>OX371225.1:159545264-160028213 GCA_947310385.1 Nephrotoma appendiculata | reverse complement strand
GAAACATATGTTACGAAGTAACGCCCACGATGTGTCTTCCCGGTTACGAAAGTGGAGCAACGCTAAGTGGTAATTGTGTTTGACACTGTTTCGACTATTGTAACTTACAAACACATTTAATATACACAGTGACTAAATTAGTGCCTTCTTGTACATATTTTAGTGGCACAATTAATTCCTTGTTACGACACAATGTGTGACACAATGACGTCTCTGCGTCAAAAATGTTTGTTTATTTTAATAATTGTCAACACAAATAAGGAATTATTACTTTTTATAATAAATATTTTGATCGTATAAAACGATGTGCATATTACGAACAAATCGTTGTACTAATCGTGAAGTTAATTTACTATATGCTATAAGATGCATCTAGATACTATATATTATTAATGAATACATATAAAATGGTGAATAGGATAATGTCTAACTTTATAGTAAGAAAATATAAAATTATAACTTTCAATTCTATGGGAAATAGTATTTTGTCAGTGAAATATATTGTTTTACTTCGAAAAACACGATTGCCCTTAAAAATATGTTATAATTAACAAATATAATAATAAATTCAAAATTTTGTAAATTTAATTTCCGAAAAACAAATTGTAAAGATTAAATTTTAAAGGTTTTTCTGAATAAAATATGCTCAAATTGACATTTAAAAGCTTGTTTAGTTTGGTAAAATGCATTAAAATCCTTAAATAAGTTTTCAATTTTTATATACGCCATTTTTATTATGCGATAAATATGTCCGCGAAAAAAAAATCCTATTTGCGAATTGCGTTTAAAAATAAACATTCTATTTAGGAATATTGTATTATTTGTGTGTCATTCAATTTCTAATTAGGAATTGTGTTTATTTTGCGTTAAAAAAGGCTATATTTAGGAATTATGTGCAAATTCGTTTCATATAATTCCTATTTATATATTGTGACTATTTTGTGTCAAAAATGTGTGATTATTGCGTCTAATTTGCGTAAAAAATAATTCCTAATTGGGAATATTTTTTTTATATATATAATATTAACGCCCCTATATGTAAGACGGCCACTTTATTTTTTATGAAGTTTGCTACCCTATAAAACAAATAATAGAAATATTTTTTTAATATTTTTTTGTTATTTTATTTATTTATATATCTCGCAAAGTGGAATACACTATATTATGTCATTATAGATCAATTTTTCCGCAGTTTATCGGTTTGTTCGTAAAATATTTTATGTTTTATGCAGAAAATCGGAGAATGTAAATTGGTCATATTTATATTGGTGACATAAAATTAAAATGAGTACAAGTAATTTTTCTTTTGTTACAATTAAAAATATGTATGTACTTAACTTTGTATAGTTTACTAAAAATTACGGAAATACAACAACAATTTGCTCAGTAACAAAAATTGGATGAACAATTTTCTCAAAAAATCGGTTTATTTTTAGTCTCAATTTACTTTTAATTATTAAATTGTGTTTTTGCATTGAACACCGCTATTCCATACATCATAAAATGGAAAAATATGTATTTAAACAACCTCAAAAATAAATAAAATAAAATTAAAATTAATAATACTATATATTTTATGTTATTAGTACAAAACAATTGAAATTTAAAATATTACACCAGACGTCAGATACTTTACGTTAAAAAATTTAAACGCGATTTTTTTTTGTGTTGAGTTGGCCGTGTAACTATATGCTTTGATTGTATTTTATACAGGAACTGTCAAAGTCGTATTAAATTTTAAAATGCCAACTGTGTGCTCAGAAGCATAACATTTAAAAATAAAAATAAAAATACGAATGGCTTACAAATTAGTAATGACCATGTTGATCGCATGTTTATGCTAAGAAGATCGTTAACAGCTAGATGTGTTATGTGATGTTTTAGTGCCCATATTTTTAAATCATCAATCAAGATCAGCTTTTCTTCTGTTTGTTCGTGTTAATCGTCATCGGTGGTATTAGTATCTGGTTCTTAAGTTTCTAAAATTGTCGCAATAGACAAACTACCATCAAAACATCTATTTTCTCGTTATCTGATGATTTAGACACACCTTGAAATTCACTACTCGCAAAATAAGGAAGATCTGTCAGATATGATGGGCTAAAATTTGGAAAGTTAGAATGTTTGTGTATGGATGTAGTAATACTAATTTATAAGACAATTTGTAGTTGAATAGTAAAATCTATAACATTTAAAATTACTGAATTCCAATGCTTACCGGGAATTATTCACAAGAGACTGCTCTTGGAAAAAATAAATTCCTTTTTCTGATTCTTTTAATTCATTTAGATTTATAGTAGATATATTTCCAATGTTTCTCAACTTTTGCAATGTGATTTCTTTTTTAACTTTTCGATAAAATGAGTTTGTTGTTTTAAAAGGCCGTTCCATAATTAAAATATTGTCTGGCTTGTTCAAATTTTCACAAATGTCACATAAATTTTAAGTTGCGACTTAATCGAACACAATTTCGTCATTGATTGTAACATAACACAGAACCTTGTGGGCATTTGCGATTTGTGTTCTTAAAACATTTACAGGTCACATATAAGTAAGTGTGTTCACACTGGGTTACTTTAGAATCATATTTGACACAAATACCACATTGTGTGTTTTGTTTGTTTCTAAATGGTAATATTCCCAAAAAGGAATTGTTACTCAGTGAGCGTGCAAAATATTCCTATTAAGGATTATTTTTGAGTAACGAGGACGTAATAATGTAGTCGCGAATGACACAAGACACAATTAGTCGCAAAATGCTACTTGGGCTGGGTTTAGTATTCAAAGTTGTATAGGTAAAAATCGAAGTAAAAACCCTCTGTCCTAAGATACTTCTAAGAGGTGTCAACTTTAGGGGTAGATGTTTTCACTTTGAACTAGACCCAATCCAACAAGAAAACATGAGTTTTCCGGAAAAATTAGGAGGAATTGTAACTTCTTAGAAGTATCTTACGACAGAAGATTTTTACTTCAAATTTCACCTATACAACTTTCAATACTAAATCCTATGTTCTCCTAGTTTTTCCGGAAAACTCAAGTTTTCTAGTTGGATTGGGTCTAGTTCAAAGTGAAAACAAATACCCCAAAAGTTGTAACCTCTTAGAAGTATCTTAGGACAGAGGGTTTTTACTTCGATTTTTACCTATACAACTTTGAATACTAAACCCAGTGTTCCCCTAATTTTTCCGGAAAACTCATGTTTTCTAGTTGAATTGAGTCTAGTACCAAGTCAAAACATCTACCCTAAGAGTTGAATCCTCTTAGAAGTATTTTAGGACAGAGGGTTTTTGACTTCAATTTTTACCTATCAACTTTATTGAATACTAAACTAACTAAGTCTTCCCCTAATTTTTCCGGTAAACTCGAGTTTTCTAGTTGGATTGGGTCTAGTACAAAGTGAAACATCATTTTGAAGCCGATTGTCGATAAGAACCAGCAAACGTTTCCATAGACGGCAACAATTATCGGTAGAGATTTGTATGTGAACTATCTGATGACCGGAACAGATACGCTGGAGCAACTCATCGCCATGAAAAATTAATTATTATTAGTAAAGAAGGCGGCACGGTTCAACCTGCGGAATTTGATATTCAACTGACTACAGATTACTGAAACCAAAGGCGGTAAACTTATTAAAACTGACAGACAATCACAATATTCTAAAGTTCTAGGTATTTATTGAAACAAAAAATCTGATTTCTTTACTCTACACAGTTTCGCTCTGTAGAGTAAACGAGGTACGCAGTCAGAAGCGTCTAGGCTTTTCGACCCTCAAGGCTGGCTTGTTCCCATAACAATTTACTTAAAATAAATATTTGCAGAGGACATGAGCAAAATATTTAGATATTCTAGACGATTGGCGAAATCTTCAGATTCTATTAAAACTAATTGAGTCCATTACCAACCAAGATGGCTAAAATTTACGTCATATGGTGCGCGTAAAAATGAGATTTTGGTGGTATGGAAATTACGATCGTAGCAGATATTGCACCAACACAGAAGCAAGTAACTATACCAAAATTGGATCTGTATGCGGCACACAGCCAATATGTACTTACACAGAGAAAAAACATTGGAAAAAATTTCTAAAACTATCAATGATTTGCCTAAAAATTATAATAGATTTTCAGCCTTCTAAGCGGTTTAGGTAAAATCGTGAAAAGGGTTTTAGAAGATTTTTCTATAAACAATAGTTTTCAAAGTAACTAAAAGTTTATATAAATTACCTAGACAACTTCGATGTTTTACCTAAAACCGATTTGTACGTTAGGATTTCAAAACACCTAAGAATATATTTAAGTTATATAAAAAATGTTGCTAATTCATCTAATATCAATTTAGCTGAATTGTCAACAAAACTTAGATGTTTTGTATATTAAATGTAGTAGATATACCATAACTTTTCGAAATTTAAATTAGGCAAAATAACTACATACTAAAATTAGCTGCATTGCTTCCTTCTTGAAGGCGTTTACAATGAAGACTATAATAGCAATGCTTCATGAAATGTGTGGTATGACCTAGTATGATTCTAAACCATAATATGTGCAAGTTAAGTGTGTCATCAGTAATTCTATACGATACATCATGGGAAGAAATATTATTGTGATCATTAAGAAAATCATCAAGCTCTAAGAAATTATTTCCAATTTGAAAAGGACAAGCCTTAACTAGAAATATTCATGGTTGTTATACAATAAAACTTTAATTTGATTGAAAAAATATTTATTTATATTATTTTTAACAAATTCAAATTATAACTTAAAATTCAATTCATATGTCGCGATCGAAAATTTGTATAATTTTTTGATAAAAAGAATCCCACTTCGAAAATAATATTGAATTGTGATGATTGTGGTGATTGAATTGTTGATTTTTCTGGAAACAGTCTTTCAAAATCAAGTTCCATCTGAAATAAATAATACTTTGATATAACACATACTCGCAATCTAGAATAATAGTATTTAAAACTTACGAGTCAAATAACGATCTTCAGTTTTAAATTGGCCACTGGCTTAAATTATCGATCGATACATTTTGAATATGACTTCTTCGTAGTTTATATGTGCTAATCCACTTTTCAGTAATTAATACTTCTGGACTAAAATCTTTTTCATTGTAAATTAACTGTTTTGGAAGAGCACTAGTTTCTCCTGATAGTTTTCGTTTTGCTGGTCGTTCAATTATACCAGACTTTACGTATTTTTTTGAAAGCGTATAATATTTTTCAGCCAACTTGCCACGTTGACTATTAGTTTCAAAACATGTAACCTGAAATCGATTAATATTAAAAACTAATTAATTTTAATTAAATAATTCATATTTTAGCAATTTAGCATTTGCAATTTGTATACCATACTGATAAAAATCACTTAAGATAAAATTGCAAAATTAAATTCAGTGCTAGTATAGTTTGTTAGAAAAACTAACGAAGCCTTTAGGCAGCCAAAGGTTATGATTGAGCCAGGAAATTAAAATTCAATGAAATGGTTAAATTTAAAAACTAAAATTTTTCTTACAAATGATTATCCGAGAATTGGTTTTAACTTAAATGATCCCTTGCAATATTATTTATGGCGTAGAAGCCGAACCTAGCCCTTATTACGTTTTTAACTAGATCTTTCGAGCAATTCGATATACCGACGTGGTAAAAGATGTATAGGTGGTTTTCACAACGAACGCGGTGAAAAGCTAACTCGAAACCTCGGTGTGATTGTAGAAATTCTCTTAAAATACTACTCTTCAATCTAAACTAAAACACTATAAATAATTTCAGATTCATATATATTATATTACTTCGTCTTCAGTGGGGAACAGTTCCACAATTTTCTGCGAGACCTCCTTATATGCGAAATTAGTAATTCTGCGATTTTTCGATAATAGTAAATATTCTGCAGTGACTTGAACTATGTATTTTCGGTCAGATTTTGTTGATTGATGCGTTTTTCTATAAGTATAGCTAAAATAAGAACACCTGTAGCACTATTCAATACAAGGTGTTTTTCTAAATCCTATAAAATTAGAGCAAACCAATTTATTAAATAAATTAAAATGATAATTGCAAAGATTGAGTGAACAAATACTTACAAATAATGATGTAACGGTATTATGAGTATCGTTACTTGATGAACTCGTACACGGTATAGATGAGGATTGCCCTGATTGTTTCGTAAGCAATTCAGATGACTCAATGTACGTAACGGGTAGCGAGTTTAACTACGAATCAACAGTTGTAGTTGCTGCTGTTGATCGACAGACCTATATTAAAATATTAATTAATTTGGTGAGAATATCAAAATTTAAAATGTATGTGGTTTTAAAATATGTGTACCTTTTCTAGTTGCCACTGGTACTGTGCTTTTCGAAATTTTACTCGCAATCCAAATCGTTGGTCAGGTATCAGTCGGTTTAAATCGTCACTGTTTAATTGTTTAAGAACTTCAATGTTGATTCCTTTCTCTAATTGCATAAATTATAAAAAAAAAAAAATATTAATTTATCTGTATAATGTTTTCGTATGAGAATTTGCACTTACGTTGGAATTCCTCAATTAAAGAGGGAAGCTCCCACTTTTGTAATAATATTTCCATGGATTGTTCAATAGGTTGAATTATTTGGGTGACATCACTCTGTTCAACAGTTTTTTCAAATGGTATATCTTCTTCCATTTCAAAGTACCTTTATTTTGAAATGCACTTACTTATTTATAGTAACACAATCTTGGGATGTACTTACTTAAAACGTAATCACAGAACATAATATATACTAGGTAGCAAAAAATGTATGTACCGCTAATTTTTACTTTGCACGCACAATTTTGGAAAGCAAACAAATTTACGTATGCAGAATTTTATATTCAAAAGTTTATTACTTCACTGGACTAATTTATTGAACCAAACACATATATAATTATTATTTATTAATTAAATCTTTTTATTTATCGTACATCACGTATCACGTACTGCACATCCACTTTTTCGATTACTGATGTAAAATTAAAGACTTGTTGAAACGTGTTTCACTTTAGTTAAGGTGATTATCTAGTTTTTTAGATGACTTATAGAGAAATGTAGACAATAAACCATTGTTTTAAAACAGTGTTGCAATTCAGCGAGAATTTATAAAATAATTTTAGGAGACTTAATTTCAATGTGCCGTTAGCTTGCAATTGTCTATTTGTTATTAAATATTTTAGATAATTTTACTAAATATTTTCGATAAATTATAATTAGAAAATATCTATAACTTTAGATAGTTCTCATAAATCGTTTAAGCTTTACATTTTTAGATGAATATTGTAGTAAAATAGCAATAAGATCGACGTATTTTAGCTGAACTTTCTAGGAAATTAGAATATTTTTGCAACGAAAAATTAGCTAAACTCAAATTAGTTAAATCATATACAACATAATATATTTATATCTAGTTTCTTCGGCAAAATACCTAACAAATTAGGTAAACATTGTATTTTGATTTTAACTAATTGGCGTTAGGTAAATAATCTATTTAATTTCTTTCTGTGTAGTATCAATCATATACACGCCAGGTACGGCCAATTTATCGCTGCTCTCGATCATCAAACAATAAAATGCCCATGAGTTCTAATCGTTAAAGCACCGAATTGATAAATAAGAACTGTTGAAAAGAGTGATAATTGAGTGATTGTGTGAGTTGACGAAGATCAAACACGCCGCCCGACTAATATCGGGATTGAAACTGGGCGATAAAAAGCCATCACAGATTTTGAGGGAAATAGAAACGAACGGTTGTACAAAACTCCTGGTTGGAACGGCTCCTGATATACGCGCAAGAGATATTATCGTTTATGGTCGACGCAAACTTCTAACTAAACTTGCAGACGCAACGGACCAAATCGTTGAAGTGCTAAAAACAGCTTGTCTTTACAATTTAAAAGCATCAGCAAAAGTTGATAGCAATTCACAACGAAAATATTTGGCTTCCAAAATCAATGCATTGGCACAATGAGTCGAAGAACTGTTTGGTCGGTTCGATTGGAAATAATTCAAACCCGGGAATTTCAAATCGGTCTACATCGCTCGCAGTCACTCACTAATAGTGTTGAAAATACTGAATACATCACGCTTGAGAACTACTATTACAGCCCTCGCTTGCAATAATCCTCGATCAACATATGTGAAGTTATCCCACGATTTTATCCCAGAAAATAAAATAATTGCATCAGGTAACACGTAACAATAAAAAAAACATTTGGTCTTGTGTGAAATGAGCTAAGCCTGGAATTTATTTAAATTGCTTCAAAAAAGCATTCATTTGTAAAGTTAACCGAGGCCGGAATTTATTAGAAATCACGTTAAATAAAACAAATCATTTCGTTCCTTTTAAATTTTGTGAATTTTAGAACTCGTATTTGAACTAAAATCACATTTAACTCGTTAAAGGTACTTGGCACGTGAAAGGCATAAACTTGTCGAATTAAGGCTATCTAGTTTTGAGATGGCCACACTCATGCCTTATATTTTTAGGAAATTTAGAAAAAAAAAAATTTCCTTTTCGTATAAAAGTTAGAGAGATAGAAGAGGCTATGCCAACACATGACAAAAGGACGTATTTGTCACATATTTAATCAAGATGTATGCATGAGAAAGCTGTCCGCGCGTTGAGCCCCGCGTTTGCTCATTTTGGACAAGAAACCTGTTCGAATGAACATCTCCAACGTTCTGTTGGAGCAGTTTAGGCGCAATAAATCAGAGTTTTGGCGCCGGTTAGTTACTGTTGATGAAACTTGGATACATCATTACACTCCAGAATCAAAAATACAGTTAAAATGAAGCAAAACCCGTTTCTTCGGCTGGGGAAGTGATGGCGACTGTTTTCTGGGACAGTCATGGTATCTTAATCGTTTATCTAGAGGAAATTGTTTTATTAATACAAATATTAACTCTATTTAATATTAAATAACATTTATTTTATTTATTCACTATAATAACAATTATCAATTAACGTTTTTTTGTTTTTTATTATAATAATGAAGGTTCGTTTTGAATTAAATTTTTTCTCAACTGGAAAAAACTAATAGAATTTTTTTATTCATTTCTAATTTTGTTACCCTATACCTACGTAGGTAGACCGGGTTTTTTTTATCTCTTCCATAATTTTAGAGAGCTCATTGAATTTAGATTTGACATAAAATTTGTGACAATTAAAATTTGTAAACATCGCCACAATACTCCCTCCCCAATGAATTCGGAAGAATTTATGAAATGCAAGTACCGAGGCCGAAAATAAACCAAATAAAAACTTACGGTGATCCAGAAGCTACTTTCAGTCAAAACGTGCCGGTGGTCTAATTTTTCTTCCACTCCTGGTTTGATCTGGTTCCTATGGTGGAAGATTGAAGCGAACCTTTTTTAACACGTTTGCACCTTCAGAACCTGGCTTGTTATCCTTAGTTCTCTCACCCAGCGGGGCCGCCGGAAACGATCCCACAATGTCCGCATTCTTCGCAAAACATGGTTTGAAACGATCCAGAGACACCACACCTGACCTGCAGGTTACGTAAATAGTGAAGAACTTATCCCCTCTTTCGAGAACTTTAAAAGGTCCTGAATAAGGTGATTGTAAGGATTTCCTTACAAAATCCGACCTTAAAATACATGTGAATACGTTGAAAGTTCTTTGCTTACGAAAGTTGTTACATTGGAGTGCCTGGTTGCCGAAGACGGTCTAATCTCATCAAAATGTTTTTTAAGATTATTTTATCGGTCGAAAAAGAATTTAGAAACTGACCAGGCACCCTCAACGTACTCCGTAAACAAGTTCAGCAGGAGAAGTTTTAAGTTCCTAACTATATAACGTGCGTAAACCTAACAGTACGGTTGGCAAGAACGTTACCTAATCAGATCGCTCGTGACACATGATTGCGGTCTTAAACGTTCTCTGCCATCTCACAATCATACCGTTGGACTTTGAGTTATAAGCCGTCGTTCTTACTCGCCTGAATCCGATCAACTTTGACAATTCATTAAAAAGACAAGACTCAAACTGCGAACCTTGGTCGGTGACTACAACGTTTGGTATCCCGAAGCGTGAAATCCATGTGGAGTATACCGCAGAAGCGATAGTAGCTGCAGTAATATCAGGAACTGGAACTGCCTCAGCCCACCTCGTATACCTGTCGATTAATGTAACGCAATACCACTGATTGTCAGATACAGACAAAAGACCAATGATGTCTAAGTGAATTTCTGCGAAGCGTTGCGAAGTTACTTGAGAAGATCCGAAAGGTGATACGGTGTGTCTTGAAATTTTGAATTTCTGACAAGCTAAACAGGATTGTGCCATAATTTTTGAATCTTTCGTGATGGAGGACCAGATGACATTTTTTGTCAATAATTTAGTTGTTGCTTTAATTCCATTTAATTCCAAGGTGTGAAAGATTATGAAAGGCTTCAAAAACTTTTTTCCGAAATTCAATTGGAATAAAAGGTCTTTGATTAGCTGTCGAAATATTACAATATATAGTTTTGTTAGAGTTAAAACTCAACGGAACTTGGACAAACTTTAAAGTTAAATTATCGCGCATCAGATCTTTAAGTTCGACATCATTAGATTGATCATCCGCAATTTGTGCATAATATATACTTTCAGGAATAGAAATTAGATTAATGCGGGAAAGTGTATCTGCGACGACATTATCTATGCCTGATATGTGTTGGATGTCGGTTGTGAACTACCCGATGAAATCCAAATGTCGGAATTGACGCGGTGGTGCCTTTTCCGGATTTTGACAAAAAGTGTAGACAAGTGGTTTATGGTCCATAAACAACGTAAACTGTCGTCCTTCCAAAATATATCTCAAATGCTTGATACCAGAGTACGCTGCTAACAACTCTCTGTCATAAGCACTATATCTTTGTTGCGTTTCATTAAGACGAACCGAGAAGAAGCTGAGTGGTTGCCAAATATTGCCGATATACTGTTGAACTACTGCGCCGATAGCTGTGTTCGAAGCTTTTACCATGATAACACGTTTAGCCGTAGATAAAGGATGTGCAAGAAGAGTAGCTTTACACAACTTCTCCTTACAATTGTCGAAGGCATCAATGGACTCTGCTGACCAATTAATTGGAATTTTACTATTTTACTTATAACCTTTAAGAAAATCATTAAGTAAAATTTGATCAGCCGCGGCGTTTAGAATGAAACCTCTGTAGAAATTAATAATCCCCAAAAATCTTTTGAGTTGATTAACCGTTAACGGACGTTCAAAATTTATGATGACTTCAACACGTTCTGGAACAGGTAAAATGCCATTTGCATTAACAAAATGTCCTAAGAATTTAACTTCAGGTGAAGCGAAGACACATTTTCCAGGATTGATTATTAAACCGTTGTCTGATAATTTTTGGAAAACTGGTTCGAGATGCGCGTGATGTTCCTCGAAAGTTTTAGACACTATCAGAATATCATCTAAGTAGATGAATGCGAAATTAAGTCCCAACAATATGGAATGCATAAATCTCTGAAAAGTTTGCGCTGCATTCCTGAGACCAAAAGTCATTTTAGTGAATTCAAATAAACCGAAGGGAGTCGCAATAGCGGTTTTTGAAATATCAGACGGTTCAATAGGGATTTGATGATAAGCTTGGACAAGATCAAGAGTCGAAAAAACTGTACATCCGTCAAGCTGGTACGAAAAATCTTGAAAATGTGGAATAGGATAACTATCTGGAATAGTAACATGATTCAAACTTCGGTAATCTCCACATGGTCTCCAATCTTCATTTTCCTTCAAGACAAGATGCAAAGGACTAGACCATGCACTATTACTCGGACGACAAATTCCTAGTGCCATCAGATTCTCGAATTCCTGTTTTGCAATCGTTAATTTATCAGGTGCCAAACGTCTAGTTTTACAAGAAACTGGTTGGCCAAAAGTTTCCAGCCGATGAGGGATTATGTGCTTAACTGGTTTGACGTTTAGGGAGTTTGTCATAATTTCTGAGAATTTAGAGTTGCTGGATTTGATTATTCACTTGAGATTTGTCTAGTTGAGACAGTGTTGACTCGGCTGTGAGAGAGATAGAACCAACAGTAAACAATGATGTCTTTGGATCTAGAAGACGATGTTTGCCAAAATCTATCAAACCAGAACTTTTAAGGAAATCAGCTCCAATAATGGGCAGTGAGGCATCTGCAACTATAAATTCCCACTTGAAATTACGCCGTAACCCAAAATCTAAATTTAGAATGTTTGTTCCATAAGCTTTAATTGGCGTTGCATTCGCAGCGAATAATTTGGAAGTAGTTAATGCCTGCGGAATGTAACAAATTTTGAGTGGAACAACCGAAACGTCATCACCAGTATCTATTAGAAATTCAACTCTAGAATTTGAATCCAGTATTAATAGACGACTGGTCCGGGTTCATCAGTGATGGTCGTCACGTCCTGATGAACATTTAAAAATCAATTTTGATCGATTGACCTCCGCAGGTTTTATCATAAAATTTACAGCATGATAAAAACATAAATCGAATTTTGGGTTAACCCGACCTCTAGATCTCGAACGAGAATTTGTTTGATTTATATTATTAGAACGAGATCGAGATCTAGGGTTAACCATAGATTTAATTTCAGCCAAAATTTTAATTTTAAACTCTTCTAATTTAGCGTCTAAATTAGATGCATCAGAAATGACGGTTGGATTGAAGCACCCGTTAGATGCTGCAGACGACGATGGACCGAAAGGGTTGCACGATCTAACGGCATTTAACCCTAACGGTGGCATCACCTCCATCATATTATCTGCACGTGCTGCCAAAACATCTAACGTCATATCATTTTCGAAAGTTGTGAGGATAATTTGAACTTACGAAGGCAACCTCTTCATCCAAAGTTGTCTGGGCAACTTTTCATTAAAGTTACTGCCAGCATTCAAACGAATCTGACTCAGTAATTGCGACGGCTTTTTATCACCCAAAATCAAGTTCGTCAGGACGTTATTCAGGCGTGATATCTCTGACTCGCCCAACACGCGAATCACTTCCTTTTTAAAAACAGAATAAGGAAGTGTACCCTTATCGCGGAGAATTAAATCCGCAAAATGATTGTGAAGTTTCGCGTCCAACGCCCCCACTACGTGCGAGAATCTGGTGGTTTCCGACCTGATGTTCGCGACAGCGAACTGTGATTCCAGTATCGTGAACCAAACGGCTGGATTCTGACCGTACAATGGTTGCGGTGGTCGGAATCGGACCGCTCAATGCCTTCTAAACTACAGGCCGCTTACACCAAATGAAGATGACACGCTAAGTCAACGTTGTTGTTGCTTTCTCTAGTTGCTTTGTTAGTGTAAATATCTTAAAATTATTACTGCGCAGTCTCGGTTTAGACTTAAATTGACGTCATGTGCGCAAAATGAGAGTAGTAAAAGGCATGTAGTTTAGAAGGCATTGGACCGCCCCAATCTCCAAATTTTGATTTTGGACCCCAGTCCAACCAGGTCCTGAACCAGACCGCCCAGGTGACTGAGCAACTCCTGGATCCCGGAAAAAAATTTTGTGTTTGCAGAAACAATTGGAATTGTTCCGACAATAAATTTTGTATTTGCGAAGGGCTAGATGCTTCTACGGAACTTGCATCCACAAAACCCTCGTCATTGACTGGGGAGTTGATATTGGGTTCCATTTACAAATTTGAACCAAAACGCGAAAGAAAAATTGAAAAAAACAAGTAGGAGAAAAGAAGTAAAATAAATTAAATGCCGAATTTAATTTTAATTTTTTAAAAGAAAACTTTTACTTTTTGAAAGAAAAAATGAACTCAACCAAAATTACGAAAAAAATCACTTACCCAGTCTACTTCCGTTTACAAATTTAGTTAATTCCAAAAAAAAATATATTTTTTGATGCCTGGGGTCCCGTTGGCTCGCTGCTGAAACTCCTTTCGAATGTTTGTGGTGTAGTCTCCCCACAGTTGAATGTTGGAGTCCTTGTTAAGCAAACGTCCGGAATTTGTTGTAAACCGTGATTTGTTCGCAGACAATCAGACAAATTCTTGAATCGTTATTGCCAAATTATATATATATATATATATATATATATATATATATATATATATATATATATATATATATATATATATATATATATATATATATATATATATATATATATAATAATAGAAATTATAATAGAATTTTTTTATTCATTTCTAATTTTGTTTCCCTACCTACGTACGTATACCGGGCTTTTTATCTCTTCCATAATTTTAGAGAGCTCATTGAATTTAGATTTGACATAAAATTTGTGACAATTAAAATTTGTAAACATCGCCACATATCTTCAAAAAAGGAAAACCAGTACAGGAGTATTCTATGCATCATTACTTGACAAGCTGAAGGCAGAAATTGCTAAAAAACGGCCACAGAAAAAAATTGCTCCATCCAAGGCATTGTGCCGTCTCACGCCTCAGCGTTTGTCATTTCGAAAATCCACGAATTCCGGTCTAAACTGCTTGACCAACCTCCATACCCATTAGATCTAGCTTCAAGCAAATTTTTTTTGGTTCCCTAAGCTAAAAGGTACGCTCGGAGGATAGAATAAATAGGTAAACAACAACTTTGCAGAGAAAGATTCTGAGTACTATTTGGTTGGGTTGAAGAGATGGGAGAAGTGTATATATTTGCAAGGAGACTATGCAGAGAAATGAAAAGAAATTTGAAGAAAAAATCTTTGTTATGTCGGAAACTTTTCAGACAACCCTGATATATCTATACAACTCGTATTGAATTAAAATTATATTTACATTTGGCGCGTTAAAAGTATAAATTTATCAGATTAAGGCTAGGTGGTTTTGAAATGATCACACTCACGCATTAATTTTAGGCAAATTATAAATATCGTTCAGCAGCAATTTGCAAATTTGGTTCCCCGAGTCAGATATATCCGTACAATCAATGTTGTCAGATGAAATTTTATTACTTTCTGGAGTAAAATCGTGGGATAACTTAATATACTTGCACACGAGTATAATATATTATTTCGTGTTCTAACATTTTATCACGCGGTTGATGATGTTGTTCATTTAGTATATTAACAGTTTGACAGCTCTGTGGTTAGTTTAAAAATTTAACTGTGAATTAAGTTCCACTTATAAAACACGTGTTTATCGTTTTTCCACTGTTTAGAAATTAACCGTTTTGAAATTGACAAGAAAAACTTTGCTGATTGCTAACTGAAACAATTATTTTTGACAATGTCGAGATATTTGCCATGTTTTTTGACACACATTGATCCGGATCAGTTCAAATTTTATAGGAAAACCTGATTCAGATTTTGTTTTAGATCACAAATTTTGATTTGAAATTTAGTAAGCGCCTTTGCGCTATTTCATGAAACTGCATGTTGTACTGTAGCACAACATCTACATTTATTTACCTCAAAATACTTCTCTTCATGTTTTCCGCTACTCTGGAATTTTACATAATCTGATGTTAATTATTTCTCAAGCTCCCTGTGGAAGCAGCATTATTTATAATTTCAATGTGGACGTGAACATCGTTCATCTATAGATTATTACTAATTGGCGATTTTCAATCAAATCAATAATTGTTACAAATTTTTTAGGTTCATCTTCCTTTCAAATAGAAATAATTGCTATTGCCGTTTCTTATAAATATAAGAAATCATTCGAACACTTAGAAGAACGACTACTGCACGTCCGCCTATTTTATAATTAAAAATATTTTTTTCTATAATTTTTAATGATAAGATATTACCATTAATTTTCCATATCCAGTATAATTGTGGTGATTTTCCTCCAGTTCTATTCTATTTATTTTCAAGTTTAATTCAAATCCTTAAATTTATCTTTTATTTTTAATACGTGTACGGCGACAACACGACAACAATTTAATGGAAAATTCTAAGTTTGACTTTTTTTTGTGCTGGGTATGTGTGTAGGTGGAGAGACAAATTAAACGTGACAAGAAATAAAGTTTTCAGCAAATATTTAACGTAATGAAAATACATACGTGTACGGTACACATATTCGTATTTATTTAGACCAGTGTAGGATGATGATGAATTTTCAATTAAAGACATTGCTAATCCCTTGTGTATAACTTTTATTGATTTCTTTTTATTGCAGAATGGCGAACCCACTAAACGAGATACGCTTTCTTCCCTGCCACAAGCCTCCTTCAACTATATAAATTCAATAGTTGGTAGTGGTGTCATTGGTATACCATACGCTCTGCATCGTGCCGGATTTGGTTTAGGATTGCTACTATTGATTTTAGTTGCTGTAATCACAGACTATTCATTAATATTAATGGTAAGTTTGTATTATGTTTTCGTTATGTTATGTTAAATATTTATGTTACAATGTTGTGTTTGTGTTATTTGGATATGTTTTCAGGGTTTTTTCTGGCGATAAAACTAACAAAAATTTTGTTATTTCTGTATAATGTAGGTTCCTTATGGATGTGATGAAAATTATTCCCACGGTTTTAATTTTTTTTTTCGGTGTTATGTTATACGATAATATACACATTGTAAATGGGAAGGAGCTGCGGTATCATTTACAGTTGTGTTTAATTTGTCTGTTGTTTTTCTAACATTAAAAACCATGAATTTTCCAAACTATGCCCGTTGGGATGTTTGCAGAATTTTTATTTTTTTTTTATTTTACAGTGTGTGTTTCCTAACTTTTGATTTGTTTATGTTCTGATTTTGTAGATTTGTAGAGTAGGGAAAAATTAAATAAAACAATTTAATTAAATATAGTTGGAGTCGAAATACCCAAATAAGGCAGTGCATCCAAATTATCATACATTTTAGCAGTTTCATTTTAGTTTGGTTTTTTCTCGTAGGAATTTTCTAATCCTTTTATTTATCTACATAATTTAGTCAGTAAAGTTATGAATGAAGACAAAAGATTTGGATTAAAATCACTTGCTAAACTATTTGAGGAATAGTTAATTATAAAATTCATGTTTCAAAAATTGAATGTCGTATTTCGTTTTTTGATAAAAGAAAACTGTTTTAAACAAAACTACGGCGCTGTACGGCGCTGTTCAGACGGATTGATTGATTGGATTGAACATACTTAAGCTTTTTCCATAAATTTGGAGAACCCAATGAATTTTAGGCAAAATCGATCCACCGAAAGTGATAACTTCAAGATCAGTTTTCCAAAATGTAAGCGGAAATGACTAAATTTGTGAATTATTCAGTGAAAATTTGGTCCCTGTAGAGCATATAAGGTTTGTTTGATCGGTATGATACTCATATTTAACCATTTTCTATTAATTGGGACATCCTTGCAAAATATGGTGGACATCTGTTTACCAGAAGTGGCAGCTTCCGTAGGAGCTCTTTAAATTTTTGCAATGAAGATTAAATTTTTACAAATCCTTGAACTAACCCACATCGTAAACAGAAAATCGTATATGAAGCAAAAATTGGAAAAATTGAAATATTTTGATTCTCAAACAACGTCTTAGAGAACCTCATAGTAGGAAGAGGAAGAGGAATTATAACATAAAATTAAACATGGAGCGTATGTTGCGGCCAATTTCCCAGTATGTTGCGGCCCATTTTCTTTTACTATACGAATGTATATGGATCTCGAATAAACAAAATAAACTGTCTTATAAAATCAAAAAGCATTATTTCCGCAGAAAACCAAGATCAAAACCCTTGTTAACAATTGAATCATTAAATTTATTTGAATCTTTTTCCACCACATATTGCAAGGATATCCCAAATTATGAAAAAGCTTACGTATGATGCTCTATTTTATTTTATTTTACATTATAAAATAAAGTATAGTGATCATGAAAATTTTTGAATCACATCTTTCATCACTTTTTCTTTTGAATCACATCACTTCATGAATGCTATACTTTTCAAAATATACACAAAAAACTAAAATCTCTTATGGTAGTTCCCGCTTCTGGTGGAAAAACGAAAAAACTCTGATAGAAACTGTCACTTCCGCTGGTCCGATTTGGGCCAAAATTCATTAGAATCTTTCAATTTATGGAAAAAGCTTAGGTATGAAGTTTCATCCCGATCAATAGTCTGTCTGGACTGTACAGGGGCAGAATTATAATTGAAAACAGTAGCTCGCCAAAAATCATCATTTCCACTTGAATTTACAAAAAAAACTGGTCTGGTGCGGAATTGTTGCAAAAAATAAAAAATCTCCAATGGAAGCAACTTACTGGAAGTGACACAGTAAACTGGTTTCGACCAAAATTCATTGGGATCTTCTAATTTGTGGAAAAAGATTAAGTATAAAGTTTTATTCTGATCAATCAATCTGACATCGCCGTATTTTTATTAAAAAACAGCTTTTGCCAAAAATCGTCAAAATTAATTTAAAATCTTTCAGATCATAATAGTTTTTCTCGTAAATTTTCTTGTAAATGATATACTTTTCACAATATTTCCAAAAAACAAAAAAGGTCCTTTCGAAGCTGCCACTTTCAGTGAAGTGGTCTCATCCAAAAATAACTTCAATCTCGGAAATAATAAAAAAGCTCAAGAATGAACAGACACAGACATTGAGTCTGCACGCGCACATGCACGCCACGCAGAAATTTTTTAAAAATTACTTTTCTGACTTCAGCGATATGGTAAATCTGCAAAAAATTTCCGTGAACTTTGTTTTCGACGGGTATCGTTTTCCAATAATAGACAAAGGAAGAAAAAGAAAAATATACGAAGTTGTTATTATTTGTTTCTTTGCTTAATTCTAGTATGCAGCTGACGTGAAATGAAATTTTCGCTGGTCTCCAAAATTAAGCAGATAAATAATTCCACGAAAAATTAGTTTGTCGATTTTCGTAAAACTTTAACGCAGATAGTTTCATGTTGATTAATATTTTTTAACTACATGCCTACATATTTTTATGTGTTAAATACGCATATAAAAACGCATTGAAAAATGTGTAGAGGTCAACAGAGACATCTATATTTTTATACGAAACATACCAATTTCACAAGCTAAACTACGTACCGCAAAATAAAATTTAGCAGCGAAATTTTATTTTTCGTTCCGCTTATGTTCGCTTATTGTATGAAAATTTTTATTTCACGTCAGCTGCATACTAGGCTTTAATATAGAAAGCCAGTCAGACCCCAGGCATTGTAAATGATGGTGTGCGACTTAGTAATAGTCTTGTGGAGAGTTACGTCGCTAAATCGCTGAACCAAGAAGTCAAATGCTGCAGGTATAATCAATTAACACTTTCAACTTGTTATGTCAAAATTTGAAAAATTAGGGTGATTTTAGAACTTCAAAATTGAAACATAAAGTAGTAAAGAACATTTTGCAACTTCCTACATCCAAAACAACTAATAAACTAAAATGCCAGTTCTGCAGAATGGAACCTCAACCTACAATTAGTATTCTAGTTCTTCTGGTTTTGATTTATTAATTCAAACTTTAGCTGCAAATGGAATTACTTTGAAAGTAATGAATAGTGAGAGTAATGGGAGAGTAAAAACTGAAATTTCTGACTGAAATTTTTGGATTTGAACAAAATTGTAACATTTAAGGTATTTCGGGATACATATACCTAAAAAAGACCCGAGCGTACCTGTGCAATTCTTATTGAAATTCTTATTTCAAATCTTACATTTAAGGAAGCAGGATTTTCAAAGTTAAGTATAGAACAAATTCAAAGTCACAGCTGTATAGTGTGTTTGGATAAAATGAGCCCCCAAATTAAAAACTATACCGAATCTTATACTGTTTGCACAAATTTTTTCAGGTAGAATTTCCGCGTTAAACAGCTTTTTTATTTTTCCGTACTGAAAGTTGTGACATGTGCTATATTTTTGTATTCAGCAAAGAAACTTTCTGAAAAGGCATTTTTCAGAATGGATTTTCTGAGAAATGCCTTTTCAAGAAGGTAATTCGATGCATTATAATCGGTTTGTGGGTGAGGGCTGTTGTAATAAATTCAGGGTTACTTATTTCTTGCACACGAACATAATTTGATTCGTATTTCGATTCGTATTCGTAAGTCTATGCACCTGCACAGAAAAATATGGGTTTAAAGAGCTTCACTCCTTAGAGCCGGCTTTTGGAATTGAACTATTCCAATATATCGTAATTTATTTGCTCCCATTTGGGGTAGTTTTTTTAGGCTAAAACTACGTCAGTTTATTGTAATTAATTTGTAAAAAAATATAGTCCTAGCTCTAGTGCGATACGATAAATATTAACAGAAATGCCAAAAGCATGGTGTAAAGAAAAGTAGGGTATTCTAAGAATTTCACACGTTAAGGATAGTTTTTTCAGTACCACCCCCAATACGATACAATAAATATTGACAAAAATGTGAAAGAGGGCGGTGTAGCTTTCTCTTATGCCAGCCCACACATGAACTGCAGCTTAACGGTACCTGTAAAAAAATTTCTAACTGTGTAACAAATTTGTAATTAATTTGTAAAAAATTGTGGTGCTATTTTGTTTGGATTATGCATAGAAATTTATCGATGAAGAGTCCGGATTAGGCCAGAAACCGGTCTCAAATGAGTGTGGATTC
The DNA here is from genome assembly GCA_947310385.1 of Nephrotoma appendiculata. Taxonomy (NCBI): domain Eukaryota; kingdom Metazoa; phylum Arthropoda; class Insecta; order Diptera; family Tipulidae; genus Nephrotoma; species Nephrotoma appendiculata. Next base: position 160,007,667 of record OX371225.1, on the reverse strand, counting down.
ACCCAATGTAATTTGAATATATAATATGTACATTAGGATGGACTTTATTTTCGAAAGTTCCAATATCTAACGGGACACCCTCTAGAAATGTAAGGTTATGCTAAAACCTTAATCAAAAAAAATATTGGGTCGATCGAAGGTGGTTTAGAGGTCGCGAAATTTTTTCTCAGCCTAAATGCATAAAGTGCTATACACTAGCGGAGATAATTACCTTTCCAAAACATCAAAGATATCGAAAATCGGTTAATAACCACATAATGTTTCTTCTATATAATGATATTAAGGGGTGTTTTTTTAAGCCCGATAGAACTTGGGATTGTAAAAAATAACACAAAAAATCAAATTGTAATCAAAATCTCTTTTTTATTCGAAAGATTAATACATGGCATTAATATTTGAAAATGATTTCGGGGATAGGGGCACCGCCGGCTATTCTTGACGAAACGCATTCTGGACGTTCAATTTTGGGCCACTTTTTCGAGCACTGCTGGCCTTATGTCACGAATATCACGAACAATGCTGGCCTCCAAAGCGTCAATTGTTGCTGGTTTATCTGCATAAACCAGTGACTTCACGTAGGTCCGTTTCTGCACAGGTCCGTTTCTCGAAATCAACTTACCGCCAAATTTTGATTTTAATAAGTCCATGGTTGCGGTCGCCGTATAGCACGTAGTGCCATCCTGTTGAAACCACATCTCGTCCGCATCAATGTCATCCATATTTTGAAACAAAAAATCATTCATCATGGTGCGGTAACGAACTCCATTGAGCGTAACGCGATCCCCGGCCTCATTTTCAGAGAAATAAGGTCCGATGATGCAACCAGCGTGTAAACCGCACCAAACGGTGCATTTTTCTGGATCTGTTGATGTTATTACATCCTCTAGAAAGTATGTGGTACGAAATCTATCCACAGTTCGACGGATGGGTTGCTCAGATGGACGATTAAGTGGCGCGAATCGACGACTGATTTTCAAAGTAAATTTTAATACTTTCGTAGCGTTGTTCAAGCAAGAGTCTATTCATGATGATTTGCCAGAGTATACCGAGATCTGGCAGAGTATATTTTTCATAAAAATTTAATTCTTCATTTATTTTTTACAATTTCAAGTTCTACAGGCTTAAAAAACACCCTTTACTAATGCTGGAGATATACTCGACCTTACTCAGAAGCCTCGAAATGTCAAAAACGCGTTTACCACATTTTTTGACATTTATTCAACTTTTGAATTTGTTTATTTTTTTTATGTCTTTAATTTTATGTCAAATAATAAAAATTTAAAATACTAAAGGTGAGTAGTTCAAAGAAAAGCTCCCACTTGATTTTTTTAAAGGTCAAAATGGTAACAAAAATAAAAAAAATTGGTTAAGTATTTCATAAAATTTCTGTTAGATGTGATTTTAGTACTAAACAACAACAAAAAGTTAAAGTTAAATCAACTTCATTTAAAATCACGTCGAGTATATCTCAAGGGTAAAAGTATATGGGTAAGCCCATACCCCAACTGAGGTGAACTATACATTTTCTATACAACCACCTCGAAAGTGTTTTAAACAAAATTCCCCAACACGATGTAAAGATTGTTTTGGGTGATCAACGCACAAATCGGCAATGCAGACAGCATTCATCGACGTGCCATCGGCTCAGATTTCATACACTTTGCATCAAATATCGCGCCACCAAGCTAGCGCTCCTATATAGTATGGTTGTTAACTGCTTCTTATAATTTATTTAATTAAATTAATTTTCTCTCTAATTATTAATAATAAACGATGAAAATTAGTACTTACCTTCCAATTGTTCCTAAATTAAATTCGATCTTTACTTTAAAGTTTTAAACAATTCTATAAATTGAAATTTTGTCCAAAGTCCTGCCTTAAAACAATAAAGTTGTCGGTCTAAATATATAATTCAATTTATTTTTATTATTATTTGTTGAGCATACCGGAAGGTCAGGGAAGATTGTGATTGCAACATTCTTGATCAGGGGGACTATTTAATTACTTACGCTTTGAGGATAAACTCAATACAATATAATATGTTAACGATCCAAAGACCTTTTGCTATGGAATGTTTGTTTTTCGACGATCTTTCTGGTTGAATTCAAGTTTTATTTTAGTGAAGTGTGTGAATGCTAGATATAAATCAACCCTGCTTTTAATTGGATGAATTTAAACATAGGTAGCTGAATCAAAATACCGAATATAAATTTAATTTTTTTACAATATCAACGGAATATTTAGGTCATCATATGTATGATAATGCTGTCGAATCATTACGAACGTGAAGTCCCTCAGTTAGATGGTGTTGGGTGGGGAGATAGGGAAAAATAAGGTTACAAACAGCATATGATGAGATGACACGTAGATGTGAATTAGAAAACCTAGCCAGTCTATTGTGACTGATGCCGAATACGTATGATGAATATTAGTATCCTTTACCACAACTAACCCAAATTAATAAACTAACAAAATCTAATCTAGAGTGTACATTTAATTGAGACTAACATTTTAATATATTTAAGTAATTAGAAAATGACTTTGCTGCGGTTTGCCCTAGTTGTATCTGTGACTGACAACCTTTCCTAACTAACTTTATCTATTAAGGATGCAGGTAGGGCTTGGGCCTGCATGGTGCTGAAATATGGTTTGCATTCAGATATATTTTATTATTTGATTGTTGATATTTCAGGATTATGTTAACGTACTTAGGATCGCCATTATGGTTGACCTGTACGCCTCTATCATACCATATCAAATGGTTTTTGTTTAAATTATTTTTTTTCTGGCATACTAGGGTAAAAAGTTAGTGCTAATTTTTTTGAAAACAAAATCAAATTGGTAATAAATTTCGCTGTCAGTTTCGTTATGAAAATATTTTTCTCAATTTATAAAAAATGTACATGAAATATTTTTTCATAATAGGCCAGAAAATTAAAATTTTTTATAAAAAGTTATGTAAAATCTCTCCCCAATTCCCTATTCCCAGGGAATTGCAAGAGGCGACATGTTGTATGCCATCACAATTTTCGACTTTCCCCGACGGAAAATCGTACTGCTCACCAAAAAAAAGTGTCACAAAAATTCCAGTGTTGGTGTGAATCCCGACTAAAAAGAGAAAAAAACAAATTGGAGAGAGCCGATACAGAGATAGAAAGTGAGAGCAGATAGAGAGAGATTTCTATAGTACTTTTCCCATTGAGGTTTTATTTTGAAATTAAAGATTTTTTTTGGCAAATTTATTCAAATACAATACAAACATATACAATACATTCATATACAATTTTTAATATACAATACATAGACACACTACAATTTTTTAATTTAAATATCGCCAATGTACCAATGTAGTCGCCAATGTAATGTTATGCCGCCTATCTTTGACGTCGCTCACTCAAAAAAATAAACACATGAAAATCGTCAGTATCAAAAGCATACGTCATAACTAAATGTTTGTTGTAGAACCTTCTCACAACCGCAAATTAATTAAAAAAGCAAATTTAACGATTCAATTAATTTTATTTTTCACAATTAAAGTTTTCGATCATTGAGTGATCATCTTCCGATTATACTTTACAACTCCTATACTGCAATAATTTGTACACATTGGATACCAACCAAAAGAAGGAACTCGACATATATTTACATCTAAAACTTAAATGGATACATTTGAAAACCGCTATTACTTTTTTAAAGAAATGCAAAGCACAACGCCTTGTACCAAATTTTGCTAGAGTGAGACTAAAAGACAAATCTAAAGAAAGCAGACTAACCATGAGATATGCAAGCCAGTTACCATCACTCAAAACAACTATTAGTATGGTGGAAAATTTCGTACACAACCAGTCTTCAGCAACTTTCACAGATAAGGAGCTACAGTTGCTAAGCAAGGGCCTAAAGTTTGCTCCCGTACCATCACAAGGTCCGTTAGAGGACATTGTCACCAGTTTAGAGACAGGTATTTCGAGGATAAGAACACAAGAAAAGCAAGCTATTAGATTTCATGCTCAAAGGGTTTTACTACAAAATGATTTAAAGCCGAAAAAGAGAAGTAAAAATGTGTGGAGATGTATCAGACTGCTCAAAGATAAAAACCTAACTTACATCAAGGTAAAGGTTGTAAAGTATAATCGGAAGAGGACCACTCAGTGATCGAAAACTTTAATTGTGAAAAATAAAATTAATGGAATAGTTTAATTTGCTTTTTTAATTAATTTGTGATTTCGAGAAGGTTCTACAACAAACATTTAGTTATAAATAGAAACCACGGCGGGTTTGAAGTGCCATAATTTGCATACGTCATTAATTTGGAAATTTAATTTTATTAACTGTTTAGTCCAATGTTGTTGATCGATGATGGCGAAATTTCAATAAATATTATAATTCTTTAATCTAAATTTAATAAATCCCGCATACGTTTTTACATCGCTCACTCAGCATCCATCTTAGAAAAAGAAATATATACAAATCGTAATCGTAAATTTGTATATGATGATTGATGATTTTATTACCTGTTAAGTCTAATGTTGTTGATCACGAAGATGGTAAAATACGAGCAACACTTAAAATTAATAAAATTGTACTTTAATACTTAAAACACGTTATAAAAAAACCCGTACTGAGGTATACATATGTTCATTCGTCAACATATCTCACGAAACTGAAGATACAAAACAAATCTAACAAAACATCAAAAAAAATTGTAAATCAGAAAGTTAAAGAAAATTATTTCACTCCAAAATCGATATTTTTGTGTCTTTGATATTTTGTAGTATAGAATTTGGTATGGAATTGGGCCTCGCCACACTTTAATTCTTTCGTCGTGATTCTATGATTTCAAAAAATCAATCGACGTCCACATTTGATTTCTTTGCGCATTTGTTTTTTATGTGTGTGCGTAAAATGCGTAAAATTATGTTTTTTGATTTATTTTGTATAGTAAAAAATATTTATTACTTGCTGCAAAAATTGCTTCCTTGGTTGAAAAAATATATGTTTTGCACTCCAAGCTAACATTAAACTAAAATTAACCAAACGACAAATAAACAAGATATCCTTGAAATATTTATCTTTGTAGTAGTGCGAGAATCAGTTGAATCAAAAAAAAAATATTGCTGAAAAAAGAATCAACAATTTCCTCGCCAAAAAATTAGTTTGTTGATGAAGGGGAAAGAAACGAAGAAAGAATCACGCTGAAAGAATTAAAGTGTGGAACCACGGATTAAAACTATTTTTTCCACACAGTGAAAAAATTGCATACTGGGTCGATTTATTTTATGTCTCACGTTTTAGGATTTAAATGATATACTATTTCATCTGTCCATTTGACAGGTGACATATGTCGATTTGTTCATTTACAGATCATTTGAAATTGGTATTTGTGATACCATAGAAAAATAAGTTTACCATAGATTTCTCATTTTTATAAATCGAGAGATAAAAAACTTCTGATAATTCCAATGCCATATCAAATATCACAAATACAATTATGACTTTACATTGCACGCAATGTAAAAACACAAATACAATCATGATATTGGAATTATCATAAGTTTTTTACTCAACTCATTTTTATCTCTCGATTTTTAAAAATGAGAAATATATGGTAAACTGTGTTGTTTTTGTGTAATTGTTTGGCTGAAAGAGCATATCGGGGTAGAGACTCGATCGGCTATCAAGCATGGAATTTGCTAGTCGAAATCCTGGTTACTCAATCAATTTTACCAAGGAAATTTAAATTTCAAATTATATTTTCAATAAGCTATTTGTTTTTGTTGCGATTGCACAGTAGAACAACACAAATTTTGCTGTTTAATTTTTGAAGCCGTAAATTTTACTGTAACATCGCAAAAATAAACAAACATTTTATGAAAAATACAATTTCAAATTCAAATTTCCTTGGTACAATTGAGTAACCAGGATTTCGACTAGCAAATCCCATGCTTACTAGCCGATCGAGTATCTACCCCATCATTTTGCTTTAAAAAAATGAGACATGAACTGAGCTAAAAGTGAAAAAATGTGATAGTAAAACCAGAAGTACTGGCTGCTTTTAGCACAAATAGATGGAAGAAGATTTTTACCGATATGTAAAATTAGGTAGCTACACTCGATTCACATACTTTGCTTGTAAACGATTTTATACAAACGGTATCCCTGTTACTCTTTGGAAGCACACGAATTTCACGGTGATTGCACCACATCATTTATTAAATATAAGAAACAATTTCAATTTTACCCCATTTTAGTAGAAACAAATGTATGCAGACAAACAAATGCAACATAACAATACAACGCTACCAAAACGATAAGATTGAAAATGATAGGAAAATTTTAAAATTTGTATTGTTACGTACCTAAATAATTTATTATTCTTATGCTGAAGCCATACATTAATTATACGTGACAAAATGATTAAAACTTGCATTTATAATAATTTAATATGTAAATCGGTTCGGTTTGGTTTGGTACATTCGAGTACGTAGAAACACAATTACGTCATTTCGCATTGCTGTTTTATTAAAAGGAATGGCATAAGAACGCAATAAAACACCCAACGACAAGAAAATCCTTAAAAAAAAAATTCCTTTCGCTGTTACGGCATATTTTATTCCGTCCTATAACTTCTTCACGGTGACTTATGTAATGCTATATCGTATCGTATAGTCATATATAAAATAATACACATATAATCATACATATTATAGGATACATCAAAGACCAACAAAAACTTGTTACGTAGTCTCTTCGTATAATAACAATGGCTATAAATGAAAAGTGTTGCTTTTGTCGTTTGAATAAAATTATCATAAGATGAACAATAAAACTTTAAGAGCTTTTTATTTATTTTTTGTTTTACTCCTCACTTAGAAACTGTATTTTTCGTATTTTGTATATAAAATTTAACGTTTTTTAATCCAGATCTGATATGCGTCCATATATTTACTGTACAGTCATATAATGTTACATTACTTAGTAAATATTTGCATATAGTAAACCAAATCCGTGTGTAGATTGATAAAAGTTGCTTAACTTGGTTTACATGAAAATTGCAGTCTTCTTGTACTCTGCAGAAATTATACAATATCTTATTTCTAGTGCTCAACTTAATACTTATTATGGCTTAGAGGGTGTTTATTATAAGAACTATTTCGCCTACGAATAATCAATAGAAATATAATTTTTTGGTTTTTGCTTTCTTAATGTTTAAATCGATGTAAGAAATTTATTATTCATGCTTTGTACGAACACTTAATATAATATCAGGGCGCACGTGACACTAGATATGCATTACTCTATGGTGTGGTGTTATATAGTGTTAACTTGTTGCGTACACATTTCTAGATTATTAATAATCTAATTGCCATGCGTTCGGTCTTTTTTTATTATTAAACGTGCCTCGTCTGCAAAATGGATAATTTAGTGGGTGATTGATTTGCCATAAATAATTGTGAATGGTAGTCAGTGTTGTGCCGTATTGTCTACGCTACTTATATTTAATTATTATTCTACATGGGTAAACAATGTATCTAGACAATTAAACAAATGGCGTTGAATATATAGAGAATGTAAGCGATATGTCGAAAATTACTCTTTCTATTATCAATAAGCAAAAAATTCTATGATTTTTTTGTTAATGGAACCATTTCACGGTCCAAAGTGACTTGCTTACTCCAAATTCGATAAAACTTTAGCTGTTTTGGAAAAGTTTCGAAAAAATGGAAAAACAATAGACACTTTTGTTAAAAAGTAGATCTTCATGCCCTGTTAAATTTTTTTAACAAACACAGAGCTGTCAAACTGTTCATGTACTACAATAAACAACAAAGTTAAAAAATGTTAAAACACAAAAAGATGATCACACAACCCCGGTAACCACATGTCACAAAAACACCATAGTATTACGACCAAAATCTGTGATTGGTTGACCAAAATTTGTAAAAGTTTGTTACAAAATTGTTATGATATGGTGGATCGAGTTGACGCTGATTGTGAAACTATATCAGTTATTTTGTGACTTTTGGGCTTTTGTTGGAAAATTTTGTGAATTTTTGTTGTAATATATTCCCAACAATTTATTAAATTTTTGTGCCTTTCGAGTGGAATATTAATTAAAATTTTATTGTAATTTTGGCTAATAAATTTTCAATTTTATAAATTTTTTAAGGTGAACCGTCTTGTGATTTTTTTGCAAAATTTAACATAGATTTTTTGTGACACTAAAGTGACATTGGCATCGTATTTTGTTCATGATTCTGTGAAATTAATTTTCACTATTTTGACGAAAGATTTTGTGAACTTTGTTACAAGCTGGCTACTGCCATCCTGCAGATATCACTAAACGCATGCAGAGGCCTCCACGGTGATTTTTGCCGGCTTCGTTCTCAGGGAGAAGTGCGAAGGGTCGTGGGGTTTGAGGCATGCATGGCTCCTGGCTTACACCGTGATGATACAGAAAGTTAGGGGGAACGCAAATAATAATAATACCCGAAGTTCCGCCGAAATTTGTCAGCCGGAACCTGAGGAACGAACAACACAATAATTATAAAAGAGGAGAGAGAGGTGCCTTGGTGCGCGCATCCATTCGAACTCAAACAAGGCCAAGCCTTGGTTACGAAATTGGATGCGGGCACCAAGGGACCGCAATCACTATGCCGACACAAACGGAGTCTCCGCCCATCACACCACACCGAAAAAATTTAATAATTCATGTTTTATTTATTTACCTAATTTAGACAAAATAAAAAAAACACAACTTCCCACGCGAAACTAAAGAAGAAAGAGAAAGAACGAGAGAGAGAGAAGCAGAAAAGAGAGAAATGAGAGAGAAATGTGCATCGAGCGTGAACTCGCTGTGCGGCGCTCGATTACAAAAAAAATCAAAATTTAAATTTAATAAAAAAAAAAAATTTTAGAAAAATAATCAAAAAAAATTAAAAAAATTGTACCTTAATTAAATTTTTTTTTCATTGATGCGACCTTGGGCGGTCGTCATGCCACAAGGGACTCCTGTCCCCTGGACCGTTGCGGCTTGATGTGCCGTTAACCAGATCCACCGATGCAGCCCAACCGCCGGTAAAATGTATTGGCCTTGACTGGCCACCAAACTGGGTTGGGCGTTGTCTCGCCAACCGTAGTTATATCCCCGAAAACGGGAAAACTTCTTTCACCCCACTCAACGCTGCCGCTGTGCCCGACCGACACAGGTGCTACTCGATCAATTACTCCGATGGGCCACCCGTTGCGGTGTCTTTTCAACAATAGTAAAACCTGCGGATGGCCACGTGGTTGGCCACCCGTTAAAAAATAAAATTGATTACGGCACCCTTCAAAAATATGCGGCTTCCGTTAATTTAATGTACCGTTAAAACAAGGTGGTATCCGTTGGAATTCTGACCGGCCTCGGCCTCTAGTTTTATCCCCAAAGATTCATGAATAACAGTCGCCCCATTTGCCAATATTATACTTGTCACTTAGCGATTATTTCGAACCCGCTATGTCCGTACGAGCTTGTGTTTTATTTCATACGAAAACTAAACCGCACCCATTCACGACACCGGTATTTTCCTTCAAAACTATAATTTTCTCTCTCTTCCCGTAGGTATTTTATATTTCGGTATAATCTTATAAGTCCACTCAGGAAAATTAATCAAACACAAGATGAAATGTTATTAATTAAGTTTTGTTTCCAAAAATTTTTATTTGATTCTTATCACTCAATTACAATATCTTATTAAATTTTATTATAAATATTTTTTTTTATCAGAGTTTATTTTCACAAACCAAAACACTTATATAGACTTTTCTTTCAAAAGACCACACAAACGAGACTTTATTTTTACTCAAAAATTCAATCAAGACTTATTTTTGCAAAAACCAAAACTCGAATTATAAATTCAACAAAACTCTTACGCCACACAAACGACGCGCAAAACATTCCACGAGAATGTCTTTTCTTCTCTGTTTCTCGTTTACATCAATTCGCATTGATGTAAACGAGACGCATATAAGAAAAACATTCTTGTGGAATGTTTTGGTTTTCGCACACCCGATACACATTGCTCTCGCTCTCTCGTCATTCTTCTCACCTCTGCGCCACCACACGATGAGGTACAAAACAAAACGTCGCGGGTGCGTTCAGCGCACAATTAACAAACAACTACCGAGGTGAATATAAAACATAAAATTGTGGTTGCGACCACACAGTCGTAACAACTTTTCGTAAAAATTTTGAGAATTTCATTTCAAAGGATTGTTTGGAAAATTTAAAATAAACTCTTTCTCATAACGGTTTATATTTATTTCTTATAACTGTTTATAAAAATAGTAATAAAATAATTCAATTTTTGATTATAAAATTACTTCATTAAAAGTGTATATACTGAAAATAAGGGGGGGGGGGGATGGTGTGGGTATCTCTATTACAATTTTGTTACTTCTCTCTTCGTATCGTAGAATTAAATCGTAATTAGTTTTGTTTAGAATTTCACCCACTACTTCTGTAAGGCACTGAAGTTTTTGTTGTGTTCACATAACTTTTAGTTTTAATCCACCTGATAAGAAACAAAAACAAATATCGAATAGTTAGTCGTTATTATTATTGAGGTATTTCCGCAATTGTTTTACTAATACTCCGCTACATTATCGTGTCGGATCTTTGAGTCAAAATATCTGAATAATTTAAGACAAAACTGGAATAATAAAATTGTGATCTTCATCCATTATTTCTACACATTTTACAACATCAATTGTAATTTTGATCAGTTGCTTATGGATTTCATCAATATTGTGCCTATTAAACTTCCTGATGGTCGTAATTTGAGGCGATTCATTTACTAACAATTATTCGGGTATTGGTCCTGATTAGCCAACTGCCATTTCACTAAGATTATCATAATAAAAAAAAATTTATAATAAAGTAACCAGACCCAGTCATTATGAAGTTATCTTTACTATTGATTTTTAAAATGAACCTTGAGGTAATAGGTACATGTTTTTTTAAAAGTTATTCCTTGTTCGATTAAATACTCGTGATTTCCAGACCATTTTTCAAATAATCGTTTTTGTATTTCTGATGTAGCCTTATCAAAATAATTCAACTCGGCAAAACGATTTTCTAATTGTTGTAATGGATTACTCGAGGATCTTATATCTTCGCTAAATCAAGCTTCACGAATTGAAACTCTTGTACCTCTATTTCATCGCAGGATCAGGTTAGTGGCAGCTGGTTTAAAGTGGCCGTGTTTCTAAGTTGAACCTTATCAATCCAGAATTTTAACAATTTTTTCATGACACCAAGATACAAAATGTGCATAGGATCAAGAATGAAATGTTTCACCATACATATCAATTGGTATAACTTTTCCAAAATTGATCGCTCATCTTTATGATGCTGATCTTGCTGACGTTGGCGAAAACTTTCATCTGTTCTTAGACTAGATTCGGTATCACTAAAGTAGAGTCTCCTTTTAAAATTTCCCTTCGTCATACATCTTGGACATCCATAATATCCATTGAAATTTTTAATATACGTAATATCGGCCTTAGCTGGTAAATACACATACAATTCCAATAATTTGTATTGCTATTTTATTATTATTAAAAATTAAACCACTATTAACTAAAGTCTCAGCAATGAGTACATAATTATTAATTTCCAACATTTTTATTTGAATTGGCCCAAATGCAATCTATCTTCCTTTTGGCTACCGGCAGGCCATCAATGTTAATGAAAAAAATTAGCTGTTTTACATCGCTAAAATAATTTAATTTTCGTAATATTGGTTGTTTAATTCCGCTGTGTAATTATTTGCAGGTGCTATTTCAGTGAACTGAGATGCAATTCTTGTGGTTTGTAGTAGTGTTCGAGAACTACATGGAAGTTTTAGACTATATTTGTTTAATAACTTTAACAATGCTGTTAAAAATTTGTAAGACATTTTTTCCTGGAGGCCCACTGTCTTAATTCATTGGTTAAGTTTGTACTACTAGTTGCTCCTGTAGAATATGTCTGGATCTCGTCCGCAGTCTGTGCAGATGGACAACGAGGAGTTGATGTTTGTGGGTTCATTTATAAGGATATATGTTACAGTCCTCCGTTGGTAGTACACCAGATGCAATGTGCATTGGTTGATTGATTCTAAGGCTATAGAAAAATAAGTTTACCATAGATTTCTCATTTTCATTTTTCTCAGGAACAGAAATATCGTATAATTGTGAAAAAATATCCGTATAAATATGTGATAAATTTGTGAACAATAATTGTCACGAAAACCATGCTCCATTTTGTGATAATTTGGTGTCAATTTTTGTATGTATATATATAATTTTGACAAATTGGTAAACCATTTTATGGTTACAATATTGTCACTTTATCTTCGCATAAATAATGTGCTAAATGGTAAACATTTATAGGTGATAAAAAAGAAATTCAATTTTGTGACAATTTGGTGTAATTTTTTTTGATCACAAATTTTGGTTACCGGGGTGAGTAATTCAGGCAATATAACTACAGTGAACAAAAAAGAAGGTATTATGTATCTCTCGGCCAAATGTAAATGTATTTTTGTGATTAAAACATGAATCTCGATTTAAAGCAGGCAAAACGAAATTGGTCGAACATATAGCCTCTATGTGTGGCCACTACATCTGAATGCCGTTCGTGTTGTGTGCGGATATAGTATTCGTTTCGAAGACGTACATATGTTATCCTAAATATTGCCGAAGCAATAATATTGAACAATGGCTTATATTAATGATCTTGGATTTTTAAACAATTAATTAATACAATTCCAGAAATACGACGGATGAGCTTTGGTAATTTTAAAATCATTATTGTTCCTGGACAGTGGAAAGTAGAAATGGGGTCGGTACGAACGTTCTAATTTCAAAATCACGATTTATCAAAATCCCGCTTTTTTTAAATCTCGTTTTTTTAACTCCCGCTTTGTAAAATGACGCTTTTGAGTCATTTCGATATATCAGGCGGGTCGATGCGCTCCAGTCGCTCCGCTCCTTAGAAAAAATTTCAGTTTATAGGAATTTAAAAATCGATAAAAGCGGGAGTATAGGACTGGGTGATATCAGGCGGGTCGCTCCTGTCGCTTCGCAATGCATATTATACTGTACCATATCGCGTTTTGTATACCATATCGCGTTTTGAAGTATCGCGTTTTAAATTATCGCGTTTTGTACCATATCGCGTTTCGTACCATGTCGCGTTTTGAAATATTGCGTTTTGAAATATCACGTTTTGTACCATGTCGCGTTTCGTACCATATCGCGTTTTGAAATATCGCGTTTTGAAATATCGCGTTTTGAAATATCGCGTTTTGAAATATCGCGTTTTGAAATATCGCGTTTTGTACCATATCGTGTTTTGTACCATATCGCGTTTTGAAATATCGCGTTTTGAAATAACTCGTTTTTTACCATATCGCGTTTTGTACCATATCGCGTTTTGAAATATTGCGTTTTGAAATATCACGTTTTGTACCATGTCGCGTTTCGTACCATATCACGTTTCGAAATATTGCGTTTTGAAATATCGCGTTTTGAAATATCGCGTTTTGTACCATATCGCGTTTCGTACCATGTCGCGTTTTGAAATATTGCGTTTTGAAATATCACGTTTTGTACCATATCGTGTTTTGTACCATATCGCGTTTTGAAATATCGCGTTTTGAAATAACTCGTTTTTTACCATATCGCGTTTTGAAATATCGCGTTTTAAAATATCGCGTTTTGTACCATATCGCGTTTTGAAATATCGCATTTTGAAAAATCGCGTCTTGTACCATTTCTCGTTTTGTCATATCTCATTTCGAAATATCGCGTTTTGAAATATTGCGTTTCGATCGGATCCGGTAATTTATTGGGTTGTTCGGAAAGTAATTTTATTTTTCCCCAACAGAGGTGTCCGTCACGCCAGCCGGAACCATATCAGCCGGAACCAAACAACTATGGCACAAGTAGCACAATGCATTGTGCATCATTGTGCACAATATAATTTTTCATCCGGAACCTCGTAAATCCATAAATATAACATTTTTCGGAAAAGACCTTACAAATTCAGCTGGAACCATACCCTCTACAGCCAAACTAACTATTACACAAGTAGCACAATGCATTGTGCATCATTGTGCACTATATAATTTTTCAGCCGGAACCTTATAAATCCAGCAATATAAGATTTTTCGGTGGAACCTTATAATTCCAGCCGGAAACGATGGTTTGGTTATATACAGTCAAACAAACTATATCACAAGTAGCACAATGAATCGTATATCATTGTGCACTATATCCTTTTTCAGCCGGAACCTTATAATTCCAGCCGTAACCTAATAAAGCCACCCAGAACCTTACTGTAGCAAAACTAACTATGGCACAAGTAGCACGATGCATTGTGCATCATTGTGCATTATATAAATTTCTATCCGGAACCTTATAAATCCAATAATATACGATTTGTTGCGAATAAACCTTACAATTTCAGCCGGAACCATACCCTCTACAGCCAAACTGTTTATAGCACAAGTAGTACAAAGATGTGTTGTGCATCATTGTGCACTAGATAATTTTTCAGCCGGAACCTTATAATTCCAACCAGAAACTTATAAAGCCAGTCGAAACCATACAACAGCTAAACCAACTATAGCACAAGTAGCACGATGCATTGTGCATTATTGTGCACTATATAATTTTTCATTTGGAATCTTACACATCCAGTATCTAAGATTTTCCGAGGAAAAAACCTTACAAAATCAGCTAACCCTAGAGTCAAAATAACTATATCACAAGTAGCACGATACATTGTGCATGTTTTTGCACTATCAATTTATTCAGCCGGAACCTTAAAATTCTGACCAGAACCTAATAAATCCAGCCAGAACCATACTGTAGCAAAACTAACTATGGCACAAGTAGCACGATGCATTGTGCACTATATAAATTTCCAGCCGGAATCTCATAAATCCAAAAATATACGATTTATTGTGAAAAAACCTTACAATTTCAGCCGGAACCATACCCTCTACAGCCAAACTGTTTATAGCACAAGTAGCACGATGCGTTGTGCAACATTGTGCACTAAATAATTTTTCAGCCGGAATCTTATAATTCTGACCAGAACCTTATAAAGCCAGTAAAAACCATAGTACAGCCAAATCAACTATAGCACAAGTAGCACGATGCATTGTGCATCATTGTGCATTACATAATTTTTCAGCTGGAACCTTATACATCCAGTAATATACAATTGTTAGTGGAAAAACCTTACAAATTAAGCTAACCCTTTTGCCAAAATACCTATATCACAAGTAGCACGATACATTGTGCATCTTTTTGCACTATATATTATTTCAGCCGCAACCTTATAATTCCGACCAGAACCTAATAAAGCCAGCCAGCAAAACTAACTATGGCACAAGTAGCACGATGCATTGTGCATCATTGTGCACTATATAAATTTCCAGCCGGAACCTCATAAATCCAATAATATACGATTTATTGTGGAAAAACCTTACAATTTCAGCCGTAACCATACCATCTACAGCCAAACTGTTTATAGCACAAGTAGCACGATGCGTTGTGCATCATTGTGCACTATATAATTTTTCAGCCGGAACCTTACACATCCATTAATCTAGGATTTTGTGAGGAAAAAACCTTACAAATTCAGCTAACCCTAGAGTCATCACAAGTAGCACAATGAATCGTGCACCATTGTGCACTATATCCTTTTCAGCCGGAACCTTATAATTCCAGCCGTAACATAATAAAGCCAGCCAGAACCATATTATAGTAAAACTAACTACGGCATAAGTAGCACGATGCATTGTGCATCATTGTGCGCTATATAATTTTTCAGCTGGAACCTTACACATCCAGTAATATACAATTGTTCGTGAAAAAACCTTACAAATTGAGCACTATATAATTTTATATAGTAGTTTTCTATATATTTTTGCAGCCAAGCTATAATGCCATCCAGAACCATAAAAATCCAGTCGAAACAAAATGTTTACATAAATAGTGCAACATATGATTTTTTCGGAATGATCAAAACGTTATGCACTACAATGCCAACCCAACCAGAACCAGCAAACCCAGCCGCAACCATATGAAGTCGGTGTGAACCATTCGGAGCAATAAAGAGTAAGCATGGTTGACGGTCATTGTGAACTAGCTAAAATTTCAAGTGGAATTATTTGGACACATTATAATTCCCGACCAGCTAAAAGTGTTAATTAAATAAAAAGTTTAAAGAACATTTAAAAAAAGTCCGGAAATAACATTTTATTTTGTAATAATTTATTAATAATATTTTATATTTCATCGTTTAGAGAAGAACTTTGTTTGATTTGGGTTCTTGTACATAGAACAACATGTAGGCAAGCATTTTTCGAGAAGTCTTGGTGTTGGTCTAAGCCTTTTGCCAATCGTCGTAAGTTTTCCATATGGCACCGTTTCTAAGTGCATGTGCCGTGAAATGCTCATTTACACTGTCGTACTCAATTACACCGCGCAAATTGAACAATTTACTTCCTAAATTCAGCGATTTCGTTATGTGGCTTAAACCCACCTTTTGCTGTTTTTCTAATGGTTCTAACGGCTCGACCTCTAATGTTACTACACTATTATATACTTTATTTAGATTATGTAGGTTTCCACAGCTACAATACGATTCTCGAATATTTACGTTTACTGAGTTGCTCACATTTCTCAAATCCAGATCATTAATGTCTGTTGAAAGCAATGGCAACTTTCTTTCGAGTTAAGTTCCACATTTATCACAAATTCTTTCAATATTGACACTGAAAGTAACATCATCGTGGAAAATGCATAGATCTGCGAAAAATCCTTCAATTGATGATTTGCAATCAATGAAAGTGGCCCGTTCGTTTTAGCTATAGTTGCCCGATTTAATAAAACGTTCTCGGCAAAAAATTTCATTTAACAATTTATTACGATTGTTATAAATCACCGCAGATAATTTATCAATGTTTGTCGTGGAATTGTAAACATTTTTTAAAAATCCGGCAAATTTGCTAGTTATACTTTGACCAAACATTCCATCTCGAAGTATACCCTGTCATAAAAACATAATGCGGCAAAGATAGCCAAAATGCTATCAAACGGAGACGTATTGATAGTGGTTATGCCGCTTTTATCAGTACTTATATGTCCATTTTTTAAAATTGGTAGTTTTTCCCTGTAGCTTCTGTCTTGCGGTTGTAATATGGAAGTTTTGCTTCTTCGTTTTTTTATTTCCAATACGCTTTGTGAGTTGCTGCTTTAAGTTTGTCCCTTCCAATTTTCTTCCAGGCTATTTTCTTTGAGTTCGATGGCCGTATCTGATTCGATTAGCGACACTTCTGACTCATTGATGTCCGCACTTCCAAGGTGCCTTATTCGCATTATTTCTTCGGCTTTTTTTTCTGAAGCAAGAGCCATATTAAAAATGCCGTTCAACGTCTCCACATGGTTTTTGACAAATACATCCACGCGTGTATTTTTGCCCAAATCTAAACAAAAAATAATTAAAGTAAATTATTTATCCAATTTTAATAAATATACAACGCCTTCAGGAATAGCATCTGGAAAGGATTCAGAATGTTGGTGGTGGAGAAAAATTAAATTAAATTGATAGATTTCAATAAAATATTTATGTAGAATATGGTTCAAATTCAATTTTAAGAACGCTTACGTGATAAAGATTTATTTAATGTGTCCAAATAATTCCACTTGAAATTTTAGCTAGTTCACAATGACCCTCAACCATGTTTACTCTTTATTGCTCCGAATGGTTCACACCGACTTCATATGGTTGCGGCTGGTTTTGCTGGTTTTGGTTAGGTTGGCATTGTAGTGCATAACGTTTTGATCATTCCGAAAAAATCATATGTTGCACTATTTATGTAAACATTTTGTTTCAACTGGATTTTTATGGTTCTGGATGGCATTATAGCTTGGCTGCAAAAACATATAGAAAACTACTATATAAAATTATATAGTGCACAATGATGAACAATGCATTGTGCTACTTGTGCCATAATTAGTTTGGCTGTAGATGGTATGGTTCTGGCTGAATTTGTAAGGTTTTTTCACGTACAATTGTATATTACTGGATGTATAAGGTTCCGGCTGAAAAATTATATAGCGCACAATGATGCACAATGCATCGTGCTACTTGTGCTATAGTTGATTTGGCTCTTGTACAGTTTTGGCTGTTTTTAATAGGCTCTGGCCAGAGTTATAAGGTTCCGGCTGAAAAATTATATAATGCATAATGATGAACAACGCATTGTGCTACTTGTGCTATAGTTAGTTTGGCTGTAGAGGGTATGGTTCCGGCTGAAGTTGTAAGGTTTTTAACGACAAATCTTATATTATTGGATTTTTGAGGTTCCGGCTGGAAATTTATATAATGCACAATGATGCAAAATGCATCGTGCTACTTGTGCTATAGTTGATTTGGCTGTTGTACAGTTTTGGCTGGCTTTATTAGGTTCTGGTCGGAGTTATAAGGTTCATTGTGCTACTTGTGATATAGTTATTTTGACTCTAAGGTTAGCTGAATTTGAAAGGTTTTTTCCTCGGAAAATCTTAGATTACTGGATGCGTAAGGTTCCGGCTGAAAAATTATATAATGCATAATGATGAACAACGCATCATGCTACTAGTGCTATAAACAGTTTGGCTGTAGAGGGTATGGTTCCGGCTGAAATTGTAAGGTTTTCTCACAACAAATCGCATATTATTGGATTTATAAGGTTCCGGCTGAAAATGGATATAGTGCACAATGATGCACAATGCATTGTGCTACTTGTGTCATATTTAGTTTGGCTGTAGAGGGTACGGTTCCGGCTGAATTTGTAAGGTTTTTTTCCGAAAAATGTTATATTTATGGAATTTTCCGGCTGAAAAATTATATAGTGGACAATGATGCACAATGCATCGTGCTACTTGTGCCATAGTTGTTTGGTTCCGGCTGATATGGTTCCGGCTGGCGTGACGGACACCAACAGAGGACTAAAATGTAATGAATCTTAGCCAACTTCAAACTTAAGCCGTATTGTAATTATATATTTTGAGAGTTGGAAAAGCAAGGCTTATTTGTGCTAAAATTTATTTAATTCTACTACTAAAATAGGTTGTGTTTGATGCCTTATTAAATATGGAAACTCGAAAGCAGCATTATATCAGCATACTATACTTTTTTATTATGAAAAGGCAAAAATGCTGTTCAAGCAAGAATAAAGTTATCTGATGTGTATGGAGAAGATGTATTGACGTTCTGACGTCATTGTCAAAACTGTTTTTAAAATTTCGTTCTGGCAATTTTGATGTTGAAGATGTTTTGAAATGCCAGTTGAAGATCGCTGACAGATTAACTTTGTCGAAATCGACCGTGGCTTAGTTTCAATACTTGACATATGGGTTCTACATGTTCTTAGAGAAAGAAATTTGCTCCGTCGCATTGACGTCTGTCATTTGCTTCACAAATATCAAGAAAATGCTCCGTTTTTGAAGCAAATTAGTATCAGGGACAAGAAATGGGTTGTCTATAAAATTATTAAACGCAAGACATCAAACCAATAGAATACCACTACAAGCGACGGATATCCTTCGGTATCTCCTATACAATGACCCCATCAAGTTTCGCTCACCAGATCTCGTTTTAACGCTGAGGTAACTAATCGGATGGAATTCGAGCAATCATTTTCAATGTGATATTTTGGTCAGAGTCGTCTATAAGAATAACAATTCCATCCAACTTAAAATAACTGATCATCTGGACCTCAAATGAAATCGGTGTATAGTTTTGATTTACCGATATTAAATTTCGTCTTGTGAATCTTCAACGAAATATGATTCATTCTTTCGTATTTAACATCTTCTGTAATTGATCTTTAAATTTAGTTATGTTGTTTTTCAAACAACGACTTATTTATGGTCACAGATTTATTCAAATAAATCACATTGTTCCTATTGGAGTCTAGTAAGCAATCCCTCTACCTAAGGTATCTTCGAGTGGGTTGGGAATATTCCCAATTCTTCGCTACTCTTCGACTGTTCTTCATTTTGAGTAATTTCACCAAACCCATAGCTGATAATACTATTAGTCTTTTCCAATTCCGCCAGTATTTCTTTAATTTAATACGTATAGTAACTGCCGATCTCTAGGTTCCTCTGGGATCCAACAAGGTGCACCTTATCTTCAGGAAATATTTTTTCTTTCAATGGTTAGCAATTTTTTTTGGATTGTCTTCGCATCATCAGATATGGTATAGTTTTATCGTCACCCTGTGTAAATACATTAGAGACATAAATAAATTTTGATGAGATTTATTTCCATATAACATCAACGCCTAAGTTTTCTCGAGGGCAGTCATAATTTAATTTTGGGTTAAAATATGCGTGTAAAGAGGAAAACTAATTTTAAATGTTCGGATCTATTTGTACGAGTATACAGACATAAATTTGTTTTTCTTGGAAATCCAAAAATAACAAAGCAAATTCAAGAACAAACTCTATTGTACAAATTTTACTATGGTTATGAGCACCCAACCCTCTTTTCTAAGTATTTGATTCTTTCAAATTTTATGGTAATATTAAAAGACATCAATTTTGTTTTCATTTAAAGTCGGTTAATACCACTAGTAACAAGGTGTGATAGAGTTTTGATTTTCCATGAAAATAAATTGAAAATATCAAAGTGTTTAACGACTTTTAATTTTGTTAGAAAATATTTTTTACCGGCGACAATACGTACGTGAAAAAATTATCAATGAAGTGATGTGGCATAAATAATTCGATTAATTAACAGCGAACACATTTATGGCTTTTTCGAATTTTTAGCCTTTAGATAATTGAAACCCGTCTCTAGTTTATTTAATTAAAAATTTATTCATTGCAAATTATTAAATTTGATTTTAAATTTATAGGTTCTGTAATTCAGCGTGACTCAAAATATTTTGTTATTTAGAATAATAGTGGTACGCTCACTTTCACTATTCATTACGAACTCTGGAAATCCTGGATCTGAAAATCCTGGAACTTTACTAAACTCTGAATAAGGTATCACTTTTAAAAAAATATCGAATTTTGGTTATCTTGGATAGTCAAAATCCTCCTAAAATTCATAATTACATATCATCAGACGTATGCCTCAATCAGAGAAAACTTAAGAGTTTAATGCGTGAATTTCACAGTGAAACAATTTTTTTTCAGTAAAATTAATACGAGATAGAAATATAAATCCTTTACTTGTTAGAGAGAAACAAAACATTTTCAATAAAATTTACGGGCAAAATAATAGAGTAAGTGGAGAAAATATTGCCATAAGAAGTCTGAAACTCAATACTTTTTATGGCAACACTTTAAACACACCTTCAAAAAATAGTATGCGCTGAGAAATATTTTTTGCACACTATGGTTGAAAAAATATTACAGTGAAAAATGTCAAAGGAAAAATGAAACGTGGGATTTATTTTTGTGCCGCTACGTACAACACAACAAGTCAATTGCAGGGTTAAATGATTTTTGAAAATTTTGTGTCTCGGTAAAATCGTTTATTTTCAAAGTGTTTATGTTATGTTGCCCCCCCATTACCGGTCACTATTTTGACTACACATTTTGCTATAAAAAAACAAACAAAAGTTGCTGTCTTTGTCGCTTTAACGTAATTTAAATATACTCGTCTCTTTATACTGTTAAAGTTAGCCGAAAGTTTCCAGCCGAAAGATAATGCAGATAGTGTCTTGAATACAGCAAAAATCGGCCATGAACTCGAATTAAGGATCGGGTTATATCATTCGGGTGAAGGAGAAATTATTTCAGTTTATAGGAATTTAAAACTCGATAGGAGCGAGAGTATAAAGAGAGTTTAACTTTCGGCTGAAATAGTCAAGACACTATCTGCATTATATTTCGGCTGGCAACTTTCGGCTAACTTTAACAAGGTCGTCTTTTTCGGTTTCCCAGCATATTTTACAGGAAAAAATAGTTTCACTGTAGAATTCACGCATTATGCACGATTTACATGTTCCAATTCTTTTTTTCCAGTAACAAATGAAAGGTTAAGTATATTATGATTTTCGTTTGCAAGATGAGCACGAAACAAATTCCAGTAAAATAAAATTGGATTTTTTACATTTTAATTTGAGCAAATGTGGGCATAAAACTGGGAATGTTGCCATAACATATAGTTTCTACGAGTAGTTTTATAGCAGTAAAATAAAAAAAATTCAAAAAAATTTCAAATATACATCAAGCAGCTATAAACATCATTCAAACTAAACATGCAAACATGAGCGGTAATTAAATATTTTATTTATACTTGCAATTCGATGTTGTTCGTTATCTAATTTAAACGCAAGCTGTTCGAACTGTCAAAATTTATGGGACATACAAAAAAATTATAGCATTGCCTTATTTGTTTATATTGCTGACTCTTTTTAACTAATAACTTTTTTTATATGTACGCTGGGTCGAAAGGCCGATTGTCGTAAGGCCGAATGTTGAAGGGTCGAATTTGCCGATTTTTTTATTGATTTTTTAATTTTTTAAATTTGTTGTTTTATGGTATATCTTGTAATTTTTTTTTCATTAAACATAAATGAATTTCTTATGAATTTATGTATTTTACTATTTTTCATCTTTGGGTATTCATGAAATTCTACGTATCCAGCCAGCGATACATTTTGGTGAATTTTGTCATGCGCCGCCTGAAACATTCGGTCATATGTCAGCCTTTTGATAATAGGTTTATGGTACAAAAAATAAAAAAAAATAATTAAATAAAATAAAAAAATAAAAAAAAATATCTTCGACACATTCGGCCCTTCGACACATTCGGCCTTTCGACACACCTGGCCCTTTGAAGTTCGGCCTTTTGATATCACACCAAAATGACTGCTACAATTTTCAAAAAATTTATAAAATACCGAATTGGATTTGTTTCTTCTGCTGCAATTTAAGCGCCTTTGACGCGATAATTGGTGTTAATACTGTCAAAAATATCGGGCGTAATCTATATCGATTATCACTCGATTTTGCAAATAAAACACTCAGCGATTTAATTTACA
The DNA here is from genome assembly GCA_947310385.1 of Nephrotoma appendiculata. Classification (NCBI taxonomy): domain Eukaryota; kingdom Metazoa; phylum Arthropoda; class Insecta; order Diptera; family Tipulidae; genus Nephrotoma; species Nephrotoma appendiculata. Next base: position 159,984,577 of record OX371225.1, on the reverse strand, counting down.
AATTTTATTTTCCCAACACCTTTAATTTCTTCAGCAATTTGCTAATTTAACTCTTTATTGCTGTTCACTTTTAAAACTGTCCACTATTTTTCGCACTGTTTACTTTTTACTTCTTGACTTGCACTGTTCACTGGTTAAACTACAACAGTTTCTGCGTCCCATATTGCTCGCGCTTATATATCTGCCTATCGCTGTTCGAGAGAATTCCTCTTATTACATCTGGGGATGTATTTGTATTGCAATTGTAAATCACTTTCAATCACTTTCAATGTAGTTGTATTCCCGACATTACACGCCATCGATTCCCTTGTCTTGATGATTAACGCCGTTCTTAATTCCAGTATTATCCATGACGATTATCGCCACCGTTTACAATTGCTTTCGCTATCTCCAGATTCCCCTCCACTTGGAATGCCATTGTAAAATCCAATTCCCAATCAGTATTGGAGGTATACTTGATCCGACAATATCGATAAACTCGCAAAACCCCCTCGCTTTGGGTTGATAACACTTGGTGGTGTACACCTTTGCCGCACTCAACCACTATAAGTGTTATATCGCTCGACCACGAGCGAAAATTAAAACGACAATTGCGGAGCCAATTTACACCAAGTCGGACTGATGGCATTTTAAGATCTTCAAAACGCCCTTATAATTCAAAAATTTTGGTCGTATATTCAAAATTGGTGATTTATTTCATTAGATTGAATTTGGACATAACAAACACAATCGAAAGTCTTGGCAATTTCAAATAGTTTACTACGATAGAATTATAGTCATCTTGGTGAGGTGAAGAAAAGTGATACTCCGAAAGCAAATTTGCTAAAGTTAGCCGATAGTGGGCCACTAATTTAAAATTTCTAAAAATTGACCGTTTAAAGTGTCTGGAAATAGATTCAAATGAAAAATCTTAATAATGCTCGGTATAAAAAACACTTTCGGCTGAAAAATATCGGCTGAAAAATATCGATAAAAGCCTATTGGTATTTGACATTTCATATTATATTTTCTGCTGAAATAGCAAACACACTATCTGCATTATCGATTTTTTTACTTGCGGCTGGAAACTATCGACTAACTTGAATAGTATTGACATTTCTGCATTAATCTACAAGAAGCTAATATAGCGGAGGGAATTCCATTGTAGTTAATATATTACGATGGTCGATCAATAAGTACCCGTTTGAAAAAAGGTGGTGTTGTTGAGGGAAGTTGACATTTCCCCTCTAAACATGGTGAATCGCAAGCGAGTCACAAGCGAGGTCATTCTTATATGAAAGACCTCGCAAACGACTCAAAAGAGTCAAAAGCGAGTCGTTTGTGTTTCACCTGGCGTATGGAAATTAAAATGAAAGCGAGCTCATGTAAATGTATTGGTAGTTCGTATTCTCTTCACATTAGAGTCATTTACGACGTGTGGGTAAATTAAAAGCGAGTTACAGGCGAATCAAGAATGAAATGCAGGCGACGTTAAAGTGAATCTTTAGCGAGGAGCTTTTTATTTCTCATTCAATACTTTCATAAATAATGTCTGAAAAATAAAATTGAAAACGTTGGTTTCAATAAATTCGTATATATTTATTTCTAACATTTTATAAATCATTTTATCACAAACTATATTATATTATTAATACTATATTAACACTATTAATTAATACTACACTATTAACTATTATTAATATTTATTATCTATTATGTACACTTATTATTATTTTTTAATATTTTTTATCAATAATCAAATTTTTCACAACTATTCCTAATTTAATGATAATAAACAAAATGGCTACCTTACCCATAATAAATATGCTCGCGTATACTATACTAATTTTCCATGTATTGGTGTCGTATGCAAATCTTAATTCGCTTGCGACTCGCTTTTGAGTCAATTTGGCGAGGCCTCGCAAATTTCTTTAGAGGGTCCATCGTGTACTGTATCTGTCAACGACACCATACTAAATTGCAGTCTAGTCTACTGTGTATGTGATCCGTAAGGTATAAAAGTGAAGTTGGATGCTGTTTATGAGGAGGAGGCTGTGCTGATAGGCACAAAGAAATTCCAATTATTTAGAAAAATTTAGATTTATCTTTATCTCTAACTACCACCACCACAGTGTTAAGTTCAATGCTGCTTGACTTGTGTAATAATTCGGTATTATCCCATGATGGTAATGCAGTTTTTATATTATGTGGTCAATCAAGAAAAATTATGGTTTGTTTTTTTTCGAGTTGATGATTAGCAAAATATTGAGATAAAAGGGGATTAAGTTTTGAAATTTGGTAGAGATTGGTTGTATGTAAACCAAAAATAAACAGAATAAAATTAATTAAAAAGTCAAGTGACACAGAAAGAAATATAAATAATTAAATTAAAATAAGTTAAAGATTCATAGAAAAATAAATAAAAAGAAAAATTAAAATATTATAAAATTAGGATACTGCTAGTTTAAGTGCCAGTTTTAGTTTAATTTACTAACGATTAATGGTGTGATTAAAATAATATTATACGCCATTGGACAATAAAATGTGTGAGTGATTCTAAAATCTTAGTGCCTAAAGTTAGTGAAAAGAAAAAAAACACATAAAACAATATTTTTCATAAACAACTAAACAAGTGAAAATACTTAAAACAAAACTTCGAATTTACATTATTCATGACTAGAAATGACTAGAATTTGTTACTGTGCAAAATAATATAACCTTGTGCCATGTGCTGGAAAATCTGCGCACTTTAAGTATGCACAACGGTGTTCAAGGACGAACTATAAATAAAGCCTTAAAACACATATACTATTGATATATAAATAATCTGTTATAAATAAATAATTGAATAATCCTTATTCTAATAAAAATAGTTTAAATAGAAATAATTAATAAATAAATAATTAATAAATAAAAAGTTAATACATAAACAAATAATAATAATAATACATAAAGTGAATCGATCGGTGTGCAGCTATAGTTAACGCTGTCGCGGTCAAGTATTAAAATTCCGTTGTATCTATAAACATACGGACGGACATACAACAGCACGGAATACATTGGTTATGCAAGACACCAATCAACATGCAACAATCAACATGGAGTAAGAATCAAACTTTAAACTAACACTTTATAATTATATTTTTTTTGGTATAGTTTCGTTAATTACTAATTTCATTAATATAAATAATTTTCATGTAGCATAAGTAGTTATTAATTTTAGTTTAAGCTAGTAGGGGGTTTAGGTAGTTGTAGTTCATTTTATATTGGTTTTTCTTTTTTATATTTTTTTTCATTTTTGCTTCGATAAATTTGATGAGAATAAAAATTATGCATCTATTATTTAGTTATCAACGTAATCATTTATATTTTTTTCATTTCGTTCATAAAAATACAATGAGAGGCTAAAGCCAATTGAAACGTGAGGATGATCTGGGGCTAAGGGTAGGTATTTCCGAGTGTTCGGTTGATGATGATGATGGTGAATGTTTTTTTTTTTGGTGTTTTTTTTTCTGATTTATGAATTTTATTTTGAGTTTTTATTTTAGTTTAAAATGTTAGAATCCAATACTGCGGTCTAATACTGATTCCTGTAAATTTCGAAAAACCCCACCCCACACGATGAGCCCTAGCCGGGATAAAAATGACCGCTCGAAATCCCTTCAGGAATATTCTGTCAACGGGCATTAGTTTTCTAACTGGTGTTCGTTACAGTGGCGCCCAACCCCCGGTACTGAAGTACAATTTTTTTTTATTATTACAACTTTAATGTGAAACTCAAAACAGTAGATTAGTTAATTCATCATTCATTTTAAATTTCAATATTTTGTTTTTCTAAGGTAGGTTGAAATAGAATCATTGACACTGATTATCCGTAATTCACGTTTTGATTTTCTTGTTTGTCTATTTCATCTTAGTCAACATGTTTTAGATTTTGTTTCTGGTCAAATTTATTATAAGCTTCTCCATTTTGGATTTTGATGCTAATGACCGTTAATAATATAACTAATGAAACTAGTGGTCATCCGTATAGTACATTGAGAACTGTGCTTTAAAGTAAACCGATATTCCAGTTAGCTGTTTGATTTCGGGCAAAGTTTTCTTTAAAGTGTTTTTGAAGTGGGTACTTTAAATTTTGTTTTAGTTTTGAGTTTCTTATTAATTTTTGATATCTTATGAGATACAATATTACACTATTTCTAGAATTCATTGTTTTTCTATTTAGTTTGAATTTAGTGTACATTTGTCTCCCGTATTACGATTAACAATCTTTTAGGCAGCCAATTGCATTCACGAGTGCTATGTCCATTTAATTTTTTAATTTTTATGTTTTGAGAACAGTCGTTTAAAAATGTAATTGGCACGTTTACAAGATGTTAAGGCAGATAATAATTTGGAATCATGAGTGTTCCTAGCAAGTTTTGATCATCACCTGAATTCCAATTTATTACTAAAAACTTGATTTGTTTTATATTTTTAAATTTAGATATTTTTTATTTTTACGCATCATCAACCTAATTCACCTCAAATCAATAATGTTTGAAATGCTCTCTAGTTCTAGATCATCCTTGCTTTTATGAATTCACATACATACATACAAGCATTCTATTGTGTACTAAGCGCTTAATAATTAACAGTATTTTACTTATCACATTATTTATTTTCTAAGAATTTATTATTGAATTATTAATTTTTTTTTTAACTATAAAAGATAAATCTCCATGCCATAATTTTTCTTGAACTCAACTAGCTTTGATTGTTGGGGATACAATCAAACGTTCAATTGTTTATATTAGGAATACTGAAGCTTAACTAATTGTGGTGTGGTTCTCGTAGAATTGAAATAACCAACATGAATCCGGAACATTTAGCGCATGACGAATTTGAGCTGGAGTGTGCGGTGCGAAATATTAAGGGGGACAACTCTCTTAGTAATCTAAACGAACTTTTAAAACGCTTAGAGGATGAAAAGGCACATCCTGTGTTGGTACCAAATAGACCAGTATACTCAGCTCAGAAAAATCCTCGACGTGAAATACAAAAGATTATTCTTAAATTTAGGCAAATTTATTCTGAGATTCAAAATGCGATTGAAGCAGAAAAGAACAAAGAGAATGTCACATTCGATACAAACATATTACGTTCCCGACTCTTACATGTTGGTAACAGGTTGTATAGAATTGAATATTCAAAAGTGGTAGCATCGGCGGTAGTTGAAATGAAGGAAAAATTGAAGCAGCTGACCGATTTTATTCAAGTTCTTGAACAAGATGATGTCGATTTAAACGAATCTGCTACGAAGTTAGAGAGTATCGACTTAAACGAATCTGCTACGAAGGTGGTGGTTATCGACTTAGGGCCTGAGGAACACGTTGATACACCTGCATATAATAGAAAATCAGTTGGAGAATCATCTGATGCTTCAGAAGATTCTTCTCCTGAAATGTTTAGGGAGACTGATATTTCGCAAAAACATAATGTACCGACATCCTCTAAAACAAAAAATCAACATGGTGCGGGCACAAAATCGAACAATCCGCCTGATTCTGATAATTTCATTAACCCAATATCATCTCCTAATACGAAAACTATTCCATCTGGAGTATCCCACCCAACTGCTACAAGATCAGCCAAACAATTCGAGCACGTTCCCAATTTCACTAATTATGATTTTGAAGCACCTTTCTCGAATCAACCACCACCCCAACCAACAATGAAGAATAGGATACCGAATGCTAATCCTCACAACTTTGATCAACAGCAATGGCAATCGTATCGACCTTTCATTAGAGATCCACGAAAATGGCCGATTTCATTCGATGGAACACCTCAAGGTACTCCTGTTAAAAAGTTTGTTCGGATGGTGGAGCACCAGTCAATGATAAATGGAATACATTTACAACAAGTTACCAATGATATGAGTTATTTTCTTAAAGGAATAGCCGCGGATTGGTATTGGGATTTTATTCAAAGGAACGGAAATGTAGAATGGTTTTTTCTTAGGTCAGAGCTAATTAAGAGATTTTCGGATAGACGTACGGACTTGGAAATACGGCGTGGAATAGATTCTCGAAAACAGCGTCCTAATGAAAAATTTATGGATTTTTACAACAATATTTTGTCCATGTCATTACAAATGGAAGTTCGTATGCCCGACTCCGAACTCATTTTCATACTAACGCAAAATATGCGACCAGGGTTACAGGATAGACTCGCTGTTGTGCAATTTAACAACATCGACGAATTGGTTCGGAAATGTGTTGCATACGAGGATGCCTGGACAAGAAATCGCATATTACCGGAAACTTATTGCGAGACACGAAGACATATAAATGAAATTAATGTGTTGCAAGATCCTCCCTCAAACGCTGAAACCTATCATTCGAGCGATTACATTCCTAATTCACCAAACTACCAAAAACCTGCCTCAAATTATTTTCCAACGGCGCAACCTTTTAATAAACCCAGTAATAATTATTTAGATAATTGTAAGGATTATTCTATGCCATATTCGTGTGCTACTAATAGTCATAGTTATAACGCAGGATATCCAGTAGTCAATGCGATTACCTCAAATAGGCCACCGCCTAAACCTTTGCTTGCTTCGAGTAGTACTCAAAACATCAAATATTGCTGGAACTGCAAGAAAAATGGTCATTATTTCAAAAATTGTAATTATCAAATGATGCATACCTTTTGTTTCGGTTGTGGTACACCCGGGGTAATTAAACCCAATTGTTCTACTTGTCAAACGATTTGGGGAAACTTGAAGAAGGGGGCGAACGTTTCAACAGCGATTCCCCCCAACACACAGACATCACAAATAAATCAAAATCCAAACGGCGGGTATCGTTCAATCTTGAAACATGCCTAGATAACAAATCTACTATATCAAAATATTCACCAACCCAAACGCAGTACCCTAAACAAAACAATCATATTGTAAAAAACAGTCAAACTCCTCGGTTTCTCAGATACTTTCGTCTTAGAAAATCCTTTAAATCACAAATTCTTGAATCACTTATCGCTGATGATTCGGACGGGCGGCCGTATGCTGACATTCAAATATTGGGTAATAAAATGCGTGGACTCCTAGATAGTGGAGCCAACGTGTCTATACTTGGTAAAAACTGTGAAAACATTCTTAAAGATCCCACGGTACATTTCCGGCACCTTCCAGCTACAATTAAAACCGCAAACGGGAACTGTGAGCGAATAATAGGACATATAAAAGTTCCGGTTACGTTTGCTGGTCAAACTAATTATGTAACTTTACACCTCGCTCCTAACCTAAATCAAGAACTGTATCTTGGAATTGATTTTTGGCGTTTGTTCGATTTAAAAATAACTTGTAAGTCTGCTCTTGTTAATATATCACCTTCTAACCGGATTTGCTCCTTTCCACGTACTGCAAGTGAAGCAATTACTTGTGATGCTGAGCCGCCATTACATCAACTCACATCGGATCGCAGGAAAAGGTTGGATATAGTGAAGCGTGAATTTCCGTCGTCTGCTCTGCTTGGTTTGGGTCGCACACATCTAGTAAAGCACATCATTGATGTCGGCGATGCCAGACCCATCAAGCAGCGATATTATGCCGTGTCTCCAGCTGTTGAAGCTGAAATGGGATATGAGATCGAACGAATGCTTTCATTGGGCGTTATAGAGGAGAGTAGCAGCTCGTGGAGTTCTCCGATCGCCATAGTCCGCAAAGCCAATGGTAAAGTCCGATTGTGCCTTGACGCAAGAAAGGTAAACTCGGTGACAGTGAAGGATGCTTACCCGTTGCCTCTCATCGACGGTTTGCTAGGGCGTCTTAACAAGACAAGGTTCATTTCTATCCTTGACTTGAAAGATGCCTTTTGGCAGATACCATTAGATGAGGGGTCGCGGGATAAGACTGCCTTTACTGTCCCAGGCCGACCATTATATCAGCTTACCGTCATGCCTTTCGGGCTCTGCAATGCGCCGCAGACTATGTGCAGATTGATGCATCGGGTGATACCTCACGAGCTGCACACACAGGTTTTTGTCTATCTCGACGATCTCCTTATAACAGCGGAGACATTCGATGAGCACATGGAGATATTGAATAGAGTCGCCAAACTGTTGAAAGAAGCCGGATTGACCATTAACGTGGAGAAAAGTAAATTTCTTCTCAAAGAAATTCGCTACCTCGGATACATTGTCGGCGATGGTGTACTGAAGCTGGACCCGTCTAAAATCTCTGCCATTACTTCATACCCCGTTCCAAAAACTGTTCGACAACTTAGGAGATTTTTGGGCATGTCAGGATGGTATAGACGGTTTATCCATCGATACGCAGACTTGGCTATTCCTCTTACTAACTTACTCAAAAAGAATCATAAATTCGAGTGGAATGACATGGCTCAGGAGTCTTTTGAGAAGTTGAAGCTCGCTCTTTCCTCTGCTCCTGTTCTCTGTAATCCTGATTGGGATCAGCGATTTTTTATTCAGTGTGATGCATCTGCGACAGGCGTGGGAGCTGTTTTGTTTCAAAGGTCTCCCAGCGGCGATGAACGCCCTATTGCCTTCATTTCGCAAAAACTTAATACAGCGCAGCGTAACTATAGCGTTACCGAACTCGAATGTTACGCCGCTGTATTAAGTGTTGAGAAGTTTAGGCAATACGTAGAAGGCTACCCGTTTACTATCATTACGGATCACGCAAGTCTGAAGTGGCTGATGGGACAACGGGAACTTTCTGGGCGTCTCGCTCGCTGGAGCCTGAAGTTACAAGGTTTCAATTTCACGATTGAGTACCGCAAGGGTAAGGAAAACTTGGTGCCTGACGCGCTTTCCCGTCAGGCAGAAGCATTCACACTGGACGAAGGTAATGACAACCTTCCGATAAAACCAGATACAGATGCCGCACATTTTCAAGATCCAGAATACCTGGCTCAAATTTCTTTAATACAATCAAAACCACAGATTAAGTCTAATTTTCGAATTAGAGATGGTAAGATATTTATTCTTCTAAATCCTGATGCCGATTTATCCACCGATATTCCATCTTGGAAGATTTATGTTCCAAAACCGCTCATTCCTATTCTGTTAGAAAGAGCACATTCACCTCCTAAGGCTTCACACTTCGGGATGCGGAAAACCCTCGAAATTTTGCGTAGGCATTATCATTGGGCAAACATGGTTGCTGATGTACATAAGTTTGTGGGTAGCTGTGAAATTTGTAAAGCTAGTAAGCCATCAAATGTTATAACTCGCCCACCTCTGGGTCAATATTCGGAAGTATCCAGACCTTTTCAGCGCCTTTATGTGGATTTCATGGGACCGTATCCGAGATCTAAATCTGGGAATAAATACCTTTTCGTCCTTTTAGACCATTTTAGCCGATTTGTACTGCTCGAACCTATGCGGGATGCCAACAGTGCCAATGTCATTAAATTTTTAAGTAACCGAGTATTTAACCTTTATTCTGTTCCTGAACATATCCTGAGCGATAATGGTAAACAGTTCACCTCGCGGTTATTTCATGAGTTTTTACAAAAACACAACGTAAAACATATTTTAACACCAAAATACTCGCCACAGGCAAATGCCTCCGAACGGGTTAACAGGAACATATTAGCAGCCATTCGGTCTTACATTGAGGGAGACCACACTAATTGGGACCTTCACATTCCTTCGATTGCTTGTGCATTGAGAAATGCAGTGCACGAAAGCACAGACCGATCACCCTATTTTTTAGTTTATGGTCAACATTATCTACCCGATGGACTTTCTTATGATTTATTAAGGAAATTAAATAGTCTAGAAGATCGTGAAGTACAACTTTCCAATATGGACAAACTATCTCTTTCTCAGAAGACTGTTCTTGCTAACCTACGTAAAGCCCATGCTCAACATTCAAACCGATACAACCTTCGCAGTCGAAGTCGTCAATTCTATCCAGGCCAACAGGTGTTTGTTCGCAATTTCTGTCAAAGTGATGCAATACAGAAGTTTTCGGCCAAGCTCGCACCGAAATTCAAAAAGGCATTTATTAAAGAACCCGTCGGTCACGTAGCGTTTAAGCTTGTCGACGAAAATGGTAATCTGTTGGGTACCTATCACATCAAGGATCTTAAAACATAAACGTCGGGTTTATTCATTGAGATAAGCAGTGTTCAAGGATAATTCACAAATTAATTAATTATTTTTATTCAGTTAATGCCCGGCTTAGAGACATCTCTCAAGGGATGTGGGACGTCCCCACGATTTGTGCTGATAGGCACAAAGAAATTCCAATTATTTAGAAAAATTTAGATTTATCTTTATCTCTAACTACCACCACCACAGTGTTAAGTTCAATGCTGCTTGACTTGTGTAATAATTCGGTATTATCCCATGATGGTAATGCAGTTTTTATATTATGTGGTCAATCAAGAAAAATTATGGTTTGTTTTTTTTCGAGTTGATGATTAGCAAAATATTGAGATAAAAGGGGATTAAGTTTTGAAATTTGGTAGAGATTGGTTGTATGTAAACCAAAAATAAACAGAATAAAATTAATTAAAAAGTCAAGTGACACAGAAAGAAATATAAATAATTAAATTAAAATAAGTTAAAGATTCATAGAAAAATAAATAAAAAGAAAAATTAAAATATTATAAAATTAGGATACTGCTAGTTTAAGTGCCAGTTTTAGTTTAATTTACTAACGATTAATGGTGTGATTAAAATAATATTATACGCCATTGGACAATAAAATGTGTGAGTGATTCTAAAATCTTAGTGCCTAAAGTTAGTGAAAAGAAAAAAAACACATAAAACAATATTTTTCATAAACAACTAAACAAGTGAAAATACTTAAAACAAAACTTCGAATTTACATTATTCATGACTAGAAATGACTAGAATTTGTTACTGTGCAAAATAATATAACCTTGTGCCATGTGCTGGAAAATCTGCGCACTTTAAGTATGCACAACGGTGTTCAAGGACGAACTATAAATAAAGCCTTAAAACACATATACTATTGATATATAAATAATCTGTTATAAATAAATAATTGAATAATCCTTATTCTAATAAAAATAGTTTAAATAGAAATAATTAATAAATAAATAATTAATAAATAAAAAGTTAATACATAAACAAATAATAATAATAATACATAAAGTGAATCGATCGGTGTGCAGCTATAGTTAACGCTGTCGCGGTCAAGTATTAAAATTCCGTTGTATCTATAAACATACGGACGGACATACAACAGCACGGAATACATTGGTTATGCAAGACACCAATCAACATGCAACAATCAACATGGAGTAAGAATCAAACTTTAAACTAACACTTTATAATTATATTTTTTTTGGTATAGTTTCGTTAATTACTAATTTCATTAATATAAATAATTTTCATGTAGCATAAGTAGTTATTAATTTTAGTTTAAGCTAGTAGGGGGTTTAGGTAGTTGTAGTTCATTTTATATTGGTTTTTCTTTTTTATATTTTTTTTCATTTTTGCTTCGATAAATTTGATGAGAATAAAAATTATGCATCTATTATTTAGTTATCAACGTAATCATTTATATTTTTTTCATTTCGTTCATAAAAATACAATGAGAGGCTAAAGCCAATTGAAACGTGAGGATGATCTGGGGCTAAGGGTAGGTATTTCCGAGTGTTCGGTTGATGATGATGATGGTGAATGTTTTTTTTTTTGGTGTTTTTTTTCTGATTTATGAATTTTATTTTGAGTTTTTATTTTAGTTTAAAATGTTAGAATCCAATACTGCGGTCTAATACTGATTCCTGTAAATTTCGAAAAACCCCACCCCACACGATGAGCCCCAGCCGGGATAAAAATGACCGCTCGAAATCCCTTCAGGAATATTCTGTCAACGGGCATTAGTTTTCTAACTGGTGTTCGTTACAAGGCTTTCACCATCTATGACAACCGTGAGATATTGGTTCAACGAATTTACGCGTTTTTGATGATGAGCGGCTAAGCCGCCTGGCAGGCGTTGTAACCAAAGGAATCGTTGAAAAGATACACGATATGGTTCTCGCTGAGCACCTAGTAGAGGTCGTACGCGTATCGTATGGAATGGCAATTAACATTTTAAATGATAAGTGAGAGAAAGTTCTGGGACCGATGGGTGTCTCGCCCGACCATACTCGATCGACCTGGCTCCCTGCGATCTCTTTCCTTTCCCCAACATGAAAACATGGCTTGGAGGGAAAAATTCAGCTCAAGCGAAAAGATTATCGCCGAGGTATTTGGAAGAGTTTGAGAAATAGTATTTTTGGAGGGGTTAAAGAAATTACAGAAAATTTGGGAAAATGTATCTTTAAAAATAAAAGTTTAAAAACCTGCATCTTCATTCCTAACATGGGTACCTATTGATTAAACCTCGTAATTTCAAATCCGTTTTATTGATAAGCTTGTACGTGAATTTGTTAAGCTACATAGTTGACTTTTACAATTTTCAGTCCCATAGCATTTCTTTAAATCTAATCAATCTAATATAATAATACAAGGAATAATTGGCGGTGTTTTTCGAGTACCAGAAATCGGTTGGGATAGGTCCTGATTTCGCAAAAATTAGTTAGAAGGTAATCCGGTGGGGCGCGGACCTGTTTTTAAGTCTTTTGGCTCACGATTTTGATAAAAATTAATAAAGGAAAGTTTCCAATTGCCAGAAAATGGGCAATTGCAATAGGTTCGATTTTCTGGAAACATGTTTTATGGGGTCCTACGGTAAGGCCTGGCTATCTTTCTTTAATTTTTTTTTTCAGCTAGCACGATTTGGATGAAAATTGGAGAAGACGGGTTTTCGAGTAACAAGAGTCAATTGCTCGTGAAGCTCGGATCTTTATTTTTTTTCGACTAGCTTGATTTTTAGAAAATTTTCTGTGGGGGCGTTTTTGACTAGCAGGAACCGATTGCGGTGAGTCTGGGGAGTTTAAGAAAAGTCATTCGGAGGTCATCTGATGGGGTCGAGCTCCATTGGTGAGAACTTCCGGAAAATTCATTTAGTATGGGTCATCCGGTTGAGGTTGGCTCGCTTTTTTAAATTTTGTCTGGCTGACGAATTTGACAAAAATTTCAGTGATAGGAGTTTTCCAATTCCAGGAATGGTCTGTGATGAGTCCCAGTTTCGTGATAATCTGTTTAGGATGTCGTTTAAGACCCGAGTCCCTTTTTCATGAAAAAAAATTTGACCCGAACGATTTGATAAAAAAATAGTGAGAGGTAATTTTGGAGTACCAGGAATCGATTCCGATGACTCCTTTATCTTGGAAATTCTTGATAAGGTTTAGGGCCTTATTTAAATGTTTTATTTGGATTAAAGAACTTGATAAAAATTTTCAGGAAAAAGGTTTTCGATTACAATGAAACGATTACAAAGAGTTCAGATTTTCGGTTTAGGAATTCTCCGAAGAGGTTGTCATGTAGCCCCATGCTGCGTGATGTGGTTCGTGATGTCGCGAAGGGTTTTCCAAATGTCAAGAATCGATTGCGCTAAATTGTGTATTCGCCGTATTCCATTATTTGTTTTTTCGGCTCGCACGACTTTGATTCATTCAGTGGGTCCTTCGGTGGGGACCTTGTTAATTCCAATAATTTTTTCTTTAGGCCAATCAACTTTGATGAAAATTGCTAAATGGGTGTTTTCGAGTACCAAAATCGATTGTGATTTGTCCCAATTTCGAGAAATTCGCAAAATGGTGTTCTGGCAGCATCCGGTTTTCCGTTTTGATTTTTTCTCGGAGCAAACAACTTTGATGGACATTGCTGAAAATGGGGTTTCAAGTACCAGTAATGGATTTCGGTGAGACCATATTTCGGGAAAATTTGTTTATAGGGCCATCCGGTTATGCCATCGTTTAGTTTATTGTGTCTTGTTCCATAAGTGATAATAGTAATAATTGATTCCTCAATCGAATGGTATGGAACTCAGACTAGATGATGAAAAATGAGAATATAATATAAATTTTGGACATGCTTCTAGAAAATTGTCAATTTAACCGAACCTTAGCCATTTCGTAACCGATTGGGATAAAACTCTATTGGTACTAAATATATGAAAATATTAAATTTGATTGAAACAAAACCGCAGATTCTTTAAATTTAATAGAACTAAGCCGTTGTTCAACCAAGGGTAACGTACGTATATTGTTGACTGCTGGTAAGTGGTAAGGAACTTGTTTAATAATACAACTATGTGAAGCCATTGAAATGTTCAGCTCCTAAACTATTATTGTTCAAGCAATCACCATTATCCAAATGATAATTATAAAAATTTATTAAAACTCCGGGTAAAGATATTTACACATAATCTATTTTGAGTGCTAACAAACTAGCTCACCGTTTTTCATTAACATAATCACCCTGTAAAAACCAAAAATATAATTATATACAACATAAAAATCCGGACCTACGCTAAACATTACGAAGAAATTGTAAAAGCGCTGTTAGGCACGAGTAAGAGAATGAAGATTGTCATCTTCATGTAACCAAACAAGGAAAATTGTTTTGTGGCCAAAAGTTTTAAACTTATGCCCACACATTTAATTTAAGATTTTTATTCGAGAAACAAAACGAGATTTTATATTTTACTTAAAGTAATTACGACAATGGTTATATATCATAATGGAATTATTTTACCAAGCTATTGTCCTTAATTAAAATTTTATATAAAAAATAAATTAAAAATTATATAGAACGAGATAATAAAGGTGGTTGTTTGTTTGTTTTGTTTCAGGTACGTTGTGGTCACATATGTGGGAGATTTAGTTATCCGGGAATAATGGAAGCAGCATACGGAAAATGGGGTTACTATTTATTATCCGGCCTACAGTTTATGTATCCATTTTTAGGTAAGCCGTTCACTTAAAGACATCTTTTGTATTCTCAATTTAAATATGTAAATAACTCAAATCCTAATTTACATATTATATTCCAAGTTCTATGTACTTATATGTATATACTTAATTGAGAGTATATAAGTATGTGGAACGAATTTGGAAATTATGTGTACATACATACTTTACATTTATTATTTTAATGAACCAAAAATTTATGCAAAAAAGATTTCTCGAGAGACAATGTATACTCGGGTGGTAAGTACACACAAACACATGCCCATGGAATCAACAATAGATTGTTACACAAGTAAGTTATTTAAAGCAGACTTTATTGTTCTATGTATACAAGGGTGTGTTTAGGGTGCATTTATACTTTGCATTTAAATGTATTATGTAAATGATTCAGGGCAATGTTTTAATCTTATATCTAATTTTCCCTAAGGTTGTTTGCCTTTTATTAGCGTATAAGTGGAAATATTTTTTTCTTGTTTGTGTAATAATTGATATTATCGTTCATTAATAATAGCCAAATCGTGGGCTGTAATGTGGATACCCCTAAATAATTTGCATTATCAAATTTTAGATATGGTGATTTCATAACAGAACTTGCTGACACCATTTGTGAACAACAAATGTCTAGATAACAACTTACTGGTGGTTTCTTATTTCTGCAAGGTATTCAACCCGATATATTACCGACCAAATAATGGAACAGTGGTTAAAGCTTTGGCGTTTGGATTGGGAGGTACCGGTTTCGAATTATACTATTTATAGGGGCAGGATGCAAAAGGGATTTTTCATCATTTGATTAGGATCGATGATGGAAATTGAACACAACTATGACCGCCTGTTGGAGTGCACAACCCATGGGCCGCCCCACCTTCCATGTCAGTACTATAGGCTGGCATGGAGCTATGCAATGTGCAGATGGTTCTACGTAAATCGGACCTATAGCCGTACGTCCTCGATTTGGCAAACAATGCATAAAGTAGGACGGTAAAATTCAACTGCGAAAGAGTTGGGAGTGCTTCGGCCCCGACCAGATAACATAGATTAAAACATAAAAAATGAAAATAAAAAAAACATATATTATATTGCAGCAGAGTTGTGCTTTTCAAAAATGAATAGCCTCTAAAATAATTAAGTATGAGCGTTCGAAATCATCAAACAAAACGTTTTGAAATCATTTACTAAGCGTGACCGTTCCACAAAAGCTGAATAAACCGTGTCAAATAAAGCTCTCGAGATACTATATGTCACTTTCTTAATAGGTCAAAAATACTTCCCAAAGGGAGGCAGACTCCCATGCGGCTAGATGGATTCCACCCGAATATATGAGATTCTTACTGACTAATAAATCTACCACAATATACGGAAACTCCAGACTGCGGCCGCGTTAGGCGTGCATGTATCGCCACAATGTTGTCATGCGTAATCTTGTAAATGTTAATTTCCTCATCCTATGTAGGTAGGCCCCAAAATACTGAACTGCTGCAAAAACTGGTACAGAAAGTATTTCATCTCGCCAAGAACACGAACTTTAATTAATTACACCATCTGTCAGTACTTATCACCCACTTATCCATCCTTGGAGACAAGCCGCAACCACCTATAACCACCAGCTTATCCATAGAGTCAACCATATAGAGAGGTCGGAATGTGTGGGACACTCGTTCAATAATTTAGCACATTTCAAGTTAAAAACTAAAAATTACTCGATCGTAGACCGGAACACTATCACTATGTTGAGGAATCATTTCCTTTGCACACTGAAGCAGATTGAATTTATACCGCTTCGAACGTATACCGCCACATTATTACTCTTTTGAGATACACCGCGGTTCACTTGATTAGACGCACTTGCAATTTTTCTTTTAATTGCAAATTTTAATGTAATTGCTCGCCGAACTAAAAATATATTTTTATTGAGAAGAGTGAGAAAACCCTACTCAATAAATCCGTAATCGATAATTATTCTGAGAAAGCAAAGTAACTTGCCTTTCAATTTTTTTTAGATAATTTAAAATTTAATATTATATTTCGGTTAAGTTGATTATACCTTTTTGTGTTTTACTAACACAATTGTGTGGGTAGGGCAAACGTACCATGTCAAAAATTTATTTTGGTATGTGTTTTCAACCAACTTACACATTTGTGAATTCCTTTTTAACTGATTTTCGTCCGAAAAAAAACACTATAACTATATACACAATTGTGTGTGTTGTACTTCAGATCAAGCGAAATTTTTTATCAAGCCAGTACATACTATTTTTTACTCACACATTTGTGTGGTTTAGACTTAAGTTGAGCGAATTTTTTTTCTTGGTTGAAAAAGGGATATTTTATTTTTAAAAAAAATTCCATTAAGTAATTCTTAAATCGTTTTAGTTATTTTTAGTAATGTGTACTAATCTCATTCTTCAAAATTACCTCAAAGATCCTGTCCTTGAGAGAATCATATAAATATTTTAAGTAATCCAACAAAATCTCTGCTCAAGGGGCTTGTATTCCTCCAATCAGCTCTTCCAATTGCCCCTTCATAAACTTAGAGTGAGCCAGCCCTAAAAGATTTCGTTTACATTTTAAAGGAGAAAAATTCAGGAGAATAAGGTGGCCATGGTAATAACCCATAAATTTCCTGTTGGAAAATCCACTATTTGGACCACAATAGCTGCTAAATTTCTGGAATAACTGACTGCAGCATATCCTTATATGAATTTCCAGTCTTTTTATTGGATACAAAATTAAATTTAGTAGCACCGCAATATGAAATTGCACCCCATTCCATTACTTCTTCTAGCGTCGAATCCGACAGACGAAATATCACGTTTTCGTATACGTATGAGGAGTATAGTATACAATTTTATATTAGTGTGTGTAATTTTTTGCGGTTATATTTGTTTGTTTTCTGTGAATGCAAGCATCAAAAATTATGAATCGGTTCAGTTTTTTGGTGCTTATGTCGTTTCGTCGTCTCACTTTTTTAACATCTCACCAAGTTTTTGAGTGGAGAGTTAACTCGTCCATGTATATGTGAAGGCCCGTAAAAATTGAGTCTTCGCTTAATCTGTAATATTTTTCTACCATGAATTCCTATCTCGAAAGGGTTGGTTTCGAAAGGCCAAAAATTGTATTAGCGCAGATTCCGACTCATTTCGTTCTATTTTCGGAAGATTTGAAAAAATGAAATGGGTCTTGAAAATCGATAGGAGCGGGAGTTTAGGATCGGTTTATATCAAGCGGGTGAAGGGGAAATTTAATTTCAGTTTATAGGAATTTAAAAATCGATAGGAGCAAGAGTATATAGGATCGGGTTATATCAGGCGAGTAGCTTCGCTGCCGTCGCTTTGCAATGCACATTCTGTACCATATCGCGTTTCGAGCGGATCCCATTTCATTTCCAGATTTTCATTTAATAGACAAATAAATATAAAATTAAATTCCAATTTTGTTTTTTTTTTGAGGTTAATTGTTTCGCCCGAAAAATCAAAAATTTACAAAAAGTGATTTGGGATATTTTTCGCCATTTTGATTTTTGGCAATTTCGTATTTCAGAAACTGCCTACTAGTGAATTTTTGATCTAGTCAAAAACATTATTTTGGTAATAAAATATTCGGGATTACGATGATAACCCAGATATTACGTAAGATTCTGAACAAAAAAAAAATACCAACACATTTTCCTATGAAGCGGTTTTCACAGGGATTGCCTGAGACTTCGGCCGCTGTCCAGAATTGGTGATGATTCATGTAGAAATTTTGTCTGACAGACATAAATAATAATCACTCTAATTGGTTAATTTTTGGTTTGTACGATAAAAACGAAATTCACACTTAAGCGATACATGTATACAATTTTGTCGTTTGGATATTTTTCGACATTTTATAAAGCAAGCAACCTAAAAAAGTTATTTTTTATTTTTGTTCTTTTTGAATTATTTTTTATATTTTAGAATATGTATCCTTTTGTTCTGACTCCCGACAAATCTTATAAAAAATTGAGCAAGGTTCAATTTTTAATATTTGTCGTATGATTATAAAATATGGAAGATATTCAACCAATCAGAGCGATTATTATTTAAGTCAGACAGACAAAATTTATACATGAATCACCGCCTTTAGTGTAGGCCATCTGGAATCCAAATAATTTAGCCCCATTTCTGTATGAGGTGGAAACAAGGTTCGTACCAGTCTCAGTATTTGACGATTTTCAACAAAAAATTACTAAAAAATTTTCTTTTGTGACAGAAGAAAATTTCTTAGTAATTTATTGTTGAAAATCGTTACATACTGAGACTGGCTCGAACCTTCTTTCCACCTCGTACAGATTTGAGGCTATATTATTTGGATTCCAGATGGCCCACACTAATTCAGCGGTAGCCGAAGTCTCAGGCAATCCCTGTGAAAACCGCCTCTTAGGAAAATGTTTTGGTATTTTTTTTCAGAATCTTACGTAATGCATACCATTATACTCGTATTTTGAATACAAAGTAATTTTTTTTAATTGTCAGTAAATTTGCTTTTCATTTACCTATCTATCTTCTATCTTCTATCTATATACATATACATATAAAGAAGAAACGTATGTATTATGTTTGTTCCACAAAAACTTTTGGTCCACTAGAGCGATTGCTCCGAAATTTTGTACGAATACTTTTTAGCAGCCGAGAAAAAACATAGGGGGGTTAGTGATCAAAAAATTTTACCCCCTCCCTATGCTCACCTGTAAACAGGAATTACAATATATGAAAACTTTTGATCCACTCGACCGATTGGTCCCAAATTTTGTAAGAACACTTTATAGCTGCTGAGAAGAAACATAGAAGGATAGTGATCAAAAAATGTTACCCCTTCTCCATGCTCACCTGTATCGAGAAATCTACAATATATGACAACTTTTGATGAACTCGGGCGATTATTTCCCAATTTTGCACAAGTGTGTTTTGGTAGCCGAGAAAAAACATAGGAGGGTTAGTGATCAAAAATGTTACCCCTTCATCATGCTCACCTGTAAGAAGGAATTTACATATATATGCAAACTTTTGATCCACTATAGCAAGTGCTTACAAATTTAGCACGAACACGTTTTGGCAGCTGAGAAAAACCGTGGGACTGTTAACAAATATTTTATATATATATATATATATATATATATATATATATATATATATATATATATATATATATATATATATATATATATATATATATATATATATATCAATATTTGATGTATATCGCCCGTAAATTTTAATGATGGAGTAACCTGAAATGTCTTCTCATTTCTGGAAATAGAAGAAAGGATCATCTGTAATGCTAATGTGGAATCTGGACCGACAAAACTATGAAATGGAACACGGCTCCGTGTCGAAAGTCGAAAACCGACCGGCCATTCATTTTCAAACGAGTCCAGTTCCCAGTTAGACTCTTATTTGCCATAACCATCAACAAAGCTCACGAACAATTCCTAAAGTTTGTAGGCTTGAATTTGGAAAGTCCTTGCTTCTTTCATGGCCAACAAATAATTTTTGTATAACCCGGGCAAAGCCGGATACTTCAGCTAGTATTATATATTTATTCATTCATTAAATTTGATTTTATTTTTTGGTGTTGGCTTGTAAAATCAAATCTTGTTGTAGTATATGCTGATGTAAGAAAATGTCGGGATAAGAATTAAAAGTAATGCAGTTTTTCTAAATTTTTCGGGCCAGCCCGAAAATATTACTGGTTAAGCAAAGATACAATTTTTTTCTCGGGCTACTTTTCGGGCCAGTTTCACATCGGTAACACGTTCACGCAAACGACTATTCGTAGTTTATTATTCTCTGCGAATGTCATGAAAAAAATAATTAAAGCCATCTGGTGCATCTAAGTTAAATAAATTTTCATCCCAAAAACACAACTTTTTCCAATTATTATTCATTGCAGATCCACATCCCAAGTCATGTGCTGCTTGGCGAATTCAAATCTATGTTGGTGCTTTTAAAATTTTTTTTAAATTAAAAAATGAAGCACTTAAAATTACTCTACGAACACTTCTGACACTGTCGGAAAATTCGTTATCGTGAAATCCAATGCGCGGTGGATATACGTATTATGAAACATGTATTTTTACTGTCAAACTTGAACGAATAAAGTTAGTTTTAATTCCAAAGTTTAACCAGTTTTTTGCTAAACCTTCATTCCTTTCCATAAACGAAATAAGAATTTCGAACTGTTGTCCATTTGTTGAAGACCTATAACATCGAAATATTCAGTATGTACTTGTCACTTTATTTAAGACTGTCGCCGTCCTTCCTTGGTAGTTGCTTTCATATGATGCACTGTCTGTTAATTAATTTCGCACAGCATGCTCCCTACCAACGATTTCAATAGCTATGACGTGGTTGGAAAATCCCTCCAAGTGGTAGGTATTGATTTTTGCCCTGCCTGCCGTATTTAAAATATTTTTTATACCCATTTTAATTCTTGATCAGTGACTGAATACTAATTTTGAAAATTTTGAAAACAATTTAGCAACTTAAATCTTAATTTACTCAGAAATACTTAAACTGTACAATGCATTTATTCAAGTGAAGCGATAAAATTCGTTTATTATAAACTATATTCCAAAAAAAAACAAATGAAAGTGCCGTTAGATTGCTATGTTTAAATTTTTATTCATTACTGTTTTACTGAGTACTAATTTCTCCATCTCTCTCTTCTCAATATCAATCCAAAATGGATTTATTATACCGGGTGATTTTTTTAAGCTGAAACTTTCTAATATCTCGGAAAATCAGCACTCTACGAAATAAATGTCCATTATCAAAATTTAATCATTCCGGGAGGGGTCATACATTAGTGCTAAAATTAGTACCCCTCTTCCCCTTCTTGCTGGTGGGGCGGGGGTAACTTTGAAATTAAAACAGGAACTCCTATTTTTTATTGCAGATTCGGATTCTTCGGCTTAAAGTACGTAGGATTTCTTTGAAACATTTTTTCGATGCATGATAGATGGCGCTGTTAAATTAAATCTATATTAAATTTTTTTCGATTTCTCTTACTGAGAACCTATGCATACGGTTTTGCAACACGTTTGTATTAAAATTAGCTAGTATCGTAACCCAGGAACATGCGATTAAATCTGCTTTCAAATAAATGACATTTTTGTATTTTGTTCAAAAATATCGATTCAGTTCGAATTATTTCGAAAATAAAAAGATATGTTTGAGTTAGGCTATTAATACAATATAATATAAAGTATTTAACTGTACAAGAAAAAATTGAAATGGTCCTGGTTGATGGAGAAGCTGGCCGTAGTTTTGATAATGCTGTCACTCTCTACGCTTCGTGTTTTGCGGATAGGATTCGATAACGTGCTCCATTTTACCGGACTGTTATACAATTTACTACTGATGGAAGTGTTCTACCAAAAGGCAGGACTTGTCGAGTTCGGTAGTCACTGAGGAAAGTAATGAAATTGCTGTATTGGCTGCAGTAACTCATTATTTTCATATTAGTACACGAGAGATAGCTAGCGATTCCGGATTGTCCCAAACCAGTCCCAAATTATCCCAAATTTAAGAAACACAATCTGTTTACGACTAATTTCGAGTATTTACATTGAAAACGTGTTAATTTAAATTCAAACGAATTGCAGAATCGTATGCATAGCTAGGAGAAACCGAAAAAAATCGATATGACAGCGCCATCTATGAATCGAAAAAAATATTTCAAAGAAATCCTACGTACTTTAAGCCGTAGAATCTGAATCTGTAAATAAAAATAGGGGTTCCTATTTTAATTTCAAAGTTACCCCCGTCCCACCTACAAGAAGGGGAGGAGGGATATTAATTTTATCACTAATATATGTCCCCCACGGAATGATTAAATGTTGATGATGACCATTTTTTTCGTAGAGTGCTTATTTTCCGAGATATTTGAAAGTTTCAGCATAAAAAATTCACCCGGTATTTTGTATTTTTTTACTAATATTTTTCAAGTCAAATTTAAAGACTTATTTCAATATAAATAAATAAATAAATAAAAATATGGTTCCGCGAGAAAATACAGTAAAATTTACTTTTAAAAGTAAAATTGCAATTGCGTCTAATCAAGTGAACCGCAGTGTATCATTTCAATTGCAATAAAAATGATTTAAAACTAAAATCAGAAACCAAATTTAAGAAAATAAAAATACTGTCACGCTATATGAGGATTTATTACGTCCGTTAAGCGAGTATGTTTTTCCGACGAATTGGCTGAGTGGTATTAAACTTTACTCTTCATTTTTTTTCATAATCTGGGGGAGTGGGAGGGCATGGTAAAATGTGGTGATAATCAGTGAACCGGAAGTGGAAACTTTCGTAGATAGTGCTGTTGAAAAATAAATCATTTACGAAAACAGACCAAAAATTATAAGATTCTAATAAAGTTAAAGAATAAATTTTCCAGTAGGGAACTCATTGGATTGTTTCTGAAATTTAAGCGGAAATACAGATTTTTGGTTAAACAAAACAGTGTCCACGAAAATTCTGGTAAGTTGTCTTTTTCGCCTTATAAATGAAATATGGAGTATTTGAGCTATATATCGATTCATGGTAAGAGAAAAGTCGGATGTTGGCCGCAACAAATACACCACCCCTCCATTTTTTAAGTATAGTCTGATACTATTTTAAATCTTATTTGGCGTCGTATAGCTTAGTTGAATGTTGAACTAATCTTTTCTATATTTATACCAACCACAGCTGGATGAGCTAGAGCTCTATAAATATAAATTATATACATTATAGACGTATAATAAAAATAACAAGTTGAGCGTAAATAAATCAATAAATCCAGATAAATATTTTGATGCATTGCACAGCACAACAAATCTCTAATATAATATTTCAAATTGTAGTTGTCGCCTACAAAATTATAAAATCAATAAATGATATATTTTTCATTTTCGTTTCAGTTTTAATTAGAACCAATAATAATCTACATTTATCATAAATCATAAAATACCCCGTACCTATATTTGACTGCGCCCAAAAATTAACATCGATATCGTCGCCCATCATAACATACTTTATAATAAATTAATGAATTATAAATCGTAAAAATAATTTCGATTACTTATCAATAATGAATATTGCTTATCAGATCGTAAATTACACCAATAACACATTTATGGATATATAACGGGCCGGTGTGGCAGATGTGAGGTGTGGGGTGCTCGCACTCAGTGCATGTGTATAATTTTTTCGTATGCAAGAATTTTGAAAATTAATAAGTAAATGGAATGAAATTACAAATTAACTCGTCATTGAGTTTAGAAGTAACTCCTTCGAAATACTGCACTGAAAAGATATCTCTGCAATCTAATAGATTGTTACTCGAACAACATAGTGGCTGAAGTTCTGGAATAATCCAGAATTAACTCATTTCAATTGAACAACATGAACCTCATTTCAGTGCTCGAATATGTACTGCGTACGGTAACGTTCATCCATCGAAGAAACGCAGTGGCTAAACTTTAATAACCACCCTATATTGTCAATGGCAATTGTCATTGCTTGAAATCTGGAATAAAACAAATTAAGGCAATATGATTGATCGAGGCAAATAAATATAGCTGGGCGCGTATTCTTGAAATCGGTGGATATTTCCGTCTGCGGGTTAAAAATTTGCTTTAAATTCTTTATATTATTCTAATTGCTACTTTAATCGTTTTTCAAATTTGCTTGCAAGTTTTCTATTATTTGGGGGAATAAATCCGCATTGATTTACCTACTCGGAAATTTTCACCGATTTTTGTTTAGTAGTGAAATAAATAATATAAGACTTGCAAGCGAAAAAACGATTAAAGTAGCCGGTGAAAAGTTTGATTAAAATAGAGAATTTCAAACCAAATTGTATTACGATTGGGGAAATCTCCACCGATTTCAAGAATACGGCCCCTGTGGCACTATTCTGGTTTTCCCTGGGGATAGGGAATTGGGAAAAATATTTTCATAGCATTTTTGTCTAAATTTTATTTTTCTTGCCTACTGTTGGAATTAGTTTGGTGAAAATATTATCGTAACAAAGTTGATTGGGAAACTTTTGTTCCACAAAATTTTTATAGGGAAAAATAATTCCCAATATATCTTTGTTTCAAAAATATTTACACCCAACTAATTCCAACATTAGACCAGAAAAATATAATTTAGACTAAAATGCTATGAAAATATTTTTCCCAATTCCCTATCCCCAGGGAAAACCAGACTAGTGCCACTGATCGGATTATTTACTCAGAAGTGATAAGCTCCTGGGTTTCTATAGCAGTGTATTGTCCACTTATTCTTTTATTATTAAATACTAATGTTGTTGAGCGTTGAGTGTTGAGCCAATGTTGTTGAGCGGCCGAAGCACTCCCAACACCTGTTTTTGCAAATATTTTGAAAGGCACATACAAAAATTCTGTTTCTTCCCGGCTAAGCTTCTATGCATTTGGAGATTACAGTGATATTAGGCTAAAGTCGGTCCACTGGAAATGGCACCTTCCATAGCAGATTTTTCGTTTTATGCAAATACTTTTTTCCAAAATTTAAGCAAAACAGTCGATTTTTATTTCTGTATAATATTACAACTAATCATATGGATTATCTAGTAATTGTTTTATTCATTTAAAAGTCTATTCTTGTGGGATGAAACCTACCGGTTCCTCCCAGCTCTGCCAGTCCTATTATTTAAGCTCAGGGAATTAATTCTAAAAGCTTTATTCTTTTTAGGCGCTTCGGCCCATTGGTATGATCCAGTAGGCTGCTCCTCGTTGTCATGCTGCTGCAGTCGTAGTACATTACTCCTTACAAATCTTTGTATTTCATCGCTGACGTGTCTTTTTTTTAACATGCGCTTTCCACCTGAGTTTATAGTCTAGCGTCATGCCGAGGTACTTAGCATTATCAGAATATGGAACTTGTTAAGAATTTAGTCTAATCGGAATATATACTAATTTCCTATTTGTAAAGTTTATGAGTGTTGCTTTCGATTCGTTGAGTGTTATTCTCCATTTTTTTTCACTGTCGATTCACTATATTAATAGCAATTTGTAGTTTCTGAGGACTCAATAATACTAGCATCGGTGGTCATAACAGCTGTGTCATCAGCAAACGTTCCTATTCTAGCTTCTTCAATGTTTGGTAGACCATTTGTATACAGTATAATACGGGACCTAGAACACTGCTTTGTCGAACCCCTGCCAATATTCTCTTCAGTTTAGAGTATTCCCCTTCCTGCCTCACCTGCAACTAACGGTCGTTGAAGTAAGACTTTAGCAATTCAAAGTGTTTTTTGGCAAATCTCGTTGGAACTTAACTTGTAGACCACAAATGCTTGCACAGAAAAAAAAGATTGCTCAATTCAAGTGAAATATATATGAGATTATGCATAATAGTTGCTTCAATATGCGCTAAGTAAAACTATTCTCAAGCTATTCTTATTTGAAGAATTAAGCGAAAATAATTTGTGTACTTTTCATATACTGAAATCATGAATTTATAACATGACATGAGAAAATGTAGTTTCTTATATTCAGTATATTATACTTAATATGATAAATTTATTATTTAAAAAATTGTGAATCATTTTTAAAATTAAACTCAGTTTGTGAATATATTTTCTATTCTCGAAAATATGTTATTCAAAATTTAAGAATAATGTGAGTTAAACCTGTTAAACTTTTTTTAATGAAATCTCTGAAATATTCCACATTCGAGAATATTATGAGTTGAAAATTGTTTAATTTTTCTAAATTAAATTCACTTTGAGACTATTTTTACTACTTTCAAGAACATGATATTAAATAATATACTTTAAACAAGAATAAGTGTGGTGAAAAAGATATTTTTTATTATTATTTAAACTCAAGTTAAGTATAATTTTACTATTATTTCGAATAAAGAGATCAGAATTATTCTGGTAAAATAATTTTGAATTAAGTATAATTATTCTTAAATTGAAACAAAATATTCATATATCGAGAAAAATTTAGTGTATAAAATGTGTTTTTTGTGGTTAATAACTCTCATTTTGAGAATATAGGCAGGAGGGTGCAGGATTTTTTTTTATGTTAAAATTCCACCAATCTTAAAATAAGAAACTAAAAGACACAATTTTTTTTAATATTTTTTTTATTTTTTAATAAAAATAAATATAGTTATTTAATGTATTTACATTCATAAGTACCTAATTTTGAACACGTCTTTTTAAATTCAATATAAATTAATTAACTATTAATTAATTTCAATAAAATTGCTTTGTAATTTATTTATTATGTAGTATAATTTAAATCAAAATATGTACATCTTTAAATTTAGAGGAAAGGTAATTTTCCTTCTTGCGTTTTTCGCAATGTTGTTAACGTTAATCTAATTTTATGTAAATCAAAACATTCGAATTCTAATAAATCTTTTTCAACCATATAAACCTTAAAATGGTTAACAAATTTAATTACTTGTATATTTTGTGCAACTATAATTAGTTCATTGTGTTCGACCAAAATATCGACAATTTTAAATATTTTTTTTTAATTGAACATTATTTTCTACAACAAAGTATTGATTAAGTTTAAAATCCGTATTTTTATACAAAATGTGACAAACTGACTGCATATTTTGGAGTTTAAAATTTTTATCAGACTTATATCTAAGTTCGTTACATTTATTATCGGTTTGAAGCTTAATTATCTTAAAACTATTTTTTATGTGTTTGCTCATTAAGATGTAAAATATAAATTTTATGTTACATTTTTTAGCTATGGAAAATGGTAAATTTACCCTAGAAAAGTTAATATTAGTATAATTTTTAATTTCTCGATGCTTTGATTCAAAGCGCTTGCACCAAAACAATCGTAAAGGTCCATTTGAATCATTCTAGGGTAATGAATTAACATATGGTGTTTTGGTTTCAAGTTTTCGTTGAAAGTTTCTAAATAAAGTTTATTGTGTTGTGAAACAATTTTTTTTAATTTTTCTACTGGGGTACTAGATTGCCAAGCCAGCAAGTAATATAATTTAACAACTGAACTGCTTGTCCTGCGGATATTTTCAATTTTCTTTTTTTTAACACATTTTCTTTAAAAATAGGTACCCGATTTGCACTTTCGTTTTGCCCATAATTAAAATATTGAATGCAAGAGTTAAGAATTGTATTAGTGAAATAACCCTTCTCAAAAATGAAGTACTGCAGAGCAGGCAAAAGATAAAATTACTCCCTCAAACACGTCGTGCATTACATCAACGCACATGTTTTCAGTCACATGAAAACTGGGGATCTCATTTAAAATAGAACTTTCCTTGATTCCAGTTTTAGTGTATTGATCTTGCTGTACATCTTCGTTATAATTAGATCTATTGCGCAATTGAATCTTGTCTTCACTGTGAATTTGATTTAAACAGTCTTTATTTACTTTACATATTCTGCAAAAGTACTTATGGGAGAAAGACTGAGCAAACCCTAAAATTGAATTTAAGCCTAAATTATCACCTACCACTAAACCTAATACAAAATAAACCGTTAATTCTTCGTTCTCTACAATAATTTTGATACTTTCAGTTTCAATTTTCTTTAGTATGTCAACCAACGAATATAAACATTTTGTGTTTCCATACTGTTTAAAAATTTTTGTCTTTAATAACACGATAACAAAAATATTCTCAAGCGATGAATTACTAACCGGAATTGTTGGAAAACTGTAATAGAAACCGGCAATCGATTGATTTCCCGCTAAACTGCCCAAAGGATTGCCAGTTTCAAAGTCATCATAGTATAGAAATAATTAGTTAATAATAATTCCTGATTTGCTAATGTTTGTTTCAGCATGCCAGGGATTTCAAAAAGTTTTTTTATATGAAATTCAACCGGCATTAAAACTCCGATATCTAATTTTGTATGAAATCCTGGTTTACCTCTTTTAATTTGTTCTTGAATTTTAGTATTCACTATAAATTTAGTAACAGGAGAATACATACCAATTTCATTTAATGTTTTTAATAACATATATTCAGATTTAATAGTTTTAAATGGATCTACACAAAAATTTATAAAGTTATCTACTGACTCTTTTTCTGATATACTGACTACAGGTAAAACAATTTGTTTTATTTCGTGCATTATTGTAATTAAGATAATGTCAGTAAAATCCACGATTAAATTTTCGATGGCTGAATTTGTAAGTGAACTGTTGCCAGACTGCTTACAAAAAAATTCTATAGCTTTCGAAGATATTAGTTTTGTTGCTTTATTTAAAGTTTGCTTCACAATACATATCTCGTCCTTTTTTACGGATTGATCTAAATTTGAAACTAAACAATTCTGCTCGATACTTAGGGAAGAATTTAAACTTGAAACGGTTATATTGGTAGCCTTATCAGCTCTATTATTAGAACTACTTGAAGTTTCAGGAATTGGATGTGAATTCTTCAAATGCCTTTTAGAAGAATTCATTTTCGAAAATATAATTGGGCAATTATTTTGAACGCATTTAAAATGACCGTCATTATTTAACATATGATAGTTTTTTAAATGAACGAACAATAACTCAATATCACAAAATTTTGTAGAGCAAACAAATCATAATTATAATGTTTATAATTATGAAAAGTGATAAATAATCAAAGCGAAAAATTGAAGATTGACCAAAACGAACTTACATATATATTATAAAAATTTATTGCAGAAAATTTCAGTAAACGTTTTAAAAATAAAAGTGTAGTTTAAAGTCAACTAACGCAAATGATTCGAATTCAGAAAATCTTAAAATATAAAGTTGTTTATAATGTACATGGATTAAAACAAGTACTTCCACAGCAAAAGTATAATTTTATTTCAACAAAAATAGATTGCAAAAAGTATTAAAAATAAAACTAAATAATTTGGAATAACGATTAATAAGGAAAAAATACTAAGTAAAAATGTTTTAAGACAAAATATTAATTAGAACAAAATTTTCTAAAGATTTTAATTCCGACAGTAAAATAATTAGTTTTGAATCTGTAACATCAAATTTGGTTACAATTTCAAAAAGGTATTGTTGGATAAATGTCCATACTTTATTTGACTCCATTGGATACTTAATATCGAATACAAAAAACAGTTTAAAGCAGTAATCTACCGCTGTCAATAAATTAGTAAACTTATAAATTATATCGTCAAAGACGGTAACATATTCTTTGTTTTCCTCCCCAACTATGATCACCAACGGTTGCAATTTTAAACCGTATTCTAAATACTTCATCCGAATTTCTAATAGTTTTGGTGCAATTGCATCATGGCTGCCCAATTCTAAAATAAATGATGATATCGAATTTTCTATTGAGGGTTTCCAGATATGCCGTTTGTTTCCAACTTTAGAAGCTCGGGACGTAGGCGGTAAAACGTAGTGCAAAAGTTTTAATAATTTTAAGTTTTTTGAATCTGTGGAAATTCGGAAAAAGTTTTAGTGTCAATATAATTTTATTTATATAAAGTCACCATTCCCACCTGAATTTTCTGTTGACCGAAGTTTTAAAAGATCCTTTTTAGCAGTTGCATCTCTAATATGATTCAGCAGTATTTGATCAGCAACCTGTATAAAATTTGTCCATTTGGTCAAAAAAAGCAAACTTTCCATTATGGAGGTGCTCGAAATCTAAATCAACCTAGGATTTATTAGAATTTTCAAAAATAAACCTATTCAATTTTTATATATAATATATGTATATGTAGTTTACCAGTCTAAATCCATTTGCTGAAGAAAATAATCGCCATTCCTTTAAGAAGTTTGTCGTTTTATCTTGTGGAGATTCAACGCAGCTCAATTCATTTCGTCTACCTTCAAATGTAGCACACCATTTTACTTCATGAATGGCTCGAAAAAACAATTTAGCCAACTTTTGATATCTGCGTAATTTTCATCCAAGGTAATAATTCGACTTTTCACGCTGTTTTTGTCTGATAATAGATAACAAATTTTTTATTATTAAATAGTTTTTATTAGCATGTAAATTAATAGTTTGTTACCTGAAGATTTTGATGAAGAACGACGCTTCCTACCGGTGAATATCCCTTTAATTCGTAGTCTACTGGAGCTATTTCTGTATTTGTTATACAAATATCCGGAAGCAAATTTGTTTTGATCATTCGGCGGTTTGAAATAAAATTCCTAGAATATTGATATTTGATTTTAATTTTTGCTTTATTGTGTGATTAACATTATAATTCCCTTTTATGTTCTAGTTAGTGAGTGAAGAAAACATTTTATAAGATTCATCATTTAACATTTTTTGCAATTTCAAATAAAATTAATAGTTGGTTGCAAAACAGCTGTATTAAACTGTTGTCAAATTGAGAATAAATGCTAAAAAATTTAGAAATAATATGTCAAGAAAATAATTATCTCCATTTGATTCTAAATTTTTTACTGAATTTGAGAGTAAATATTACACAATTTCATCAAAATGTTGATAACACAATTTAAAGCAGAAAGTTCTTCAATTAATTGAAATAGACATAATAATAGGACAAATTATTTAAATTTCGTAACTTGTAAATTAATAAAGTTGAAAATAATAATCTTATTTTATAAAATTGTTTAATTACTCAAATTGATCTATTACATCATAATTTTTGCAGTAAATTCTTTTTTCATGTATTTTCGTATCGAACTTTTATCAATTTTGATTTTAAGGAATTGAGAATTATTTCTGCTTATTATTAGAATACGATTTCTCTCAGTGTGGGGTACGTCTAAGAATATTGCTAAACATTATTTCTTTTTTTTTAGGACATTCTTCCTTTTTCCTTTCATTAAATATATACCTTAGACTCCGGTCAATCATGGTTACGAAAACCACACTATAGTTAAAATTAGTTCGAGCAATTTGAGCTATGGGTACTGCTTCGGCAGTAGCAAAGTGCTACCGGGGACCCAATGTTAGTGGTATAAATTGGCTAAAACAAACAATGAGTACAACAAATATGGAAGCACCAGATATGCTCACAAATCCACGCTCTTCGGAGGCATGCCCAATAGATTCTGAGGTGGGCCAATCATTGTTTAACCCATTTGGACAAAGTTCCAAATTGCCAAGATCACCAAGATCTACAACTGAAAATATGTTCCAGTACGAGAAGGAAAATGCTGAACTCCGTGAACAACTAAGAGAAATAAAGGAATTTACAACTAAATAGAAAGAAGAATTCACAATTTTAAAGAAAGAGAATGAAGAACTCAAAAAAACAGTTGAAACACGTGCAGAACTTGGGACGACACCTAGCCCTACAATCGCTGATGACATTAATCCATTTCATACGGACGAAGAAGAATTAGAAAGAGAAACAAATTGGATGTTGAAACGGAGTAAAAGACCAAGTAAGAAAAGGAAAGCTCAACACTCACTAGAAACCGCAGAAATTTTACCATCATTTTCAAAAAAGGTTTCTAGAAAACAGTTAATTATTAAGAAACAACTAGCTCTAAAACAACAAGCAGTTAAACCAAAAGAGAAATCACTGTCACCAATAAATGTCGCTGAGTCCTCAACAGAAGTAGAAAAATCACTCGAATGGCAACCAGCTCAACAAAATGAAGAAAAGCCAAAGGTAACCCCACCACCGATTTTTATAGTAAAAGTAACCAACTACTCAGAAATCCAAAGTGTAATGAGTAATATTACGGAACAAGAGTATAAAATTACTGCTCTGAACAATAATGTATGGAAAATCAACACTTCAAAACCAAACGCATACAGAAACTTGTCAATGAAGCTGAATACGGAAAAATATATACGGACGCATCAAGGCCATGGCAAGAGGGCTACATCCAACCTGTGAAATTAATTCAATAATGGAGGATCTAGAAAATAAAGGATTTAAAATCCATGATCCCGTAAATATTATTAAAAAAGAGAGACGTAGCGGGGAGAACCGACTAGAACCCGTTTCAAAAAGAGAGCTTCCCCTGTTCATGCTAACGTTTGATAAATCCGAGGAAATAGATAAAATGTACAATATAACTGGCATACTCAACGTGCGAGTAAAAAATCGAAGCTGTTAAAAGAGGCAGTACAAGAATAGTACAATGTAAAAATGCCAAGGCTATAACCATACGCAACGATAATGCGCGCGCGAACCAAGATGTGTGAAATGTGCTGAAAAGTACCCAACACAAACATGCAAACTGTCTAAAGAAGAACCAGCAAAATGTATAAATTGTTATGGGCAGCATCCAGCCAGCTGCCGAGGTTGTGACGTTGCCAAGCAGCTACAGAAAATAAGGGATCAGTCACGCAAACCCCCTCTAAGTCATACAAACGAGGGTCGAGCAACAAATGAAGTATCTATGCGTAGGGAGAATTACACATATGCTCAGGCCGCTTCAAATTCTAAAGAAAATAAGACGAACGGTACCGATAATTTAAAAAACACTGTCCAAGCAATTTTAAAGAGCCTCGAGGAACAGAATAAACTAAATAAGTTAATTCTGGATCGACTTAATCTGCTGGAAATACCAAGCTCCAAAATAGTTAAACATAAATAATGTATGCAATACATAGTTCAATTTATAATTCCGGAGCAGAAACCAGACATCAAAACTACTCATTAAGAATAGCCATATGGAATTCAAACGGATTAACACAACACCTAGAAGAATTAGAACTATTTTTAAAAACAGAGAAAATTGATGTATGCTTAATATCAGAAACACATTTTACAAGCAGTACCTACATATGTATCAATCCGGAGATATACTTGTTACCATACCACACACCCTGCAGAACGAGCAAAAGGAGGTTCAGCTATATTTATAAATAATATATACCTGCGATAAATTGCCTAACCAAGAAGTGCGAAAGATAAAGCTGACCTGTTTGCTGAACATCTTGAAGAAACATTTCAACCTCTAGGTCTGCAGGCCAGTTACGAAAACACTGCTGATACTGTAACGGACCTCTCGGTGACAAACACGTTTTAAACATCTGGTAGCTCGACGTGGATAATGGGAGGTTCAATGCCACCGAAGACACGAGATCGCACAATTCTTTACGTGTTTTATACATATTTTTTTTTATATTTTTTTTTAACTGAACACTAGTTTCTTCCACCCATGAATCGTTTCACACCCTCATCATCAACAAATTGAAAGAATTATTTCATTATAATTTTATGATTCTAATTTATTAAGAAACACATATAAGGTTTATATCAATAAAGAAAAAAAACTTAAATTAGATAAATTAAGTTGATTACGTTTAACTATGATTTTTATTATTATAAAACTAAATGAAAAATTTAGGTACTATTTTAGTATATAAATTTATTTGCGAGCACCGTCAAAAATATAGGAAACACTATAGGTCAAATGGACCTAGTATACAATATATACATAAAAAAACTCACCAATTATGCGAATCCTTCCTTAGAGTACCCTTAGGCGATTGCGAGGTGGCTAAAATAAGGAATAAATAATCACTTCCTATATTTTCTTTTTTTTTTGATACATAGCTCTTTTCCTAAATTGTATATACTTTTTCACCTTAACAGCACAATAGGAATAAGTAATCACTTGAATATATTTTTTTATCTTTTTTTTGTTTTCTTTTTTTTTGTTTTTTTTTTTTTTAAAATAAATTAATTTTGTTTTCACAATATCCGATCGCTAATGGTGGTACACCGTACCAAATGTAATATTTAATAAAGATGATTTATCCGTTATGGAAAACCGTGAAGCGCCCGGAATATTATTTTATTACAGTCGGCAGATAACTGTATTAGCTCGCTACACCATGCGATGGTACCGCTCTTTGAGTAAAATTCTTAGAAATTTAAAAGAAATTTCTTCTTTAAAATATGAGGCCCTATAACAAAAGATAGTTTTACTATTTTTTAAAACTAAATCACTTGTCGGTTTCTTACCCGCTATTAAGCGTATTAACTGCGTGAGCATTGAATGCTCGAACGAGTAGTGCCCTCCTTAGTTACACCGAGTTTTCTTATTACACTATAAATTCCATCATTTGAAAAAAAACTAAAGTTAATTTCAAAACACGGCTACACAAACGATTTGTCACTCACCAATTTTTATTGATATAGAAAAATACCAAAATGTGGTAATCAACTTATCGGCACTGAACCACCGCACAATTATACGGCCTTAACGATTTAATAATAATTTTACTTGGCACTTAACTAATTTAAACGTACTCGCGGTGGCCTCACAGAATAATAAATGAATTATATATTTTATTAATTTTCTATACTACCGATTGTTATATGAGTACATAGGAATATTTTATGTATATGGAACTTATATAAAAATGAACTACATCTACATTATATTTACAATCTTTAAATACAAGTGCAGTCTATGTACATTTTCGCTAGATATTGCTTTACCTCTACCTATACCAATTATTACCCCTTTCCTCTTCGTTCTTTAGTTATGTAAACCAATACATGGACCAAACTTCTATATTTCGTCCATCCAACATATACATAAAATCTAGCCAACAGCAACCAGATCAACGTGATACTAAATATTTCAGGTGTTCGAACCGTACTGTAACTCAAAATACGAATTAAATTTGCGTCTGAATATTTTAGAGACCAATTTTAACAGTCAACCGTAACAATACGTCCAGAATATCTGGTTTCGAAGAGATCAGGCCTGTAACATTAAAAGAACTAAAAGCTGAAATTAAGAACATAAAAGCAAAGAAAGCTTATGGTTACGATCTGATAACAGGGCAAATAATAAAGGAGCTGCCTGAAAAAATTACCCGTAAAATACTGCACATAATCAAAGCGGTCCTCGGGGAAAGCATGTGCCAATGCAGTGGAAAGTAGCAGAAGTAATAATGATTCCGAAACCGGGCAAGCCACCGAACGATCGAAAATCTTACTGGCCAATTTCACTTCTATCAACACTAGCGAAATTGTTTGAGAGACTGTTGCTCAAAAGATTGAAAAGAACCATAGAACAAAGAAACCTTATCCCAGAATATCAGTTTGGTTTCAGGGAGAAACACTCAACTATTGAGCTGGTTCATAGGCTTACATATGTCATTGAGAATACATTAGAGAGGAAAAAGGTTTGTTCTAGTATCTTTTTAGATGCGGCGCAGACCTTCGAGAAGGTGTGGCACAGCGGTTTACTCTTCAAACTACATAAAGATTTACCAAAACAATATTATGTATATTATTTTAAAATCATACATAGAGAATCACCACTGTAGGGTAAAATATGAAGATCAATATTCCGAGCTAAAAAAAATTTCGGCAGGAGTCTCGCAGGGTAGTGTTTTGGGACCTATTCCTTACCTGCTCTACACCAGAGATTAACCTCAATTAAACGATGTTACCGTTGCAACATTTGCTGATGACACTGCAGTTCTCTCAGTAGGAGACATTATCGAGGAATCGACAACAAAACTTTAAGAAGCATGTGACAAAATCATAAAATGGACAAAAATGTGGCGTATCGGGCTCAATGAATCGAAATCCACGCATATGAATTTCACCAATCTAAAAGTCAGTTATAAACCTGTAATCATTAACGGCCAGCAGATTCCGCATGCAAATTAGGCTAAATTTCTAGGGATGACCTTAGATACCAGGCTCAAATGGAAAGGGCACGTTAAAAAGAAAAAATATGAGCTTAATATCAAATATCGAAAAATGTATTGGCTGCTCGGGAAAAATTCAGAACTGTCAACCGAAAATAAATTGCTATTGTATCAACAGGTGCTAAAGCCTGTATGGACTTACGGAATACAGCTCTGGGACTGAACAAAGAAAACCAACACCACAATAATACAAACTTTTCAAAACAAAGTGCTACGTGATATAGTTAACGCTCCGTGGTACATTAGGAATGATAACCTTCATAGGGACCTAAATATCCCGATGGTTCAAGAAGAAATAAAAAAAATTTGCAGTAATTCATGGACAACGTATTTATCAACACATAAATGAAGAGTTTCGTGGTATGTTGGACACTTCACATGCAGTAAGACGAATGCAGAGAACGAAACCAATTGATTTAATGGATTAAGGACACCAGAGCAAAGACTACTTCAGTAAATAACCTATAAATGGAGCTAGCCAATGGGCCTCTTCTCATTCACAAGAGACTAAATTAAGAAAGAAAAAGTACTAGATGAATTGTATTTAGTTGTAATAATTTAAATAAATAAATTTAAAAAAAAATTAAGCTATGCTCAGAACTTCAGAACTAAGTAACATTTGAATTTAAAAAAAGTCAAAACAAAACTGTTTTTAATTTCTTTTACATCGAGATTTTTGTAGATTAACAAATCGCTAAACAGCCGAAATCAAAAAAACTTTTTAAACATGGCTCTGTGGGTGCGTATGTATTTTTCCGTGCATGTGAGCGTATGTGTGTGCGTGTCGTCGTGTGCTTGTGCAGACTAAATGTCAATGTCTATGACATCTCTACAGTTTGTCTGATCGGAGTGAAACTTAATAGTTAAACTTTTTCCATAAATCTTAAGATCCCAGTAATTGTTGGCCAAAATCGGTTCACCGAAAGTGGCGCTTCCGTAGGACTTTTTTCGCATGCAAATAGAAAGGTTGTAAATTAAATTTCAAACAAAATTAATTTAAATCATATTTTACAGTTTTTCGTGAATGACAAGTTTTGATAGAAAAAAACGGCAACTCTACAGACCAGGCATATTATATATTCCGAATAAAACTTCATACTAAAGCGTTTTTCATAAATTACGAGAGTTATGCAAAATGTGGTGAGCATCTGCGTACCGCAAGTCACTATTTCCATTGTAGTTTTTTTTTAATTTTTGCAACGAAAGTTAAATTTTCAACAAGGGTTTTTTGTTAGTTTTGTGAAAGTTAAGCAGGAATAGACCGGACAAGTGGAGCAGTGGTTAAAGCTTCGGTACTTGGACCGGGAGGTACTGGGTGCGAATCCCATCAGAGGCTAAATGCAAATCGAATTTTCATCATCGATTACAATCGGTGATGTTAATAAACACAACTAAGACTCTCTGATGGAGTATAGAATTCAGCGCTGACCCACCGTCCATGTCAATGTACAGGTTGACATGGAGCTTGCAATGTGCAGGGTGTAGTTGTGTGAGTAGGTGAAAAGGTGAATGGGTTAATGATATAGCGTGAATGTGTGGTATCACAATCTGATAAAAAATGCCCTAAGTGTGAACCACTGAAACCTAACCTAAGCAGGAATAATGAATTTTAATTTTACAAGACAATTTTTATCATACATCCGGTATATTGAAATTTTCGCTTTAGAAATTAAGTGTTGTGTATTCGAGATATATGCATGTTTGTCGTAAAAGAAACTCTAGCGTTGGCCACAACAACTATATCCTATAAACACTAAAATATATGTAGCTTTTCGGAAGGTTTCGAATGTAGGGTGAAATTACCAAACAAGAAATATTATCTTTTCTACAACGTACGAATATGTCAAAAACTTTTTTTTTGATGGGGTTTTCATTTTATTTGATTTAATTCCACAATGCGCCTATGCACCTCGTTCGAAAGAAAATGAATATTTATATTTGCCTGCTTAGTATAATACACCCAAAATGTTACGACGACAGTACAACATTCTGATGTCAAGACCATTTTGATGACTGAGAACGCCGTTTCATATTTATAATAAAAAGTAAAAGCACACTTGCCACCCGTTTACTGGGACTCTACTCGATAATTTACTACAATGAAAAGACGAATGTTCATCAAATATGTCGAGCAAGCTAAAGCGATAATTGTAAGAAGCATTTGTAAGGGAAAAGTGGTCTTCCATCAAGACAACGCACCGACTAACACCTGGCAGATCGCCAAGGTCTAAATTCACAATTTCGTGTTTAATTTAGTTGACTCAATTGCTTTTTCAATCCTTGCATATCATTTCTTTTGTATTTCCCCTATATAAATTTTTGAACTTCTCAATAACCGGAGCAATTTAGATCATCCAAACAAAAAACAGAATACAGATTTTGTTCGACAATTGAGACTTGATAGTTGGGAGTTTTGCTGCTGTTTCACTAACTTACTAGATGCACAAAATTAATATTTTTGTTGGTTGATGTAAATAGTAATTAAAATTTACATTAACATCTAGTGTACTGATGAAACAACAGAAAAATTCTCAACTCTCAAGTCGCGGGTTTCGAAAAAAATTAGTGTGCTGATTGTCCCATGCCAAAAATTGCATGTCAATCAAATCATTTTTCTTAATGCTTGTAGTGGCTGCATTAGCGTTTCTACATAAAAGCCGCCATTTGTAGGGATCCTTAGATATTCCAGAACAAACCATAAGCTTTCTTCGAATGATCGTTCAACAGGCAGTTTATAGGTCTACACCAAATAATAAAGTTAATCCTGCTGCAATATTATTTCTTTTAAGCCCCATGATGGTTTATAGTGTCAGGGGGGGGGGGGGGCCCAAAATATTCCGAAAATGTATGGTCCATTTGTCCATTTTGTCAATGGTTGCCTGTTTCAAGGAGGATGAGAAAATGGAGTGTTGCCTGTTTCAGGGAGGATTACATAGAGAATGAGGTATATTACCACCGTCGCGACCTTTCGTCTTGTATAGATGGTTTAAATGGACAGTGATTTTCAAAGATCCCAACAAGCTTAGTGAGTTTTTTTACTTTACTTTTTACCTTTTTTAAAAAGGCTCACATCCAATTTGAGCATCGATTCCTTAAATCTTACAGCCGGCACTGTGTACATATTAACATTAAACTTGAAAAACACTTCATATTTCACACTTCGCTTGTTTTATACTATATAATGGAATCATATTGTATTGACAACCATGTTCGCGTAGAAAACATCATTATATACTAAAAATAAAAAAAATCCCCTTTA
The DNA here is from genome assembly GCA_947310385.1 of Nephrotoma appendiculata. Lineage (NCBI taxonomy): Eukaryota > Metazoa > Arthropoda > Insecta > Diptera > Tipulidae > Nephrotoma > Nephrotoma appendiculata. The sequence goes on along the minus strand of OX371225.1, from coordinate 159,944,894 downwards.
TGTTTAAATCATAAAAAGGAAAACATTTAATTCCCTCATCGCATGTACAATTTATATTTATGAGTTCACCATTTAAATCGTAAATATATATATATTCAAACTAGCACAAAGTCATCTACAATCACTTGGTATAAAATATAAGAAAAATTCCAAGTACATTACTCGTATACATCCAAGATCCGAGTAAAGTGACCTTCCTCTATATACTTATTTAAATATTATCAGGTCGTACATCCATACTCCCTGCAGAAAAAAAAAACGAAAAAATTTGAATTTCATTTGATAATAAGGCGAAACGATTTTATTTTATCTCATCTGCAACCAACACAAAATACAATAAACGTATAACGGTAATAATAATAAGACAAATTCAAAACTTTTTTTTTATTTGCATTTTTATGGAAAATCATAAAACGAGTGGAAAATTATATTTTAAATATTGATAAGCGAACGCTGGAAAAGCACCCACATATACACTTCATACACACCCGCATAAATTTACGATTATTTACAAAACGAAAACCCATCATAATACACACATTCAAACTGAAAATGGAAGTTACGCAAATCTGAATTGATTTTCCATCAAACCTCCGTTTTTGAAAATTAGACGTACGAGTAAAAAACCGGAAGTATGAGTAGAGTGCGGTTATTGGTTAATCTCAAAATTCATTTTGTAAATCCTCTGGTGGAATTAATTACGATGAAACAAAAGAATAGTATAATATGTAAAGTCCGTTTCAGTTAATTAAATCCAAAGAAAATATTTTTCAAAATATCAAAATCAATTTCTTTTACATAGGAATGTAAAGTACAGTAATTTGAAAATTTTCGAAATCGAGAGAAATCGAGAACTTTTGCAGATTTACCTTTCGCTTTATCTTCGAAGAGCGAAAAAGGAATTTTCAAAATGTTGTATGAGTCTGGATTTGTACGTGTGAATTCAGTACAGAATAAAAATTTAGCCTCTCGCCAGCTCAGACTGAGCGACTGATCATGTGGAAACTTCAGAACTAAGTATTTCTCCATATATTTGGACGCCCCTTGGGTTATTGGTCGAAGTCTATAGGAACGTTCCGTTTTATGAAAATATGTAGCATTTAAGAGAAAAACGACACACAAATGTTGTATATTAACTTTCCTCAGCAGATTGACGATTTTTGTTAAAAAAACAAAATTTTGATCACAGACATGAGTTTTTTCATAAATGACTAGGGCCCAGTGAAATTTGGCGTAGAACAGTTTAGTAGCAAATTCCATCGGAGCATTTTTAATTTTTGCACAAACAAGCAAAAACAATTATGGTGTTTCCATGACGAAGTTAACCGGGATTATCTCGGATTATCTCATCATGGAAACGAGTCAGATTTAGAGTTTTCGTTAAATTTCTTAATCCTCCTTAACTCGACGAAAGTAGTTGGGTTAAATGAGGTTCTATCTGTCAAAAGAAAAATTATAGTATTCAGAAAATATATATAGTATTATCATAAAGAAAAAATAAAATAAACACCGGTTAAAATATTCACGAAACAGATTAAAATATAAAAAGACTGAAAGAAACATAACACAGTCTGAACTTTCAAAACAAATTTAGCATGGAAACGATAGGGATTAGCTCGCCATGTTATTAACTCGACGAAACTCTTAACTCGGTTTATCTATGTCCATGGAAACGTAGTAAATTTTAAAACCCATTTCTTATGAAAATATTATGTAAAAAACACTAACATGAGTAATCGGAAAGTTTGTTGAATGAAGAATTCCCGTCCCCGTTTCCCATATTGTCCTTGCAGAACAAGGTAGGCGGTTTGCCGAGTTAGACCAGAAGCTTCAGATGTCTTGCCAACCTTATCCACAACAGAAAGGAGCTACATGCGGGCCATGACTGGGTTGGAACTAAGATACAGTCACACGTCAGAGAATTATGCAATAATCAACTCCATGGCAAATTCCCGAGATAAGCAACAAGAAAACGGGCGAGTAGAATAGACGCCGTGAATAATTGGGGGAACCAAAACGGGTTCAAGTCAAGAAGCAACCATAGCTTGATTCTACTCGAATAGTGCACGTCGGCTTAAAGCCAGTCTATGGCCAGAGAAAAGGAGGAACCAATTTGGTTATCAAATGCAGCAAAAATCTTTGGGAGAGGCCCAGCAGAAGGTACGATTATTGAGGATGAATCCGGAAGAAGAGTTAACTGCTAAAGAAGGAGCGATCCAGAGGGAGGAGACGGTGACTCCTTCAAAAATAGCACGCAATGGAGATGAGAAGGAGGTGTGCTGGAATATGAATAGACAGAAAAAAAATCAAGGACATGGTGAGTCGATAGCGGAAAGCGTCCAGAGAGGAAACATAAAAGCCGAAGCTGGTGAGTATCTCGGCACAATCTAAACGTGAACATAATACGTCACGAACAAATATTGCGGATGAAATATCACGTCGGTGATCTAACCGTTGTAATCCTAAGAGAGCACAACGATCGAGAAAAGGCGGAAGTTCGTGCTCATGTGCTCGCATTGAAGGCAAACCTTTAAGCGCGTAGTTAAGAAACTATTTTTGAACACTCTCAATTCTCTCGGAATGGCATCGGTAAGAAGGTGACCAAATCTGTGAGGCATACTCCAAAATTGATCGAACAAATGAAACAAACAGAGATTTCAAGGTTATCGGATCACAGAAATCCTTACAATTCCGTTTAATAAAACCAAGCATCATATATGCTCGGCTTATTATCGAATCAATATGCCTTGTAAATGTGAGATCTCGAGTAAAAATAACACCCAAATCGGATATGAACTTAACTCTAACGACTTCTTCATTATAAAGCGAATACTGATGTATAATCGGAAAGCGGGTACGCCAGAAAGACCTTACATTTACTCACGTTCAGCAACAGTTTGTTTTCAACCGACCAATCACAAAACCTGTTCAAATCCGCTTGGAAATTTATACAGTCGGATACGTTTGATATTCGTGCAAATATTTTCATATCATCTGCGTAACGCAGGCAATCTGCATAGACAAAACAGTTAACCACGTCGTTGACGAATATTGAAAATAGAAGTGGCCCAATGTGGCTAACTTGTGGCACTCCAGAAGTAACCCGAAATAGACGAAAAGATGACTCACCAATTTTAACAACCTGCCACCTATCTGAGAGGTAGGACAGCAACCACTTAGTAGGAATGGCTTGACAATTCAACCGCTGTAGCTTTTTGAATAGAATTAAATGATTAATTTTATCGAACGCTTTAGAAAAGTCGGTATAAATAACATCCAGTTGCACTTTCGAATCAATACTGCTGAATAAGTGTCTGCAAAATGTCATCAAATTGGTAACGGTGTATTTCCCGGGGAAAAAACCATGTTGTGCGGGTGAAATAACCGTTTTAACGCATATGAGAAAATAAAAACCTTTGTACCATAAGCTCAAAGAGTTTTGGAATGGCGGGGAGAATAGCTATCCCACGATAATTACAGATTTCACTTCTTTTACCGCACTTCTTTTATCGCATTATAACTGGTCATTCCGAAGCTTGTTGACTGGTTTGTATGTCAAACTCGTGAACCCATTTATCATTTGGTTCACGAGTTTGACATGCAAACCAGTCAACAAGCTTCGGAATAGCGCCTTCCAACTGAGCCGAAACCTAAAAAATCACGCCAAAGTCAAACAAAGTCAAGGTTGTGTTGACTTTTTTCTGACCACAGCCCAGACGGTAAATAAAAAATATTTATCTGGGGCGATAGGCGGCATTCTCCGAACTAAAGAACAATCCTGTATTTATTATATACAAGGTTTATTATATACAGATGACACAGCAATCATGGCGAATAGAAGTAATGTTGCTGATGCAAGGAGGAAACTCTAGAAGATTACCAATACCGGTTTGTAACTGAACTAAGCACTGGAGAATCAAGCTTATTGAGAAGAAATCCAAACATGTTAGTTTTACATATCAAAAGGCTTCCCATCTACCGATAAAATTAACTCATGACCGGTGCCATATGCAAACAAAGCTAAATATCTTGGCATGACCCTCGATGCCAAGCTCAAGTGGAGGGAGCATGTCAAAAAGAAAAAACAAGAACTTAAAGTTAAATTCAGATAAATGTATTGGCTCATAAGTAGAGGCACTGAGCTTACAATTCACAACAAGCTGCTACTTTATCGGCAAATACTGAAGCAGATATGGACCTACGTTAAACTCTGGGGATGTACTAAGCAAACAAACACTAAAATGATACAGACGTTTCAAAAGAAGGTTCTTCATAACATCGTAAATGCTCCGTGGTACACAAGAATTGAAGACCTTCACGGGGACTTACAGATGGAATACATCAAAGATGAAATAAAAAAGCATGCCGCCTTACTCGAAATGAGACTCCAGGAACATGGAAACCCCTATATTCGTCATATGATAGATAACCCTATCTTTGAAAGAAGACTCCAAAGAACGGGGCTACTTGACCTAGCCACTTGAACTAACCATTAGGTTTCACCCCAACAAATCAGAATTGTTTAAGAATTGTGAAATTCGTAAAAATTTGAAAGATAAATTGCTAGATGAGCACAGTCTCAGTTGTAATTAATAAAGGAAAAAAAAGTATTTGTTCTCAGCAACCTACTCTTGATGGGAGGCCATGATTGCGGCTACTAATTCTCAGTGGCGCCGATTTCATATAATTTTTCAGACCCGGCATGCACAACGCAAATGTCATTTTTTTCACCAATTATGAGTTGTAAATGAAGTAAGCAACAAAAAAAATGAGTTTTAAAAAAATTTCCGTGTCCATGTTGTCTCTACAAAAAACGAAGAATTGTTCAGAGTTGCTCAGAACAAGCAAAAATAAAGTTTATTTAATAATGTATTTCAAGATATGGACGATAAATTCAGCGAATACGAAGCACAAATATTTTAGAATTATAAAAAATTTGGTTAAAAACTGCACTATCGACATTTCTGACGAAATGTAAACTGAAAACTACTTTATCGGCATATTTTGAGGAGGATGGCCCGTGTCACACTGGGCTTCTTTGAAGCATTGCAATCTTATTTCAAAATAGGTCGTCATAGATTTTTTATTGCTACTTTAAAATATTATTTTATATTTAGACACAAAAATTTTTTGTAATGTTTTAAAATATACACGCCAAAAAAGGCCTTTATTTGTTTTATTTCATTTTGGTTTGTGTAAGTGCCGCTTCAACGTAAATGTTTTGGTTGAAAAATGTGTCGTAATTAAAACCGGTTTTAAAGGTAAATGGGGAAATAGATGAAGATGAAGTTGCTTCTTTGAAGCACTGTGTGGTACTGCTCAATCAGTAATAACATAAAACCTGCGTTATCGACCTTCCGGTCGAAATTAATTATGAAATTACAGTACCTACAAAAACTCAGAAGAAAACGAAACATAGAGATGCTACCGAAGCTAGCAAAAAACTTCAGCCGAAAAAAATCTACATTATCGACATTTTGTATCAGGTGGTAATACAACATTCTAATCATGCAAGCCGACAGTTAAATGTTACTCCGCCGTTTCAAACACGGCTTCAAAGAGGCGGCTTCACCTTCGTCTCTTTCCCCTTTTACCTATAAAATCGGTTTTAATTGTTACTCAAAACTTTTTCGGAGAAGCCGGACTTACACAAATAGAAATGAAATAAAAAAAATGAAGGCCATTTTTGACATGTAGATTTAAGTTTAAAATTTTTTTTCGAGAGAGCAGAATAAAACAATACAAAAAAATTTTGTGTCTAAATATAAAATAAGATCTTAAAGTAGCAACAAAAATGTATGGCGACTAATTTTGAAGCCAGAAGCCGAATTTAAAAGAGCCGCATGTCGAACGTGCCATTGAAGTTCAAAATATTAGGTTGAGGAAATATAAATTCATTATTTTTACGTTTATTTCGGGTCTTTATTTAACATAGTTACAATCATTCATTTTAGTATAAATATGCACCGTTTTTTTCATAACTCGTTGTCATTTAAAAGAAAATTGCATTATGCCGATTTTTTAAAACGTCTTGTCCCTATTAACAAAAAACTGAGATAGCTAGTTTTCACAAGCATCTCTTGAGGCCATTTGTACACCACCAAGATCGTTTGCCTTGGACAAAAAAAAAAGATGAAAACCATTTGGTACCAGCTCCGAACTATAAGCTGGAACGCGGTAGTGGAACACGACGCCTCTCATATTGGCTAGTTCTGACCACTTCTAGTCGATTGCTGCCTTCAGCCGGTCTTATTCCTGGCAGTAGAGGTTCAAATTGAGCGTTTGGCTATTGGGCATCAGCTCAGAGTAGATGATTCCCTCCCAATCCCATCAAACACACAGCTAAACCTTCCCATTTCTTGCAGCCAGTCACTTTAATCGCTTCAGATATTACCCGATTTCGATCCGTTTGGCCAAGGATTCGCAGATGGAAGCACGGTTCATCAAGTTTTTTGCTCCAATTCGTGCGACGCCAAAATATCGAGGTTCTTTTTGAAACCAGCCTTATGGAAATGATTTAAAACTGTTTTGTGTTCGATCTTCAGCTCCCGAGCGATACTATGATAACTGGCATGCCGGTCTACTTCAATAATTTGCAGGAATTTATTGACATTTTCGACAATAGGCCTTCCAGAGCGTGGTGCGTTTTTGATATCAAAATTACCGAAACGGAATCGACGAAACCAAAATTGCACATGAATGGCTGTGTAAATTTCGGAACCATATAGACGCCATTCACAATTTCAGCCGTCTGGTTTACGTTTTCGCCTTTATCGAAGCAAAATTGTAAAATATAGCGAATTTTCTCTTTGTTTACCTCCATCATTGACAAACTATAACTCACAACTGAATCGATCAATCAAAACAATAACAAAAAATTATAAAATTATTTTTAGTACAGGAAACCCTTCAAGAACACGATTAATTTGAGACTACAAAACAGAAAATAAAAAAACCTTACGTTTTACTTTTTATTTTTTGTTATGAAATACAAAAAGCAAAATTCAAGAGACAAATGTCGTGTTGTTTGAACCAGTGTAATTTGAGGAAATGGGTATCTGTGTTCTTCGAAACCGTGTTCTTCGAATACCGTGTTCTTCGAGGGTTACATTTACATAAATACAATTACGAGTGTAGGTACGGTCCATTGCAACCACCACGAGATATATGCCACTAAAGCCATATTTAGACAAAATAATGGATTTATATTTTCCCAACTCATAATTTTTGCCGAAAAAATTGATTTCACATAATTCGCATATTTGAAGTTAGACCAATTCGTAAATTGCTGAATCCAAAGTTTAAAATTTGATGTGTTAGGAAACAATAAATTTGGGTTGTGACACTAAAAGTGAACACTTGTGTCAAAAATCACTGCATAGTCAAATAAATTAAAAGCCGGCCGTATATTTAGTGGTAATTTGAACTGAATGAAAATAGACCAATTAATTTATTTGACCACAATGCTACATAAAATTAGCCCTGATTTTTGTAAGTATTCAATGTAAGTGGATGGCAATCAGTGCCACATATGATGCTACAAGAATATTCCTTGGCACAGGTATTCACTTTTAGTGTCACAACCCAAATTTATTGCCCTTTAATACGACAAATTATAAACTTGGGATCGAGCAATTTACGAATTGGGCTGACCACCCAGTTCATACATACATTTAAACATGAGAATTATGTCAAATCAATTTATATTGATAATCAAAATTTTTTTCAGCGAAAATTTTCTGATAACTTCAATAACATGTAATTTTCGGCTAACATCATTAGAATTTTGTGCTATACCACCTGATACAAAATATGTCGATAATGATATGATATGATATGATAGAGGCGTACAGGCCAACCATAACGGCGATCCTAGGTATGTTACCATAATCCTGAAATATCAACAATCATATAACAAATTATATCTGAATGCGAGTATTATTTCAGCATCATGCGGGCCCAGGCCCTGCCTGCATCCTTAACAAATAAGGTTATTTAGGAAAGGATGTTAGTCACAGAAACAACTAGGGCGATAACCGCAGCAAAGTCATTTTCTAACTACTTAAGTATATTAAATTGTTAGTCTCATTTAAATTCACACTCTAGATTAGATTTTGTTAGTTTATTAATTTGGGTTAGTTGTGGTTGAGGTAAGGGAAACTAATATTCATCATATGTATTTGGCTTCAGTCATAATAGACTGGTTATGTTATTTAATTCACATCTACGGGTCATCTCATCATATGCTGCTTGTAACCTTATTTTTGCCCTATCTTCCCACCCAACACCATCTAACCGAGGGACTTCACGTTCGTAATGACTCGACAGCATTATCATACATATGATGACCTAAATATTCCGTTGATATTGTAAAAATTAAATTTAAATTCGGTATTGTCATTTAGCTACCTATATTTAAATTCATCCAACTAAAAGCAGGGTTGATTTATATCTTGCATTCACAACTATCTAATACACACAACTACATTAAAACATAACCTGAATTCAACCAGAAAGATCTTCGGAAAACAACATTCCATAATCCATAGCAAAAGATCTTTGGATCGATAACATATTTAATTGTATTGAGTTTATCTTCAAAGCGTAGGTTACTAAATAGACCCCCTGATCAAGAATGTTGCAATCACAATCTTCCCTTGACCTTCCGGTATGTTCAAAAAATAATAAATAAAAATAATAATAAAAAATTAAAAATAAAATAAATTGAATTATATTTGCCGACAACTTTATTGTTTAAAGTCAGGACTTTCGACAAAATTTCAATTTATGGAATTGACTCAAGTAAGGAACAAATTTAATTTAGGATCATTTGTCTAATTTATGTAAATAAGCTCACCTAGCGAAAGAACGGAGCAAATATTCACAAATGGATAACAAAAATGAAATTCGAACATCGAATTTTTCTTAAAAAGAGACTTCGTTAAGCGAGGGATTAGTGTAATCAAACAGAAACAGAAATAAATGTGTATGTACAATTTTTGAGAACGGATACAACAATATTCTATCCGAATAATATTCCAAGATGAGAGAATATTATTTTAAACCAAACAAAAAAAAAATTTAGAAATTAAAATAGCGAAACAAAATAGGATCAAATATGCACACCAAACACACACAACGAAACTTTATATAATCGAGCGTGTATATTCATGCTGCAACAACATTGTTGCTAGCTTTGCCAAATCGCAACTGTAATACATATATACTTGCTCATACAAAATTTGTTTATATATTACACAATAATGTGGAAACTCTTAGCAAATACCAATGCCTTCCAAACTACAGGCCTCTTACTACTCTCATTTTTTGCACATGACGTTGATTTATGTCTAAACCGAGACTGCGCAATAATAATATTAAAGATATTTACATTAACAAAACAACTAGAGAAAGCAACAACGACGTAAACATAGCGTGTCGTCATCATTTGGTGTAAGCGGCCTGTAGTTTAGGAGGCATTGCAAATACGCATGTTATATGTATATAACAAAAAAAAAAGAAAACAAAAAAACTTCTCTTTTAAATAAATCCGAAAAACTGCACGTGCACATTTCTTTATTGTCATTGCACCCACATATGTACATGTTACACAGTGAGCTAAACATTACAATGTGCATGTACGCACTCATGCAATGTTTTCAGTATATATATGAAAATAATCTATATATTATATTACATATACATTCAACGCAATTGCATACGTGCATCCTATACACAAATTAATCCTCAACAGACTATGCACATTGCACACGTCACATCACTTTTACATACTATGTAATACATTATAACACATATTTATTATTAGTTTATTTGTTATTTTTACACAAAAACACAACAATTATTAAATTAAATTTTAATTTTTAATATTATTTTAAGGAGCGACACAAAACACGTCTACTCCGTTTGAAATCTAAACTCTCTTTTTCTGATACAAAATATGTCGATAATGCAGATTTTTTCAGTACTATACAAAATGAATAAAAATCTTCCTCTGGTTATAAAATAACAAAAAAATCCTTTTTGTGATAGTGCTACCACTTGTGGCGAGTAACGTAATCTCTTATTTTCCACTGGAAATTTTTCGCTGTTCTATATACAGCACGTCTCGAGGTGGGTATAGAGATTGAAGCAAACGGACTGCAGAACATAATATTTCAAATATCATTGCTATAAGGATGTATAAGTTAATTAAGTTTAAACCCAATGGTTTACACTTAATAAACACATGTCACTTAACACTTGTTTCTTATTTGGCAAAAAATTGAATTTGTGAATATTTTAATTAAAAAATTTGTTCAAAAGCTTAAAAATCACTCGACCGATTTCGACTTGTTAGGTCATCATCAGGAGTATCTACTGATGAGACTAAAATAGGCAATAAAAATTAATCTATTGATCGTCACAACCATCTGTTGTTTATACGGAAAAATTAATTATAAAAAAGAGGAGGAGGATAGCAGGTAAGCGGTTAGTCATCGGCTGAGTAACAAAATTCCAATGGCTTGTGGTACAGATCAGTGAATGCAAGAAGCCTTCGCAGAAATCTTCATCAAAATGCATATATATCAAAAAATACATCTTCTTAAACAGCAAAACTACTTAACAAACTAATTCCACTGTACTCAAATTTTTGAACAAATTTATATTGTTAAATACTACAGATATTATTACAAAATTGCGTTTCGGGTTCTTGCTTTTGGTATCATCCGCACAAAAGACTTTCATCCGCTGAAACACGTTAATATCTACTTTAACTGACCATAACTGACCAAGGAAACCGCTGTCGGTTACAGATAGATGAAAACCAAAGAACATTTATTTGGTAAGCAAGAGTCATTAAAGTAAAATGAATATTACTGAGAATTAAATAAAATCGCTAGTGGTACTAAATGTAAATAAACAATATGTGTCTTGTACTTGGTTGTGCATCCTAAATAAGAAGATATATATATATACGATAAAAAGTTGACTTTACGATAAACAAGTCGCGTAAATCTCAAGTGTCGCACAAATTTCTAAGTATCTATTACAGTGTTCTAAAAGTTTAATATCAAAACAAAACAACATTTTACTCGTATTAAACATTCCGTTCGCAGAATGAACAGAATTTGGAAAGGGGAATGTGTGGGTGAATTTCTCATTGTATATGTGCGTGCCCCTTCAATGTTTTCAAAACACAAGGAATTTTATGTGGTACAAGAATTTTATTTTGAATTACATATTTCGACGAAAAATAAAATTGTTTAAAACGTTTCTAAGGATGTGATATGATTTTTAAGAATTAAATCGCTTACAATATAAATTCGAATATACATGCGACGATGTTTAATTTAAATTGCTTTATGCGGGTGTATAGTAAATCGTCTTTATATGTGCCATAAAAAAGGGATATCAGTATATAGTTTTATATTTATGTAAATTGGTTATAGAGCTTTCTTGTGGTTGATGTATGGATAATATAAAAAATACATGACCTTATTCGATTCACCCTAAATGTCATGAACGCAATGTCATGATTTACATAGCATTGCAACATTGATAAGCCATCTTCGATTTAAATGTCAATAAAAAACAATTTGAAATGTTAGATCCACGGTTCCTTAATTCTTTTCTTTATCGTTCAACCGTATTTTGAAAGAGCCTCAACCATAACATTGTTGGTTCTCTTTAAATTTCATTATTTTATTAAATTTTAGTATATTAAATTTATATTCCAAAAATCATCTTTAAAGGAAAAGCACAAAACAAATTTATTCAAAACTTTTCATAGGATTTTTTGTACCAGGCATACGTTTTTCTCTTAATTGTTTGCTTCGTTACCTTTCATAATTTACCTTCGTCAATTTCATACTCTTTTTTCACAGTTTTGGTATAATAATTTAGGGTTTTAACATCTTTATAATTATTTTTTGCCTTTGCAGAACTTACCTTCTAGTTTATAGTTGGCTGCTTTGAGCTAAGGTGTTCATGGAGAAGCTAACTTCTGTAGTTTTTTGTAGTAGAAAAAAATTGTGACTACTAAACATTAGAAAGCAGTCAGAACTCTTCCTGAAAATTAACAGCCATGTCAATATGAAAAACATCTAAACTTTCTTCGTAGACATAACAGGGTGTTAGCGTCGAAATTATTAGCACGTGTATTTTTATTTAATTTTAGTAATTATATTTAATAATTATTGGTAGCAAGATCACTTGCACGAATGAATTAGGATTGTAATCAATCTCTCAAACATTTTTATCTTGTGTAAAGTGCTTACTTTCTTTGTTTTTTCGAATTTTATAAACGGCGGGTTACATAACCTCACTTTTAACAAGCCGTCTGATAACCACGAGTGTTGCGCTAGCTGTAAAAAGTCTGATGGTAAAAATGGTAACTGGATACAGTGTAATGCCTGTAAAAAATGGTTTCATGGAAAGTGTGCTGCTTCATCACCTACGGAATTTAAAGAGTTAGCTGATAATAAATTATGGTTTTGCAGAATCAGGTGTTGAGGGTTGTACATGTTAAGGGTGATACAACAGGGTGAAACTTCTTGGGCTGGCTTTGGAACAATTTAAAACTGAATCAGTAAAAAATAGCTTATTATCAACAATTTAATCGAGAAAATGTAGCCGAATGTTGAAAAGATGATCGAAGTGAAAATCGCGATTGCGATTGATAAATTTTCCAGCGTTGTTGAAGATCTCAGAAAAAAAATTGAAGTGCTCGAAAATCGCCAAACAAAATCAGATCGAGATTAGAGACGAAAAAACTAAATCATATTTGGTATCCCTAACGACTTAGATATTTTAAAACACGAACTTGTTCACCAGATAGCGAGTCATTTAAACATTAATAATCTAACGGAAAATTGTATCAGTGGGTGTTCCCGCATCAAAATATTGTAAATGCTACTCGACCTTTTCCAATTTTAATTCGTTTTACTAAAATTGAAACAAAATGGGATTTCTTTGGTAAATATCTAAAGACCATTAAGAATCGGAATCTTAATTTAAAAAATTTCAAGGATACCTATCCGTCATCTGTTATATACATTAATGAACACCTGGACAAGAAGACTTCTGATATTGTTTATACGGCAAGAAAATTAAAAAAGAAAAAAGGTTATTAAAGTCAACAATGTCTACATTAGAAATGGAACTGTGTGGATCAGAATCAATAATGGCGCAGAACTCACCAATGTGGATTTGATGGGAATCTTGGATAACCTCAAAATATTTTTATAAATTTTATGCGTATTTAAGGTTATTATAATTTATTGTGAAATTATTTATCCTTTTCATTCATGTAAGTTCTTGCAATATTATTATTATTAAGATTAATTTTATCTATGTATTTTTTATTGCCTTTTTGAATTTAATTTCTTTTTTCACAAGTAAAATTTATAATTTCTCTCTAATTTATTTTGTGCATATATTTTTAGTTTTATTTATATTTTCATATTTAATATTATTTCAATTTTCATTTTCTCGATCATTCTCATGTTCATATACATAGTATTATTTAAAAGTTATAAATTGTTCTATGATGTAAACAATATAAATATTTATTTTCTTTTAATTTATGAGTCAAGTAATTTTGATGTAATTATTTCTTCAAGTTTATTGAAATTTTTTATGAAGTGTAATTCCATTTTATTGTGGTTAATTTATTATGTTATCAGTTAGAAACTGTTCATCTAAATGACGTAGTTTTGAATTGTTAAAGTTTTGTCATTTGAATGTTCATTCCATACCAGGTAAACTTGGTAAATTACAATTGTTATTCCGTGGACGTTTATATAATATTATCGGTATTTCTGAAACCTGGCTGAATCCCATCACACTAACAGGTCGGTAAAAATAGAAGGATATAAAATATTCAGATAGGATAGATCTAGGCGGGGTGGTGGAGGAGTACCTTTCTATGTTAGGAATGATCTTGTGAAAAGTGCGAAAATCAAAATTGTAGATAAAGGCTCTTGCTATAACTTGGATCACATTGCCTTGGAATTGTGTTTAGGTTCTTTTAAATTTTCTGTTGGAGTTGGATATATCCACCATAAAGGATTACCTTTGGACGAATTGGATCAAATGTTACTATCTCTTAACGAAAAGTATGATGGGTGACTTCAACATCGATTTGCTTAATCCGTCTGAATGTCGAAGATTCAAGTTTCTAATGATCCAATATAATCTATCAACCCCTCAGATTAATCCTACAAGAATTACTGAAAACGGAGGTTCGCTTATTGATCTAATTATGTCTAATTTTGCATATCCTATTAAAGATTTCTCGCAACATGAAGGTGTGTCAGATCACGAAACGATTGCAGTTAACGTAAATTTTGAGCTCATCTGTAAGCAAGAGTTTGCTACCTTAAGGGAATATCGAAATTTGAATTTAGTGCTTCTTCAGGAAGATATTGAAAATGTAGACCTGGTTGCGTTTTATGAAGCCAATGATATCAGTGTCAAGGTGGAGTTTTTAAATAGCAAACTTAAATTTTTTATGGATAAACATGTCCCCTTGGTAAGACGCAAAATTAACAATAATTGCAGATTACCTTGGAATAATAATTATATTTTGAGAAGATGATTCAGATTCGGTCATTATCTTACAATGTTTGGAAATCAAATCCAAATGGAGAGAATAAGTTGACCCTTAAGAGATATGATAAAATAGTTAAAGGTATCATTAAATGTGCCAGAAAACGTTATTTTTGTAATAAATTTGATCTTGCCTTTCAAAGACACTATGGAAAAACCTAAATGATGAGGGCATTGGTCGTTCAAAGAATAATAATGATTCTAAGCTTTTTAACCCAGATAGCCTTAATGCAGCTTATGTTCATTTAGGCCATAATGATACGTATAACAACTGTATGATGGATTCCTTAGACCAAGACGTTTATTTTACTGAAGAGAAATTCAAATTTGTTGATTGCGATGAAGACTTGGTGTTACATTCGATTTTAGCTTTGAAATCTATGGGTCGTGATAGCATTTCACTTAAATTTTTAAAATCCTGTATTCCTGCTATTCTTTCTTGGTTGGTTAACATTTTCAATTATATTCTTCGGACGAGTATCTACCCTGCCAAATGGAAAATTAGCAAAGTAATTGCTATACCCAAGACGAAAGATCCAAAATCGTAATCTGAAATGCGCCCGATTTCATTATTGTCTATTAACTCTAAAGTTTTTGAAAAAAATTATAGTCGATCAAATAAAAAATTACATTTCAGCTAACAATTTGTTATCTGTAGTTCAATCGGGATTTCGAAAATCACATAGTACAATGTCACTATTATTGGATGTCACAGACTTTATACGATCATGCTTAGATAGAGGAAATTGTGCTGCTCTGGTTTTAATAGATTTTTCTAAAGCATTTAACTCGATCGTATTTGATGTAATGAATAAAAACCTACAGCTTAAATTTGGTTTTTCTGATGAAGCATACAAACTAATAATTTCGTATTTAACTAACCGTATTCAGTTTGTTGTTACATCGAGTGGTAAATCTTCCGAACTTCCGTTGCAAGCTGGTGTTCCGCAGTGATCTATTCTTGAGCCTATTCTATTCTCAATGTACATTAACGATATTTCTAAGCTTCCACTACATTGTTACCATCATATGTTTGCAGATGACATACAAATTTTTCATGAGCTACCTTGTCTAATCCTGCTACTTTAAACGAAGGAATTAAAAAAATAAATGATGATCTTGGATTAATTGCTCATTGGACAAATAATAACTCATTATTTATTAATGCAGATAAATCTCAGGCAATTGTTTTCGGAAAAAAGATAAACTATGAGATATTAGATGGTATTAAAATCAATAATAATTTAGTTCCCTATGTGCATTCTGTTAGAAATCTGGGACTGCTGATGGAAAGTGATTTTAGCTGGGATAACCACATTAATGCTATTTGTTTGAAGATATTTGGTACTCTGCGTCTACTTAGTAGTAAACAACAAGGTACTCCTAGTAATACAAGAATTTTTCTTGTTCGTTCGTTAGTCTTAAGCCAACTTTTAACGTATTGTGATGTGGTGTTCTCGAGTTTAAACTCCTCTTTGATGGGTAAAATTGACCAAGTTTACAATAGTTGTTTGAGATATATCTACGGCTTAGGACGTTATGATCACATTTCCCATGTAAAAAACAGTATTATTGGAATATCGCTACAGACATTTTTGGACTTTAGAGTAGGGATATTCGTTTTTAAACTTTTGTTCTATCCAGACTCACCTTCGTATATTTTAATCAAGTTTAAATTTTCAAATTCAGATAGAACTAAGGTATTAATTTTACCTTCTTTCCGTACAAATTTTATGAGTAATTCTCTTATGGTCAGAGGAGCTGTTTTATGTAATGGACTCCCAATTACAATCAGATCAGCATTTTTTTTTTTTATTTTTTTTTTAGTATATATATATATATATATATATATATATATATATATATATATTTATTTTTGTTTTTTAATTATACATATATAAATTTTATTTTATTTAATTTAATTTCACTTATAATCATAATTAAAAAATGAATTGTACTTTTCTTTTTATAGTCTTAGTACTTAGTATTAGAATCTTATTTTTAATTTATATTGTATTGTACTATCCATCAAACCTCGGTGAATGTAACCTTGATGTTACGCAGGTTTGAATTTAAATAAATAAATAAAAAATACATATCTATGATATATAAATTATAGGGGTTAACGAAGATGAGTGGTACATCACAACAATCGCCCCTCCTTTTAACAAAAGACGACCTATGGTTGCCAGTTACGAACTACCACCAATTGGTTCGCTGCGTGTTGGATGGGATATACATGCCACAACTAATTTAATCGCCAATAATGAACTAAAATAAATGTTACATTAAATTAGTTGTGAAACAATTCTAACAACTGGTTACAATCACCATTTAAGATAAGTGTTAAGGCA
Source organism: Nephrotoma appendiculata (assembly GCA_947310385.1). Lineage (NCBI taxonomy): Eukaryota > Metazoa > Arthropoda > Insecta > Diptera > Tipulidae > Nephrotoma > Nephrotoma appendiculata. The sequence continues at coordinate 159,927,930 of OX371225.1, read as the reverse complement.
TTCAAAATAATAACTTACAATTGAAGTATGGTTCACATCCCATAATATTATGTACATAAATATTTATAATTTATAATTGCTAATATATACTTTTGAATATTATTTATACATTATATATTGAATTATATTTTATTTTACTTATTATATTACATAATCATTGTATGTATATAGTACTCATACAAATAATTTATTATATATATTATTATGTATCTAAATTGTAGCAAATATTAGGCATAAGGAAATTGTATATAAATAGAATTGTATGTATATACATTAACAAGAATACATAAGTAGTCAATGTATATTCACTTATAAATGTATGTGCTAACCAAAATCTATGTACTTATATTATATACAAACGATAAGCTTCTTGTTTTGAATTTATTAAAAAATATTATTAATATTGTAATTTTGGTGCAATAAAGATCGTTTGTTTATACAACAAACTAAATTCTTCGATATAAAATTATAATAATTTAAATAATAAAAATCATAATTATATTATATTATAAAATTAAATATATTAAATAAAATAAAATAAAACTTATAATAAATCATTACGTCTTCGAGTTATAAGTTTCTTCGAGTGTTTTTCTTAAATGGAATAGTTGGTTAAAATTAAAATTCTTCGAACAACTATTACCATTTATTTTGGTCCTTCGAGCCGGATGCGGCATAAATATCTGTGCAAAGATAAATTAGACAGTGGCACATTGAAAATTAAATAATAAAATGTGCTAATTGGTAAATGAAAGTGACTGTGATTATAAGTTCCGTTCATTTATGTGATAAAACAGTTCACCGTTTACAACTAATTGCAATTAAGTAAAAGGTTGCAACGCTTCGAAATTATAAATTGTGATACCATTTTGCTTATAAATTTGTAAGCAAATTATCAGTTTTCTTCGTATTTGGTATCCAAATAAATAAAACCCAGTGCAACACTCATCGTATGTTTAACGGCACTACTAGTAGTTTTGTTTGTGCAGTTTACAATTAATCATTTCGTGAATTGCCATATACAAACTTCAGTTATTATTTATCGAATGTGAGCAGTTATACCGGTATATGTACAAGTTTAGTGCAATTGTACACTGTTACATATTCAAAATCAGTCAGTTATATCAGTGTTGATGTTTGATATAGCTTTTCGATATTTTAGTGAACTGTTATCCGCTTACCACTGGTGAGGGCTATGACAATAACAGTCTGAAGTGTTGTTTTAAACTACTTTATTTTTATTAGATTCTTTTGGTTTATATACAAAATTAATACATATAATTACAACTATCAAGTTGCTGAGCTTACAATTTTACCTAAATTAAAAAATATGTGTTTATGTTATTCATTATATGGACAATACTTTTGCTGATCTTATGAAAATAATAAGTGTATGCGCGCCGGAGATAATGGAAATATAAGCCGTCAAATAATATTTAGCTATTCGCATACTTATTGTTGCTGATTCGACACATTTGTGTCGCTAATGTTATGTGCTTGAACATATATAATAAATTATTCCATGTTCAAACCCGTGATTGAACATACTGCGGGGCTGTACAATTGAGAGACCTTGGCCGTGGCGTTGGTCGTGGTGGTGGTCACATGTCTTCGGAGGAAACCCGGTGATTTGTCTTGCGTCTGCAGAGATATAACAAAATTATGACCAGTCCTATGATCACCATGGTGCAAGTCATCACGTAATGATGAATGTGATGCCCTCTATTAGAAGAGTCCATTGATTTAGGTAAGGCCGTTTCCTTTAATTTTTGTTGTGCAATGGCCGTTTCAAGATTAATTATGTCCTTATTTAAACTGAGGTCCGCTGAATTGTTGGTGCCTCTCTCTGATGGAATCGTCGGTAGCTCCGATAAATATGATGAGTTTTTCAGTTCACTCTGAATCTTTATTGACGCAGCAAAAGACGAATTAATCATATAGGATTTTTCGTCGATAGTTGTGAGATAAAAATGCCCGTTTTTTAAAGTACATTTCCGATCCAGACTGAGTATCCCAGAATTTTGCAGCTTCATTGTGGTTATCTGACGATCACATATTAGATCAACGATTTTTGGTGCTGTTACTGAAAATAGCCATTTGTTTGTGTCTACTGGCATCCAATAGTTCCGTTGGTGCAATATAGTTGTTGTACAACCGTTCAAATTCTGCACTATATGTCTTAATAGGTTCATTTCACATTGTGACTGATTTGATTGTATGTTGTAAATTGGAGAAATGGTACATAAATATCCATTATTTTTAATTTGAACGCATTGTTGTAGTTCATCGTTAGTTAGAGGAGCGAAACGTTCTCGATGCATATTTACTATGAGGTATTCTGTTGTTCGCATTATTATGTGTAATTGACCATTTTCGATTTTTGGGATTGGTACTATGTGAAATAATTGATACGTCTCCGAATATGCTAAAGGCATCTGGATGAGAAAGAGGATATGATTATTCGTGACTCTTGTCTGCACGGTTAGCAGGTTGTAAATGTGCCCAAGGCTATTATCGTCATCGCCTTCAGGGATCATCATGGTTGGTGAAATATAATCCTTAATTCGGTTGATTTCCTCTTTCAATTGTTGAGGGGCCAACAGGGCTGGATGGATATGTCCTTGATGGGCATTTATAATAACATCGATAATAACTCGTTGTTTATCTGCTATTCGCCTCATGATCATCATTATTTGAATAGTATATGTTGTAATAGATTGTACCCTGTCATAATGATCACCATCTATGGATAATTGTAGGATTTTTCCATCGAGATATAAGAACTGCTGGGCGATAATTTTAAAATGATTAGCAGTCGTCTCTCTGTCGTGTTTAAATACATTTATTGTTGAGTCTATGATTGACGTTTGATTTTGGATTAATGCCAATAAATATTCTTCATTATCTTCTGCCTTTTCCAGTTGATTCTCTATATGTGAAGCATCTCTTTGATTCATGATGCCGAACGCATCACCGAGAATGTATCCTATTGTATCACCTATGTCACGTTTCCTCAGAGCGTGGTCCTTGTTCGTTGACCTGAGTAGGGCATTTTGCGATGTAATTTCCTGCATTTGTTCAGTTAGCTGGTGTACCACTACATCACAGAGTTTTGGTCTCTTCCCCCCCGTCCACCCCGTCTGACAAGTGTTATTTAGATGACTGATGTAGTATTCTATAGAGCTGATGTCGTCCCAATATCCTGATAGGTTGTAGTTTACAATTATTTTCCACCGCAATGCCATCAGGTTAACAGTTCCGGTGTTGTGGAAATATATGCCGGCGTCCGTTGGTAGCGGTTCTACAGTGCTTTCAGATGTTCCAAGGGAGAAAATCCCTTGCATCATGCCGAGCATCAAGATTATTAGTCTCATCGTTAGTCCTTTTTTGAATATTACCTTATTGTGATATACTTGTCTTTTCTTTTTAACTTCTCGGGGAGGTTGAACACGTAAAGGTATCGTTGGTTGTTGAGGTTGCTCGACCGGTGAATGTGTATTCGTTTGGTTGGTTTCGTTCTCATGTTCTATTGGTAGTCGTGAAAGTTTGTGAATCGGTCTTTTTATAAGAGTCCCTCCCGGGCCACGAAGTGAGACTACTCGAACCTTTTGGTCTATGCCTGGATGTATTTCCATCACTCGACCAGTTAGCCACTTTAATGGAGGAATTTTGTCCTCTTTGATGAGAACCAGGTCCCCTATCTTCATGTTTGGTTGTTCATCTGACCATTTTCTTCTATGTTGAAATTGATTTAAGTACTCGCTATGCCATCTTCTCCAGAAATCTTGTTTAATTTTTTCTACAAGTTTCCAACGTGTTATACCGTGAATGGTTGTTTCTGCTATTGCATCTTGTGGAATTGCTTTTAGAGGTGCACCGATTAAAAAGTGTCCAGGCGTTAAGAAGGTAACATCTGTAGGATCGGTTGATAGTGGTGCCAGTGGTCTTGAATTTAAGCAAGCTTCTATTAGTGAAGTAACCGTTGATAATTCTTCAAAAGTCAATGTTGCTTCTCCAATGACTTTTATTAAGCATCTTTTTACTGACTTAACTGCCGCTTCCCATAGTCCTCCAAAATGTGGTGCAGCCGGTGGTATAAAATGCCATGTTGTTTCATCATTTGCTAATAATTGCGCAATTTCCTTATTTGAATTACGAATTAGTGCAGCTAATTCGCGTTCAAGTTGAGTTTTAGCACCGACAAAGTTGGTACCATTGTCGCTATACAAATCACTGCATAATCCTCTACGTGCAGTGAATCTTTTGTATGCCGCGATGAATGCTTCACTAGTTAGATCACTGACTGGCTCAATGTGTATGGCCTTGGTTGTCATACAAACAAAAATCGCTAAATAACCCTTGTGTGCCTTGTGACCTCTTCCCTTTGTTGTTCGAATCAGAAGAGGTCCCGCATAGTCGACTCCAGTTTTCAAAAATGGTCTTCCGGGAGTAATCCGGGCGGCTGGTAAATTACCCATTAGCTGTGTTCCTGTTTTTGCATTGAAACGATGACATCTTGTACATTTCGATATGAAATGTCTTGTTAGATTCCGACCGTGGATGATCCAGTACCTGGTGCGAAGATGAGCCAGAGTTAATTGTGTTCCTCCATGCATTGTTTGTTTATGTGCTTGTTCAATCAATAGTTTAGTAATGGGATGATCTCTTGGGACAATAATCGGATGTTTCTCGTCGTAGCTCCAAGAGGTTGTGTTTTGGACTCGGCCACCAACGCGTAAGATATCATCCTGCATGAAAGGAGACAAAGATTTAATCTTACTTTTATTTGCCACTCCTTTCTGGTTTGTAAGATCGTAAATTTCGTTCCTGAAGCGTTGCCTCTGTGCCAGTTTAATCAATACTTGGGTAGCCTTTTTTAGTTCTTCTGTCGTGGGAACTTCTTGGTTGTTTACAGTATTCCTTCAGCTTTTGTCAATAAATCTCAATACATATACTAGAATCCTTTTTATTGTATTGAAATTGGAATGCCTTCGATAAAAATTCTCAATCGGGTTATTTGATGTCACTGTCGTGGCCCCAACGATCGGTTGTTTCAGCTCCAATTGATCTGGCGTTCCTTCTAGTTTCATTGGTGTTAGTTGGATTGCCGTTTTGAAGACGTGTTGAGGACCGTTCCACCATTAATTGTATATGATTAATTGATTGGCTTCAATACCCCGGGATGCACAATCTGCGGGATTGTCGGATGATTTTACATAAAACCATTGAGATGAGGCAGTTAACTTCTGGATTTCCGAGATTCGATTTGCTACGAATGTTTTAAATTTGTGAGGCTTGTTTTTCACCCATCCCAAAACAATCATAGAATCCGTCCAAAAATAGGTTGGTGTTTTATCGAATTTCATGTCCTGTTGTACCTTGCTCATTAGATTAGCAAGCAGACTGGCTCCACATAACTCTAGCCTTGGTAGCGTTAACTTGGTTGCTATTGGTGCCACCCGGGTTTTTGATGTTAACAAAGTTGCCTTATTTAACGATCTATCGTAAAAATATATTACTGCTGCATAAGCCGCTTCTGAAGCATCACAAAATCCATGCAACTCTCCTGGTAACGTAGAGTTGAAGTTGATCCACCTTGGGATTTTGATCGCCTCTAGCTTCGGGAGAGAGACATAGTATTGGCAGCATTTATTTTCGACGTCTTCAGGCAGCTTCTCATCCCACGTAACGCCTGAGATCCATAGAGTTTGCATTAAAATTTTGGCTTGTATTAAGGTTGGAGACAACCATCCTAATGGATCGAAAACCTTTGATGATTCGGATAACATTTTTCTTTTTGTCATGATACCATTTTTTTCGTTAAGGTTCACCTTGAATTCGAAGGTATCGGTTGTAGGGTTCCACAGCAATCCTAATGTTTTTACAGCATCGTCGTTAATTATGATCGGCTCGAGAGCTCTCGACTCTGAACCGACAGCTTCTAATAGTTGAGGATAATTAGACGCCCATTTTCTTAGATTAAATCCTCCGGTTTTAAGTGCACTGATAAGTTGGTTTTGTGCTTTTTGAGCTTCTTCGAGGGTGTTACCTCCTGATAATACGTCATCCACGTAGAAGTCGCTCATTATTATGTTGGCCGCAATCGGGAATTTCACTTTTTCATCTGTTGCTAATTGCTGCAATGTCTTGATAGCCAGATATGGCGCAGATGACATACCGAAAGTTACGGTTGTTAGCTGGTATGATTTTATAACTTCATCTGGCGTCTTCCTCCATAATATTTTCTGATATCGTTGATCATCGGGATGTACTTTTACCTGTCTATACATTTGTTCTATATCTGCTGTGTACGCCACCTTGTATTTTCTCCATCGAATTAAAATTGACATCAAATCTTCTTGTAATTTTGGACCCACGAGTTGAGTTTCATTTAGGCTAACGTTTTTATCGGTCTTAGCTGATGCGTCAAATACTACCCTTAATTTTGTTGTAGTGCTGGTGGTTTTGACTACTGCGTGGTGAGGAATGTAATATTCGTTCTGCGTATGTCCATTACTTTCAATGAGGTGTCCCTGGTTGAAATACCCTTCTATACACTCTCGATATCTAGTAGAAAATTCATTAACTACTGACAAACGTCGTTCTAGTTGAATGAACCTAGCAAGTGCTCGTTGTTTGGATGAACCGATTGATGTTATGTTTTGTTGAAACGGAATACGTACCATGTAGCGGCCGTCGGTGGTTCGACAGTAATTCTGTCGATAATGTTCTTCACACATTCTTTCGTCTTCTGTCATAAAGTTTTTGGATGATATCTCTTCCACTTCCCAGAACCGCTTTAACTGGTTTTCAATATCTACCAAGGTAACCATGGATTGGACGCTCGGGGATTTTTCGTTTACAATATTTCCAAATATGATCCATCCTAGCTCCGTTTGTTGGGCGATTGGTTCGCCTTGATTTCCTTTTATAACTTGGTTCATCAGGATATTTGGGTAATAATCCGCACCTAATAAAATGTCAATTTTATTTGGTTGGTTGTAAGTTGGATCCGCCCACAGTAGATTATTTAAATGTTCCCATCTTTGATTATCGAAATGTTGTTCAGGTAGTGGCCGAGTTATATTCGGCAATACTAATGCTTCCATTTCCATGGAGAAGTTTGAAGAAAATCGTGCTCCTACTCGAAAAGTGACTAATTTTGTGGCAGTCGTGATATCGCTATCATTTAAGCCACTAATCTCCACATGCGTTTTTATCGGCGGTTGTTTGATTTTCTTCGATGCCTCGTTGGTGATAAATGAGATTTGTGAACCGGGATCTATTAACATTCGTAACAGGGTTGGTTGTTGCTTTCCATTTTGTACCTCAACCATTGCTGTGGCCAATAGTGTACCAGATGGTTGTTCAAATTGGTTTACAAAATGATTAGTCACAATGCATGTTTCGTTTGCTTCCTTTTTTGGATTGTCATCCACCCTTTTGGTAAGCATTGTACGTTGTGGGTGATTATTAGAGTGTAGGAGAGTGTGGTGGGCTCCTTTGCATACTAAACATCGTGTTGATTTTAAACACGGTTGATGAAATTTTTCCAAACATATTTTACACAGATTGTGTTGATTGATCAATCTGCTACGTTCCAATGTAGACATTTGTTGAAACTTCAAGCAGTCTTGAAGTTCATGTGTCTGCTTGCAATTAATGCATGTCCGTTGAGCTTTTACGTGTAGATTTTTAAGTCTTGGTAATTGTGGAGTGGTGCCTGGTTGTTGAGTTGGTCCGGAATTGCGAAAGGTGAGTGATTTTGGTCTGGCGGCTTCTAAGGCTTGGAATCTGCGTTCCAAAAATGCCAGAAATTCCTCTATTGTTGGCATCTCACGAGGATCAGGAATGGTCATCTCAAACAGCCTCAAACTTTCATTATCTAGTTTTCTGATTACAATTGGAATTACTATGTAATTCCAAGATATGGTTATTACGCCCAAGTTTTTGATGGCATGCATGCTTTCCGTTAATGTATCGTATAACGATTTCATAGTTGTTGCTGATTCTGCATGCATGCTGGGGAAATTCAAAATGTGGTTGATATGTGTTGTTGCCATTTGCCGCTTATTTCGGTACCGATTTACCAATAGCTTCCACGCATCTTGGTAATTCACCCCTGTTGCTTCCAGATGACCAATGATTCTAGCTGCACTACCTTGGACTGTTGTTTTTAGTTGGTGCATTTTGACGGTGTCGCTTAAATCGTCATTTTCGTGAACCAACTTTCTAAATAAATCGTAGAAAGCTGCCCATTTCAGAGTTTCTCCGTAAAACTGCGGTATCTCAATCCGTTTTAATTTTATCTTGCTTTTTTCACTATCGGTTGTTTGTTGTCCGCGTTCATTTTTAACCAATTTACAACGTAATGTTTCACTTTCGTTGACTAATGCAGAGTAATAATCGTCGGTAAAGTAAGTTGTACGCTCTTCTTCACCTGCATTTGCGTGCACCAATATGTCTTCGTGAAGTTGTTCTATTTGTGCTATCCTTGCATTCAGCTGTTGCAGCTTATGTTGTAGTTGGACATGATTGCCCTGCTTTCCTAATAGCTCATTTGTCTCGGCTATTAACTTATAGCAAAGACGCATTTTGACCTCTTGTGTTTTGTACCGATGTGCTTGTTCTGGTTCAAGCGCGTAGTTGTTCGTAGTACTGCGGTTGCTGTTGGTACTACTATCGTTTGTAGCACTACTATGGTCGGTTGTTAATGGTTTTTTTGTTGATGATCCCGTTGGAATTGCCTCTCGTGTTGCTATTTCGAGTTTCCTTTCTATCTCACGTTTGAACGTTGTGTACAGTTGTTTTACTGTGTCCCGCTCAGCCCAGTAACTATGCGTTGGATCGTTGTCGAAGTGTTGGTCTTTCATTTCGTTGTCTGCATCCGTGTAACTGGACCACCACTCATCTAGTTTATCCAGTTTATCTTCTAAGTAAACAGTTGTCCGTCTACTTTCGGAATCCTTGCTGTAATTGGTTTTTAACCGCTGCAGTTGTTCGACACGCGTACATTGCTTTTTGTATAAAGCATCCATATTTTTATTGTAATGTGGCTCGAAATGATTATGACCAGTAGCTCGAAGTATTTTGTATACCGCCTGTTTTTGTGGTTGTTAGGTTCGATGCCTGTTGGTTGTTGGCTCGAAATTTATATAGTCCGCCGGTTGTTGTTTTGGCGTCGAAGGACCAATGTTATATCAGTGTTGATGTTTGATATAGCTTTTCGATATTTTAGTGAACTGTTATCCGCTTACCACTGGTGAGGGCTATGACAATAACAGTCTGAAGTGTTGTTTTAAACTACTTTATTTTTATTAGATTCTTTTGGTTTATATACAAAATTAATACATATAATTACAACTATCAAGTTGCTGAGCTTACAATTTTACCTAAATTAAAAAATATGTGTTTATGTTATTCATTATATGGACAATACTTTTGCTGATCTTATGAAAATAATAAGTGTATGCGCGCCGGAGATAATGGAAATATAAGCCGTCAAATAATATTTAGCTATTCGCATACTTATTGTTGCTGATTCGACACATTTGTGTCGCTAATGTTATGTGCTTGAACATATATAATAAATTATTCCATGTTCAAACCCGTGATTGAACACACGGGTTTATGATAACAGTACCTAAACCATCTTCGCAAAGCAGTGGAAACAGCATCATATAATTTTGATTCCTCGAATAAAACGTGGCGAGTATCCAGTCTAATATACACCAAGGTCAACTATCAACTCATCAAGGTCATATATCGCATGCTGTAGCAGTACAACGTTTGCTAACTACACAAAGCAAACGTTACCATATATTTTGGTAAACGTTTTATTCGTCGAATTACCATTTGTGGCTACGTTCTACTTCGAGAATCGGATCAATAATATATTGCTGAGAACGTGGTTTATTTGATATACGGTTTGGTATCCATTCAGCGGTGTATTATTTGGTGTACCGTTTAAAGTGAAGGCTGTACGGTTTGGTGCAAAATCACATGTGGCCAATTTCAACTTCAACAATAATTACGGGATTACAACATTAGTTGGATTTTGGAATATTAAATTTGGATACAGTCAGCCCAGCAAACACATTTGCAGTTGTCAACAATATAGCTAAAGGTACTTGTTCAAATTATTAATATTAAATTTTTATTTAAATTTAAGTTTTTCACAATTGTTGCGTTAATTTAGAGTACATGTTATTTTGTTTCATTCTGAAACTATTTAAATCTTCCACTAAATTGAATTTTCGTCATTCGTTAAATTTAAAATAGCCGACAGTTGTTTCGTTGGTAAGATACTGTATTTTCAATTTTCCACTGTATTTTCAATTTTTCGTGAGCGATTAAGCCATTAGAACTACAAAATGTCTGATACTGTAACCCAATTAGGTAGTGAAGCATCTTCGAAAAGGGAATTAGAAGTACTGAAGCGCCAACGTCGTGCATTCAAAGGCCAGCTTACTCAGTTTCGCAATAAATTACCAACGCTTACCTCTTTAGGGTCGATTGAATCTAATATTCGCCGCCTACAATTAATGTATGATAAATATCACCTAGTTCAACTAAAAATAGAAATTCAGGATGAAAGTGCTTCGTCTGAACGGGTGACATTCGAAGAGGACTACGAATATGTGGAAAGTATGCTAATGAATAAACTTCATGAAATAAAAAAAATTGAAAGTCAATCCAAGGAAGCGGTTAATTTTGAATCTTCGACCAACAGCACTATGATGGAACAAAGCATCCCGTCTATGTCAATAAAGCTACCAGAACTTAAGCTTCCAACATTTAATGGATCGGAAAGCGATTGGTTGGCCTTCAGGGATGTCTTTCGCGATATCATTCACACTAAAACTAATATTGATTCAACAGTTAAATTTGTTTATTTAACTTCTTGTATTCGTTCGGGCAAGGCATATAACCTTATTGAAAATCTTCCTGTGACTTCAGACAATTATGAAGCTGCTTGGAAAATTTTATGCAACCGATATGATAACGCAATTTTGATTCAAAAGGCTCACATGAAGGCATTGTATGATATCAAAAGCCCAAACGAAAATTCTTCAACGTCTCTGCAAGTTTTTATTGATAATTCGATCAAAAATTATAATGCATTAAAGTCTCTACTCATTCAAGTGGAAGCATGGGATTTAATTCTGATCCATCATTTAACTGAAAAACTGGATAATTCTTCAAAAGTACATGTCATCAAAAATTCTGAGAGTAATAAGTTATTGACATTTGACAAATTTGTTACTATTCTAAAAAATCATGTTCGAATTTTGGAAGCTATAAAGAGCACGAATACAAAACAATCAGTTGATACCAAAAAGTTCAATTATTCTAAAGCAAAATCGACTTCTTTAGTATCAAACAGTTTCAAGTGTTCTTATTGTAGTGGAACACACATAATATCTAATTGTTCCGAATTTTCAGATGTTAAAATCACACCACAAATGCGCTACCAATTTATTAGGAATAATCATTTGTGTACAAATTGCTTAGTTTGCAAGCATAATGTTAGTGATTGTGATAAACCTCCCTGTAGTATATGTTCACTTCAACATAATAAATTGCTTCATTTTGGTGTAACATCAAATGTTCAACGTTATAAAGGTAATCCAAGAAAATCATTTCCTACTAATGAACTTGTTCAAAGTGGCTCACTAAATCAAAATAAATCTTCTGAGTCAAATGTTGTTCAAACAACAGGTATATCCTCATGCAAACTAATACATAAGCCACTGAAAAATGTAGAACAAATTTTAATTGGAACGGCTTTAATCAATGTCACAGCTGGGTCCACCAATAATGTGTTGTGTAGGGCATTGTTGGACAGCGGTTCACATCTCAACTTCGATACTGAAAGTCTCGTAAAGTTATTAAAACTCAGGAAGCAAATGACTAACAAAATTATATCTGGCATCGGTGGCACTGAAACAAGAATCAACACAAAAGTTTCTCTGACTATATCATCGAGGGTATCAAATTTTACTGTAAATTTAGATTTCTTTGTAATCCCAAAAATCACAAATCAATTACCAGCAAGTCCAGTTGACTTCAATCTGCGTCTTATACCTGCGAATATTGAACTGGCAGATCCTTATTTTCATGTACCCAACAAAATCGATATTTTGCTTGGTGCAGAAATTTACAATGAATTATTTAATGGTAATTCCATTACAGTGCTGAAGATTCTTCCACCTTTCTATCCCACTGTGTTTGGATACGTTATAAGTGGCCGTGTGACATCTAATCGTATTAGTGACGAATGTCCATCTGCAGTGTTATGCACTAATGAAAGCCTACTAAGTGATATAAAACGTTTCTGGGAATTAGAAACAATTTCGGTTAAAAACCATTATTCGTTGGAAGAAAAATATTGCGAAGAACATTACGCCAAGCATCAAGAACGATTACCATCCGGTCGATACTCAGTTTCGCTGCCTGTAAATGAAAATATAAAACACCTCGGTTTGTCAAATTTTTCATCGCTTAAACAATTTTATTCCATAGAAAGGAAATTAACCCAGAAACCTGAAATTTATACTCAATATAAAGACTTCATGAAGGAGTATGTGTCTCTAGGCCATATGACGCTTGCTCATGATACAAAGTTCAGCAATAGTTCGGATTGTAAATCATACTATCTTCCGCATCACTTTGTGATTAAGGATAGTAGTACAACAACCAAATTGCGAGTTGTGTTTAATGGTTCCTCGAAATCTTCTTCGAAATTGTCTCTGAATGATTGCTTATTTAAGGGACCTACTGTACAACAAGATTTGCTCTCTATAATTTTGAGGTTCCGAAAACATATTGTTGCTTTCACAGCCGACATTGCCAAAATGTACAGGCAGATTCGCATTGATGAAAGGCAACAGGATTTACAGCGGATCTGGTGGAGAGATAATCCACTGGATGAAATCAAGTGTTATAAATTATGTACAGTCACCTACGGTACTAAAAGTGCCCCATATTTGGCAACGCGCACATTGCAACAATTAGCTTCCGACGAAGTTATGTTATTTCCATCAGCGTCGAAAATTGTAATGAACGATTTTTATGTGGATGACGTTCTTACCGGGTCTCATACAATTGACGAAGCACAACAAATTAAGTCAGAACTGCAGAACTTGTTAGAAAGGGGTGGTTTCCAACTAAGAAAATTTTCCTCGAATATACCTATTATTTCTTCACCTTCGGAAGCTAAGTCGGACGTATCACTAGTACTTGGATTGTCTTGGAATACTTTGCAGGATAAGTTCGAGATGAATTTTTCCAAGGTTTCTTTAAATACGACGTGTACAAAGCGCAATATTTTGTCAGAAATTTGCCAATTATTTGACCCTTTAGGATTATGTTCGCCAGTCATATTCATAGCTAAAATCATTATGCAGACTATTTGGACACTTCATCACGTAGATTGGGATGATCTTATTACACATCGAGTTTGTGATGAATGGTTAGAATTCAAGAAACAATTAATCGAATTGAACCAAATATCTGTTCCACGGTGTATTGTAGTGCCTGAAAGTAAATTTACCCAAATTCATGGTTTTTCAGATGCATCGGAAAAGGGTTTCGGTTGCGTCCTGTATCTTAGAGTCACGGATAATCAAAATAAGCAACACATAAGAATGATTTGTTCTAAATCACGAGTAGCACCACTCAAGAAACAGACTATTCCGCGACTAGAGCTTTGTGCCGCTTTGCTGCTAGTACAGACGTTGACCAAGGTCATTGAAAGTTTGAATATTCATTGTAACCACATTTATCTTTGGTCAGATTCTGAGGTCACTCTATTTCGAATCAAATCTGAACCAGCTAAATTCAGTTCTTTTGTGGCAAACCGAGTTACACAAATTCAAGAACTGTCTACACTACACAGTTGGTGCTACGTTCCAACGTCACAAAACCCTGCTGACTTCGTTTCTCGTGGCATAATGCCAAATGAATTTCTGAAACAAAGATTATGGTGGTCAGGTCCTTCGTTTTTACTTGAAGATCAATGTCATTGGCCAAAAAATCCTAACCAAAAAATTAGCTCAGATTTGTTGAATTTAGACCTTCGTAAAAATGTTTCAATTTTAGTTTGTAACACGAAATCGCATTGGAACTTATTTGAGCGATATTCCACGTTTACTAAACTTATTCGTGTTACAGGATTCATAATTCGATTCATAAATAATCTTAAATATAAGAAAAAAGAAATAATGACAGGTGAGCTAACTAATAGTGAATTGAATATTTCAGTAATGAGACTTGTGAAAATAGTGCAGCAGGTTGAATATGGCAATGATATTCTAAATATTGAAAAGTGTACAAGTCTTCAAATCTCCACCAATTTAAAATTATTAAACCCATTTCTTGATGAGCTAGGACTTCTTCGTGTTGGCGGACGTCTTCGAAATTCAAATCTAGATTATTCTAATAAACATCCGCTGGTTTTACCAAGCAATCATTTATTTACCAAACTATTGGTTCAATCTGAACACTTACGACTTCTACATTGTGGCCCTCAAACCTTATTGTACAATCTGAGGTCTAACTATTGGATTATAGGAGGTCGAAATTTGTGTAGACAGGTAGTAAATAAATGTATTCACTGTTTCAAGAATAAACCAAAGATATCACATGAAAAAATGGGCGATCTTCCTTCTGATCGTGTGACTCAATCGAGGCCATTTTCAGTCGTTGGTATAGACTTCTGTGGTCCTTTCTTCGCTAAACCTAACCTAAGGTCAAAATCTAAAAATAAAATATATATTTGCTTATTCATTTGTTTTACAGTGAAAGCCATTCATCTTGAAATTGTAATGGACTTAACCACACAATCATTCTTGGCATGCCTTCGTAGATTTATATCCAGGCGTGGATATTGCACAAAAATTTACTCGGACAATGCAACAAATTGTATTGGGTGTCGTACCGAATTAAAAGAGTTAAGGAATTTGTTCTTATCCGAGTCGTGCCAAAATGAAGCGCAAAGATTTTGTGCGAGTAATAACATCGAATGGCTCACAATACCTCCTCGATCTCCTCACTTTGGTGGGTTATGGGAGTCCGGTATAAAAGGGGCCAAATGGCACTTGAAACGTGTTGTTGGGTCACGCTCAATGACATTGGAAGAATATTATACGTTGATTTGCCAAATCGAAGCCTGCTTAAATTCAAGGCCACTGACTGCAGTTTCCAATGATCCATCAGATTTTACTGCACTTTCACCCGGTCATTTCTTGATTGGCAGTCCTTTACTAGCACTTCCTGAACCATCAATGCTAGATTTAAATATTAATAGGTTGTCAAGGTATCAAAAGATACAAGTAATGTTTCAAGATTTCTGGAAACGTTGGCACCTTGAATATCTGAATGAACTTCAAAAACGTTATAAATGGCAAAAAGCTTCAAATGAACACTACAAAATTGGATCTTTGGTTCTTGTCCATGAAGACAATGTACCACCTATAAATTGGGTTTTGGGCAGAATAGTTGACCTGCATCCAGGGCTTGATAATCGGGTTCGTGTTGTAACAATAAGAACTGCTAAATCTATATTTAAAAGATCCATCACAAAAATCAGTATTCTACCACTTGAAACAACAAATGAAACTTTACAATAAAATATATTCCTTGAAAATAATGATGAAAATACATTTTTTTTAAGAAAAATGTAACTAAATCTTGAACAATTTAATTAATATTAAGTTTTTGAATTATGTATTAAAATTTAAAATCATCTTTTGAAAGCTAGGTGTAATAAATATATTGTTATGTATTTTGAATTCTATAAAATTAACAAATTATTATATGTATTTGGTATAGTATAATGTTGAATTAGTTATTTCAAGGGTGCGGGTATGTTAAGGCATTCAAAATAATAACTTACAATTGAAGTATGGTTCACATCCCATAATATTATGTACATAAATATTTATAATTTATAATTGCTAATATATACTTTTGAATATTATTTATACATTATATATTGAATTATATTTTATTTTACTTATAATATTACATAATCATTGTATGTATATAGTACTCATACAAATAATTTATTATATATATTATTATGTATCTAAATTGTAGCAAATATTAGGCATAAGGAAAACCAAAACCTATGTACTTATATTATATACAAGCGATAAGCTTCTTGTTTTGAATTTATTAAAAAATATTATTAATATTGTAATTTTGGTGCAATAAAGATCGTTTGTTTATACAACAAACTAAATTCTTCGATATAAAATTATAATAATTTAAATAATAAAAATCATAATTATATTATATTATAAAATTAAATATATTAAATAAAATAAAATAAAACTTATAATAAATCATTACGTCTTCGAGTTATAAGTTTCTTCGAGTGTTTTTCTTAAATGGAATAGTTGGTTAAAATTAAAATTCTTCGAACAACTATTACCAATAAGTTCTTAATAGAATGCATAATAAGTTGTGAAATAAACTCAAATTCATTTTGCGAACTAATTTAGTTGTCGTTTATTTGGTTAGTTGTACATTGGAGTGAAAATTGAGTTTGAAAACTACGAATATTTTGTTTATATGTCATTTGACAATTTAAGAAGTTACAATTTCACGAAACGTCAGCGCACATTTCAATTCAAAATGTTCAAACCGAAAATTGATTTTCGAATGGAAAAAATGGAAAAAGTGATACATACAGACGGTTATTGATTAGGAATTGGTTAAATTTCAAAGTTCGTAACATAGACATTGTTCCTTGTGAAAACGCGGTAGTAGAAAATTCACAGTCTCCATTTGAAAGTGTTTTATCCTTGAGTAACCAGAACGTGCCTTCATTTCCATTTAACAGCGTAAACGATATCGAAATCATTAGTCTGAATGAAGAATTTGAAAATTTTGTCAACAATATCAAAATTCTAATGGTGAAAACAGTTTTTCACTAGACTGTTTCACAACCCATTCACAAACAAACATAGTTAGGCTGGTTCTCAATACAATTAATCAATATAGAAAATTCGCTTCGCAACCGATTCACGGTTTATTTTCTTTAACCTAGTTCCAAACACAACCATTTCACAATATTGTATTGTTCGTCTTGATCTAGAACGGTTGCAGGCACAACTATACTATAATATGGCGGATTAACTATTTTTATAGGGAGAATACGTGCCACCATTTTGAAAAAAAAATCATAACCTACAATCAGCAGTGCATAGATCTTTTAGTACATATAAATTAATTTTTTAAATATTTTTTCCTAAAATTAATTTATTTGAAAAAGCAAATAAAATAGGGCGAATCTTTATTTTCAAACTAAAAATCCCTGTTTTACAGTAAAATTGACATTTCCCCCCATGACTTTTCACGTATATGTGCGATAAATAATCAAATTGAATTATATATTAAATCTGATTAATATAATATATTATTATTATTCATTATTATTATATGTTCATACTATCATATAGTTATTCTTTTCAGTTGTGATAAAAGTAATTTAACAACAGCTTCATCCCCGTTTCATGACAAATTCAAACAGTTGTGGGATATAACCATAACTTGCTCACAACGCTGTCACAATGTTGTGACAACCGATTATTTTCGCCAAATTGGCTGTGACAACCACGTGGAGCCGTTGTGGAGCGATGAAATTAGTTGTGACAACGATGTAGGAATCGTTTCACAACTTGAAATGCTACTTGAGCTGTCGCGGTAAAAACTTCGGGAATACCTGGACGGACCGGATGTTACTATTGAAATAGATCATCAACCGTTTAAATGCTTATCAATCAAATTGATATCTCTACTAACTCCGTTCATCGCCTTCTCAACATTTGTGACAATCAAATGAAAAGCGGACTGAATAAAATTATTACGTGCCTCGAGAAGAATCTTTACCGGATTTACAAAAATTGAACAGACCGAGATATTTGATTCATTGCGGTATTTTGTATCGACATTTTCCTGTATGACAGGCTGAACAGTTTCAACCTGTAATACATTCTGGCACACACTAAAATGTGGATTGCACATACAAAAAGTTTTCAATCAGATGCTACTGTCACAGTATGCACTCACAGATTGCAGCTTACAAACCAGTCAGATTTCTTCGCACTCCACGTCTGGATTTTTGTGCTCCACTATCAGTATTTTGCCTAACAACGGTATTCAGTTCATTAGTGCGATAATGCTGCAAATAACCTTCTATTTAGGGGTATCACAATCCATCCAGTAACCGATACTTAAAAATTCAATTCTTCATTTTCGAAATACCTCTCTGCTATTCGACTTGCAATGAACACTTCTGTTTGCGAGAGTATCGGCTTCATCTCTGTGTTCGTGACATTTGCTATGAAAATACGACACCTGACCATTTAGTGATCTATATATAGGCTTAACGGCACTCTTCATTTATGGATTGCAAATTATAATTGATAACAATAACAATAAGGTAGCGGTAGGTATAGCGCGAATGTTTACATTTCTAAGTGAAAATTGTGAATACTGTTAATGTTAACCGAAAGTGTCTTTGCTATGCCAGCCAAAAGGTGGTAGTGTATAGATAGTGCATTTGACATCTCAGTCGAAAGATGGTAATGCATATATTAATTTTGCTATCCTAACCGAATATATTTTAAAATGTCGATACTGTAGATTATATCGATAAAGAAGACTAACTTCAATATTCAAACCGAAAAATGCCAGCAATACAGATTTAAAAGTTACAAATGAATCATCAATTTTATAAAAGAAAATGTCAATGACGCATCTATACAATAGCCATGAGACGCAGTCCAATTTAGCTTATGAATGGTTTGTATATCAAGATTTTGACAGATGAACTATTTAAATGTACTAAATAGTTGAACCATGACATAGGGTTGGGGTGGGTTTGATGGGGTTATAGGAATGAAATTTTGATTTCCCCATTTTTCAACGATAAAATCGTTCGGCATTCAAGATTTTGGCATATAGACACCAATCTGACTATGCCGATTCGATAGCTCATGACTGTAGGCAGATTCTGAGTATAGTTTATGGGGTGGGTTGATGGGGTCATAGGGATGAAACGGCATATCTGCCTCATATAGCTGAAAGTAGTCGATAAAGAAGATTGAAAATTATATAGCATCGTCAAGATTCGTTCGTAAGTCGAGATTTTGGCATATAGACACCAATCTGACTATGCCGATTCGATAGCCTATGAGCATAGGTAGATTTTGATAATAGGTTGGGGATGAGTCTGATGGGATTATAGGGGTTAAATTTTGATGTTCCCATTTTTCAAGTATAAAATCATTTTTCAGTCATGATTTTGGCATATAGACACCAATCTGACTATACCGATTCGATAGCTCATGATCATAGGTAGATTCTGAGTATAGGATAAGGGTGAGTCTGATGGGGTTATAAGAGTGAAATTATGATTTTCTTATGTTTTATCGATGAAAACGTTTGTCTTCCGATATTTTCAGAGATACACACCAACATGACTATACCAATTCGAGGGGCCATGGCTATAGGTATTTTGGAGTTTTGGGTGTCAAAAAATTGTTTTCTTTCCATATTTAACTGCCTGATTCATTTAGAGCTACCCGGCGTAGCTCTATTAAATTAAAACACAAGGAACGGGTGAAAATGGGGAAAATCAAAATTTCACACCTATAACCCCGTCAAACTATCACCCATAACCTATACTCAAAATCTACCTATGGTCATGGGCTATTGAATCGGCATAGTCAGATTGGTGCCTATATGCCAAAATCACGAATGGCGAACAATTTAATCGACGAAAAATGAGGGAAATCAAAATTTCACCCCTATCACCCCATCAGTCCCTATACTCAGAATCTACCTATGGTCATGGGTTATTTAATCGGCATAGTCAGATTGTTGTCCATCTGGCAAAATCTCGAATGATAAACGGTTTTATTGCCAGGAGAAGGGAAAAACAAAATTTCACAATTGATATGAAACAATAAATTAATATCGGTTAAATTGAAGATTTTAATTGTTGTTTGTTTTAATATGGTATGTGCTTTCGGCTGATTTTGTAGGTTAGTCACTTTCGGCTGGGATACTTCAATTTAATATATAGTTTGTTTAACTTTCGGCTGAACTAGTCAATACACTATCTGCATCATCGATTTTTCACTTTCGGCTGGCAACTTTTGGCTAACTTTAACAAGGTAAATTGTGACGATTTTGTCGTAAGAAGAAGTTTCCAAGTTTTGCAATGATATACAAAACTTGGTAATTTCTTCAACATCGACCCTAACTTTCCACTACTCGTATTTATGACGATCAACAAGGTTAAAACAGTTTGAACAAAATTTAGAAACCGTTTTGGATTTCACGCAAATTGATACACGACCGATAAAATTTCTATTATTAATTTTTCAGAATGTTCAGCTAAAAAAAATTGTAACAGATTTATAGTGTAAATCGAACTTGCTCTGACAAACGACCTTAGTTATTTTATTGCATGCCAAAATTGAAAATTCCTTGGCCTACTTATCAATGTTGCAATAAGTTGTTGACCCATCAGACTTGAAAAAAATAATTTATAGGTAGCAATTTTTGTATTCTTATAAAAGCAGTTCCAGTAATAGCCAATTTTATTTAAAAGCTCATTAAATTATCAATATTTTACTCTGCCAAAAAGTAAAACTTTACCTTGTTCTTGTAACATGTACGACAACGATAAATGTATGTATACGTTATGTTATTCTAGATAAGACGATATCTCTGTAACAGAAAAACTTGGAGAATATGAAAATTTAATTACTTTAGGTTGTCACTTTGTTTTCTTGTTTTTGTGTAGTTGTCGTATTGTTCAAAGTTGGTTGTTCATATTTTTTTTTTTCGTTTTAAAGTTAACGCGCATCCTTTGTTACCTTAAATTTTGTTTTCGTCTCTTTACATAAATTGGGTTAGATCTTTCTATTTTTAAAGCAAATCCCACGTGACTTTACTCCATGCCCACATCCATATAGTTTATCGTTGATGTTTTCCTTCATTTTTTGTTTTTGATTGTGAAAAGGTTGATTTTATGTTTTCTTATCTTTGTTATCATGGCATTAACATCGTAACAACAAAAAACAGGAAAAATAAGAGATAAAGCGGATAACCTCAATATATTCCTGATTGTGTGCGGTGTGTAGAGAGAAATTTTGATATTTTCTTGGATACGAGGGCAAATTATTTATGTACAATGTACAAATTAAATAATTCGGGTTGTTGATGGTAGGATTATAATTGTGGTTTTGATTTTATCAGTATAAAATGTCATAAAATTAGTGACGGAAGGAATTCATTCATAAATGCAATATATTTCATTACGTTAATTTACTGGATGAGTTTTCCAATTTATAAGATAAGGGTGGTTTGTTTGTTTGTCCGTTTGTTTTTCTACGCATCCTTTAGTGTGGGGTCTCCGAAAATATCTTAATGAGTTCTGAAACACAGCATAGCAAGAGAGAGCTGAAAAGAGGAGCATTTCTGTTTCTCCGAATGATATTTATTTCTGTTGCGATTTCGTCTATTGGGCGTCAATTCAGTGTAAATTGGTTACTATGGCTGGTCAATTCGGCGTAAAACTGGCACTTCCCAAGCATAAAAAATCGTATTTTAAGCGTCCAGTTTAGAACTAGTTAAGCGAATTTGCTTATAGGGGTAACTATGCACTTTATTTTATTGAGTGCTATTAATTAGTATTACTTTTGACTTTTTAACCCTAGAAAGGTATCGTTATTTTTTTTACCTAATGTGGTAACGCGGGGTGGAAAATCACCTCAATTTTCAAGGGCCCATATCTCGGGCCCAGTATGACTTTGAGGATTCCAAGGTAGCTCATTTTTTTCGTCTTTTAATATAGAATCGCGTGAACTAAGTAGTTTTGGCTAAACGTATGAAATGTCCTAGAAAATTGACCAAGAACGGTAAAAAACGTGAAAAAGTAACAAAAATGGCATTTTTTTCTAAAATCACGATGACTCAGTGAGTTATCGAGTATTTCCAACGGGGTTCTAAAGGGGAGATACTATGTTTTAAGGGTATTATAGTGGTTTTGGCCAATTCTCTATATAAGGTATTTATTTTGAGAAATCAAAGTGCGCAAATAGCAAGAATTTGAAAAATCGATTTCTTGCTGCACACAGTGGCACTATTCTGGTTTTCCCTGGGAATAGGGAATTGGGAATAATATTTTCATAGCATTTTTGGCTAAATTATATTTTTCTGGCCTACTGTTGCAATTAGTTTGGTGTAAATATTTTCGAAACAAAGTTGATTGGGAAACTTTTGTTCCACAAAATTTTTACAGGGAAAAATAATTCCCAATATATCTTTGTTTCAAAAATATTTACACCATACTAATTCCAACAGTAGGCCAGAAAAATATAATTTAGACAAAAATACTATGAAAATATTATTCAAAAATTCCCTATTCCCAGGGAAAACCGGAATAGTGCCACAGGGCGTTATAATCATTAAGAATTTCGTTCAAATTGGTAAAAAATGTCTTTATTTGGAATGATAAACTACAATTATTGAAAAAGAATATTAAATTTATCATTAAACATTTTTTATCTTGATTTTTATTTCTCATTCTTGCTCACCACACGCCCGACAGAAAACAGCTCTATGGTCTTGCACACGAAGGCTTGACAGTTGGAGCATTTGACTCTATATTTTCGGTCGATGGTTCGGGGACAATGAACATATCTTCCCTGTCTTCCTGTTCCACCTATGTCCCGTCGTATTGGCCCTTCATCCAATATCTCTTGAATACAAAATACTGTTTGGTGTGGCAGATTTTTCATCTCTTTCCTCCTCCGGATATGAGGAATTGCGAGATCTTCGAATAAACTTTTCAAAAAATCTCTCCTGTTGAGTGATGCATTTGCAGCATTGAAATTGTATATAATCGAGGCGTTGATCCCCGATTGGTCCAGCGTCCCCATGAAAACTCGCACTGGCCATCTGTTAGTTTTTCTTGCTGTTGAATATTCGTGACACATCTGGTCAAATGTGTCAGTGCCACCTTTTGTCTTGTTGTAAAAATTGACTATCTCTGGTTTATTTGTAGTCTCACACATATCTTGTAATCGATGGAACGTTGATAAAACAAGGACCACTTTATTCTTCTTAGGAGTGTAGGAAACTAGAATTTTATTTTGGTTAAAAGCGAATTTTGAACTTCCAGGCTCACAGTAGTCTTGAAAGACAAAGGTATTTGCGGTTTATTTTTTTTAGTGTTCCAACCATTGTGAGGTTCTTTTCCAACATTGTATCGAAAATGTCTGTTGAGGAAAACCAGTTGTCGCAGGTTATATTTCTGGAACTTCCATAAATTGGCTCACTCAACTTTCTAACATAATAGGATGGCACTTTTCTGTTTTGTCCTCCAAAACCACTTTACCGACATATGGAATTGCGTTGACTAAATAGAATGTTTGAGAGTCATTCAAATTGACACATTTTAGACCATATTTATCTGGTTTTTGACCGTTATAAACCTTAAAAGGGCAGCGCCCACGAAAAGATAACACTTGTTCGTCATGATACAGTACTTTCCGGGGCTGTATAGAGTTCTGCATTTTTCAATGAATTAGTCCCAAATTTGTCTTATGGGGGCGAATTTATCCTCAACACGACGAATTGCTCGAGTGTTCTTATCATAAAGTCTCAGGGATTGTAGAAGGGCTTGAAATCTTTTTAGGGACATGACGGACGGTATCTTATGCAATCGACTTTTAGGTCCCATAGATCGTGAATATTGTTCATATTTGTTTTTTTAAGACCTGAAAAATACAATAAACCAACGAAAGCCTTCAATTCAATTACGTCGACATGTTTATATGTATTATCCAACTGCCTGTTTATTTCTCGATCCTCGGTATAACGGTCGATTTCTTCATTAGTATGCCGGACAATTTTCGACACCATGGCTTCGTCAAAATATATACTCCAACTTTCATAAGGAGATTTGACCTCTTTTGCAGGTCCAAGTGGAGTGGCAAGATTCGTGACTATGTGGCCTCTATTTGACAGTCTTTCACGTGGAGTTGTGTACCACTTATGCCCATCTTTACCCACTACAATATTCTTTCGTCGTCCACGATTACTACCACTGCTGCCTCTTCCCCTACTTTCTCTCCTCTCTGTACTACGCAGTTTCTTGAATGCTGGAGATGTACCCGAGCCATCTTCATCTGACTCCTCCGATTAAAAATTACAATAAATAACTAAGAAATACATTTTCTCGCACCGAAATTCACCGAAAAATATGATTTACATACCTCTATTTCACTCTCGGGCTCAACTTGTTCGTTGTCTGATTCTGCACTTTGCTCCGATTCTGAGCCACTTTCCTCTTCCGTTAGATTTTCCTCATCACTTAGATTTTCCACAGGTTTAATGTGATCTTCCTCCTGATTAATCAACTGAACTACAGCCTTCATAGGTCTTAAATTGTACCGCCTAGCCATTTTTCGAATCTTGAAACAGTGAAAACTAAAATGAGGTTATGGTATACACACGCGAGTATCAGTGTATATATGTAAATATATATAGTGGCACACATTACTGCCCCAAAAAGTGTAAAAAACACGAAATTATAAAAAAAATTTATAATTGATGACGAAAAATATACACAAACGGAAACGCGGGGTGAAAAACAACCTACACGCACTTCAAATGTTTTCTACTCCACCTTCCACGTACTACTGATACTGTGAGTGTGCTCGCTCTACTCTCAGATGATGAAACTGAATTATGGTTACGGTCCCGGGCCGTAAACGTAAGCCGTTTGTGTTTGCCGCGAGATTTAAACTGGTCTCGGGTGTTTTTTCACCCCGTTTTTCCTTTCTAGGGTTAATTAATAAGTTTGTGTAAAATATATTTTTCTATTTTATGTTCAACATTATTGAGCTTTATAGACACATTTGTGTATAATGCACATTTGTGTATAATGTGTATTTAAGTAAAATTAGAAAGGACTAAGAGGATTTAATTAAAATAATTAAAATTATTTCTTAAATGCTTGATTTAATCTTTTATATAAAGTTCAACCAGTTCCAATTTAAAATAAGCCAAATTTGAGTTGTGGAAAGTTGGTCGGAAAGTTGGATGTAAAAAATACTTGAATTGTAAGTTATAATATTGTTACGAATTGGTCCTGTCAAATCCAGTCCGTATCACTGGATTGCGAATGCCGTTATTGAATTTGACGGTTACAACACCAATTCTCGTAGTTCACACCTCTTTCGGAATATTGGCTAAAATACCAGAAATCGGCGTCAGTACGAAATTGCCAAATTACAAAAGACCAAATTATTAAAATCCCGACATAAACAAATTCCGACTTTCAAAATCACGACTTTTAAAATCCCGACTTTCAAAATCCCGACTTTCAAAATCCCGACTTTCAAAATCCCGACTTTCAAAATCCCGATTTTTGAAATCCCGATTTTGCTGAAATCTTAAAAATTCTGAAAAGTCGGGATTTTTTAAAAAATATTAAATTTTAATTTTTTTGTCTTCATTTTTATTAAGAACTCGGTCTTTTTCTGGTCGATCTTGGTTAAATTTGGGTTATTGAATATAATTTGCATTTTAATGTGAATTATTCTAGAACTTTTGGAATTGGGCCTGCTTAATTGAACTTGGCCATTCCACAACCAATAATTGTAAAATTTGATTTACAAAATTGGATTTGTATTACAAATATGTTCTTTTAATAATATACTATATTTATTTGGTCGTCTTGAAAAGAACGTTTGGGTTGTTGATATGATGGTATGATATGATTGTTATACAACGCAGGGCAGCGGTTAAGTTGGTAGCCTATAACGCATACTTTTGTTATGCGTCCATACCAAATGTTCTCACATTCCTCTATATATCGCAGCAACTGAATTATTTGAGCACATGCATACTACCACTACTGAATTTGATTATCATCTTATTATATAGAACAATGAGATACATATAAGACCCGATTCGGTGACCGAACTGACTAGAAATGCTGAACCTGCGAGGGTCTCTAAAACTACAGGATTAGGAAATGTTCCTAACTTTAAAGGACTAGTTGAGCGAACTGTCGTTTACAACATACAATCCGGAGTTTTCCTATAAAGCTGCCATCACCAATTCAAATTTCCCCTAATTAGTTTTTGGAATTTGTTAGTAATTTGTTATTAGGAATAGTTTCACCCTCATCCCTTCAACCCATCTTAAAGATGACGAGGGGTATATGTGATGGAAACACTTGCATCTTGTCTGACTTTTTCTCTGACTTTTGAATTAAAATTGTATTTCAAATCGCAATTATTACGGTTTCAAAGATCTTGATAAACCTCGATAACTCTAAATTGCTGATCAAATTAGGATAAAACTATAAAAAATAAAGTAATTTGAATGAAGGAATAATATTTAAAATTAGTCAATCTCCGAAACCAAGCTGTGGAAGGAATCATTTTTATGAATAATATTAGTAAAATGTACCAAGAAAAATTTGTAACGTTTATCCAGGAGTACTTAGTCGCTCTTCTCTCATAGAACCCGTATTGAAAAGAACGTTTGGGTTGTTCATAAAATATTTAATGATAAAATAAATAAATTTAATCGCTATTAATGTAACATTATAGCATGACCAATATTTTTTAAATAATTAACTTTATCGGTATTGTTTCTAATTACAACAACATTTAAAATGTTACTGTTTCTTTCCACATTTTTTTAGTGGGACGCGTTCACCAGCTTTCCATTTCTCAATGCTTGTTTTGCATATCATCATCTTCTTTGCCAATTCTTCGATGAACTTATAGACATGAGGTCTTCCGATTACTGTTTTTAGTCGGGCGTGCCAGGCCTTAACCGAGTTTTGTGTTCTAGGGAAATTATCCCCATGGCTCAGGAATACAGTCCAAAACTCTGGACTGTATTGGGATCTTCCTTGGTATCCATGAACACATCATATACAATTTGTTTGGGACCATTTGGCAATTTGCTTTGCATCTAGATCAAATTATTTTTTGATCGCGTCAAAATACTCTGAAACCTCTTCAAAAGGTACGAATGCTAAGCTTTTCAAATTTAACCTGATAGTGTTCAGATTGTGTTTTTCTCTATATAATATTTGGCCGAAACGGAAAAGGCATGCTTTGTATTCAGCTAACGGAAAATATGTTTTAGCTGCGGCTATGCTTGCTTTAACAAAATCTGACACAATTCTCTCTGGATTTAACGAGATGTTTATTTATTATTTATTTATTTATTTATATTGAAAAAAGTCTACAAATTTGACTTGAAACATATTAATTTAAGAATATAAAATAAAATAAATCCGCATTGGATTTGAAAATTTGAAATATAGCAAGTAAAAAAAAAAAAAAAAAAATCACTGAGAGGCATAAAATTGCCTTAATCTACTTTTAAAATTATCTTTTGTTAAACAAAAATCAAATAAATAGTTAATTCTATGGAAACTTTTACACATCATCTCCACTGGTTTATTATCGCCATAGTTGGTTCTGTGTCTGTCTAAGTGGAGGAAGCCAGGATCTCTTAGTTGTCTATCAGGAACCTTTATTATAATTGACTTTAGCACATCCGGTGCGTCGATTAGACCTAGTAGAAGATTACCCATAAATATACTTTTTAGCAATTCGCGTCTATTTTCAAGAGTTGTCAAGTTGTATGACTTGCACCCGGTTAAATATGGTGGTTGCCGCTGTATGTTTACGTGGTATGGTAGATCATGGTCATAGACCCAACCGTCTTTCCAGGTCAAGTAGCGTATAAACTTCTTTTGAATTTTCTCAATACTCTGGATATGAGCTTCGTAGAACGGACACGACACATTTACAGCATATTCCAGCTGGGATCGAACATACATGATCTTAATTGTTTCCACATCAAAATTATCACCCGTCCAACGTTTGACAAAACCGAGCATGGAGTTCGCGCGAGCGGTGCACAGCTCAATGTGCTTAGTAAAGCTCATGTTTTCAACGAAAGTAACCCCTAGGTCTTTAGTCTCAAGTACTACCTGAAAGAGTACACCATTTATAGTGTAGCCTTGTGTAACAGGGTTGGTTTTTCAGTGAAATGATAGAGATTTCCACTTTTCAATATTGAAACTCAGAGAACTAAACTCGCACCATAACGCTAGGTTATCAATATCTTCCTGTAGTTTACTGGCATCGTCGACGGACTCGATTGCTTTGTAGATTTTGAGGTAATCTGCGAACATCAGGATATTGGAAAACTTTATCACTTCGGTAATACCATTTATGAAGATTGTGAAAATCCGTTGGCCAACGTGAGAGCCTTGTGGTACACCAGAGGTAGCTTGTATTCTGTTTGACGTTTTATCTCCTATTTCAATATATTGAATTCGATTACTCAAATAAGATTTGAACCAGGCTACGAACTGGCTAGAAAATCCGAACTTGAAAATGTGTTCCAAAGTTTTACAATGGCTGATGGAGTCGAAAGCTTTTGCAAAGTCGGTGTATATTACGTCAACTTGTTTGTTGTTTGTGCTTCTCAATTTCTTTAATAGAATAGCTAGTAAATTCTATGAGATTTGTAGATACTGATCTTTTAGGCATAAAACCATGTTGATATTATGATAAATACCGTGGAAGCACTGCTTTGAATGAGTTACATATTACTAGTTCAAATTATTTAGGTATAGCAGATATAGATGTAATACCTATGTAGCAAGACACATCATTTCTAGATCCACTTTTGAAAATAGGCGTCACTCTAGTTATTTTCCACTTTTGTGGAAAAGTTGCCAATTTTAATGACTGATTGAACAAAATGCTTAGAGGTATTGCCAAATTTTTAGAATTTTTAAAGA
Organism: Nephrotoma appendiculata; assembly: GCA_947310385.1. Lineage (NCBI taxonomy): Eukaryota > Metazoa > Arthropoda > Insecta > Diptera > Tipulidae > Nephrotoma > Nephrotoma appendiculata. The sequence continues at coordinate 159,899,057 of OX371225.1, read as the reverse complement.
ATGAAGCAGGAATACTATCAGGACCACATTCTTCTCCGAATCCTACCAATGCTCGCTGGATGTCTTTTGGCTCGATGTGTGAGGTAAATATGAAAGTATTTACTATATTCACTACAGGTTGATATTTTATAATTATCAATGTCTTCAGCTTTATAAACAGATTGGAAAAACTCAGCAAACATGTTGGTTATGACCTGTGGATCACAAGACGTTTGATCATTAAATTTCATCCAGGCTGCGTAACCATTAATTTCGCGTTTGGTTTTAAAAAATTTCCAAAAGTGTCTGGGATCGCCTTTTATTTTATCCTTTAGATTACGAATATAGCTTCTCTATCTAAGTTCAAAATAAGATTCAAAATTTGGGTTATAATCAGTAAATTTCTGTTTACTATCCTATGGGAACACACTTCGAGGTTTTCTTTATAAGCCTTGTATTTTTTGTTTTTAAAACTGATGAGTTGATCGTCATTCGTCATACCCTGGAGGATATTTGTTCGGTTTGCTCATAGACACGGGAACGAATAATTGGCCTTTCTCAAGTTGTAATATAGTTTCCGGTATTGGTAATTTTGGAACCTGTTATTCACTTTCGTTTCCAATATTATTTCTATTGCTTTATGGTGAATATCATTAATTACGAAGGGTGTTCGTGATTCTTCTGTTTTTAATAAAACTGGTTCATTAGTAAAAATAAGGTCCAAGATTCGGTCTCGTCCATTTTTTAATTTGCAGATTTGACTCAAATTTGAATCAAATATGGTGTCGACGAATAGGTACTCGTTATCCGAATTCACATTTACAGGCATAATCTCGTTGTTTTCTTCATCATACGTCCAACTAACATTTGAGAGATTAAAATCCCCAGTTCTAAAATTATGTCTGATTGATCGGCAGTATTGGTAATTTCCATAATTGTCTCGCAGCACTTGGTATACGATGATGTAGGCGAATCAAGTGAAATATACGCCACGTAAATTCGTACTGTTTTATTTATGATGGCAATTTTAACACATAATTGGTCGATCGATGGATTCGTTAAATCTACCAATTCATTAGTTAGTGATATATCGATAGCTATGAGTACTCCGCCACCGGATTTTTTTATGCTTGTGTGTGGTGAGCGATCACATCTATACACCACATACTGACTAGGGAAGAATTCCGAACTCAAAGTTTTATCGTTGAATGATGTTTCACAGATGATATAACCCGAAAAAAGTGTGTTTAAAACAAAATTATGAAATTGAGCCGCATTTGAAAACATTTTATTTACATTTTGAAAGTAAAATGCCTGTTTAGTAGTTTTTTAAGGATGTGACAAGGTTGGGGTGCCATGATTACATTCCGAATTTGTGGCACTATTTTTCCCAGCAATAAAATTAGCTACTGGATTTGGTGGCGCGTATGAGCTGGCCGAAAAAACGCCTTTCTTTGACCTCAATCAAATTCTTTGACAAACAGCCCTGCTGGCTACAGAATAGAGTTAATGGTGCTTTGAAAAACTTCACCTGGAATATTGATTTTGTATGATATGATACGTAATCATAGTTCATTCCAAAGCTTGTTTTCGGCACCATGCGTTGGGCAAACAGATCGTCAGTATTTGCCATCTTTGTCATTAGTTTGCGGAACTGTTCATCTGGCACTGAATTATGTATTCGGCTAACGAAAAGCCACTTTCTGAATTGCGCCACTCGAAACGAGAACTCATCCATCAATTCAACGTCATTGGCAGTTGTTTATATTAGGGACAGTTATAGTCGATTGTGATACACCAGGTAGATTATTATTTCGTGTTGGCTTTAAATGATCTATGATTTGTCGGTTTTGGATGGCTGACGATGATGTTAATGATGATATCGTATGGTTATTGTTCACTAGACTTGGTGTTTCGGTCAGGCTTGAGGCTTCGGACATGGATCTTGTGGCCTGACTTTCTTCTGGTTGAACAGCAGATTGGAACAAGGCATGAATCATTGGTGTTAATGTCTCTTCTAATTGATTCTTTCTTTTTAGAACATTATCGATTATGGTCTCCTCTTATTTCTTAATTTTTTTGAGTGATTTCCCGATTTTGGATAGAATGTTTTCAATCCGTTTTCACATTTACTACAGAACCACCGCAAACCAGGCACATCGTCCATGACTAATTGCATACCCTTCCGTAAATCATTAGGAAATTTTTTCAGCAATTTAGTTGCGTTACTAGTCGCACACCTGTAGTCCATAACGTTGTTACATAAGTAACCGCTGCATGAAAAAAACCATTCATCAACGATTATAATTTCACAGTCAATGCACTTATTTAGGATCGATATTATTAATATGTAATCAGTTTGTTAGAGTTTAAAATTTATCAATCAGCAATATTTTTACAACAACACTACTGCACTACACTTTTTTAAGAAAAAAACTTTTCACTTAGAACAGTCAGCGATTCCGAATGTGTATTATTAAGTAATAACATTTTAATTATTAAGGTTAATTATTTGGTAATTGTTAGAACAACTACAAAAATAAAATTGAAATACAAAAATTGTTCCAATCACAAGCAATTTTACAAAGCTCATAGAACATCTTCGAGTAAGCTTCTGTTGATTTTGAGCTCATTTGAATGTACCGTCCATAAGCCAGCATTCAGCCTCTGCTAGCAACATCAAAGATGTTTTTGTCCCTAATCAGATATTTGTATTCTCTCCAAAATCTTTCTCCGACAATACAAGGAGCTCTTCGTCAATAAACTTTAACATTTCCGGAATGGAAATTTCATTTAAACTTTCCGGTTCTTTCAGTGGTGTGGCCCTCATTAGAGCAATTTTTTGTTTTTGTGCTCCGTTTGAAGGCAAATAACTATAATCTACAATCGCATTCAACGATACCTTCTCTTATTATTTGATAAGGTCGTAACCCTGGTACTTCTGCCAAACTTTTTCCAGTTCCTTTTTCAATTCATGTTTTCCTTCTTCTAATGTTGTGGTTGCTCTTGCTTTACACAAAAGGTTTTTCCGTTGATCGCAACATCATTGATAAGTTTGATTTTCACCCATTTTTTCGAGATGGTAAGCGTAACCATCAATGATCAGCTTGTCTTTATGTATGTTCGTTTTGACCAATGAGATATTCATTTTGCTCCCTTTATTATTATTTCTTTATTTGTTTTTATTTTTTTTGTTTTATTTTAATATTTTTTTTTATAATTTTAAGAATTAAAATATTTGACACAAACATTTTTTTTGAACAACACTTGTTTACTGATTTAATAAAATTTATTTTATCACAATTGGAACTCCATAGACTATATCGATAATACGGTTTACAAAATACTTATGTCAGAAAACCAAAATCATTTCATATTTATAAAAAAAAAAAATCTGCTAGTTTCAGGTTTCATCATAATGTCACATGTCACTTTGGCTACATAAATGATGCAATAGCCAATAGTGGCAGTAACATCAATAGTACAGATTCTTGTTTTCTTTCTTTTATTGTTTTTCATAATTTTCAACAAATATTTAATTAGTCGTAAAAAACATTTTAAAAGTTTTTAAAATTATCTGTAAGGCTACTCCCACTGTGTCATCTGTTACGGTTATACCAAAACATCTGGTGGGTTTAAATCTTTGTAAACCTTTAGAAAATATAACTTACATAACATTATCTTAAAAATATAGTAATTTTCATATTTTAAGCCGTTACAACGGGAACGGTTCTGTTATCCAAAAGAAAAAATTCCAATTTCAGGCCTAAATTTCTAAAACCCGAACTAACAAAAATATAAAATCGATTTTACAAAATACTATAACATAAAAATCAAAATTCTTAATTCCAATTGATAAAATTTATTTATTTTAAAAAAAATCCATATACAAAATTCCATTATTCCATTAATAATATTTCCAGCATTTCGCAAAAATTCTAATTGATTTATTTCAATTAATTTAATAATTATTATTATATTATTATTATTAAAGTTAATTGATTGAAATAATTATTCAATAAATTAAATTTAATTTAATTGTGCTTAGAAACTATTACACAAACATGATCGCCATTTTACCATTCTACACGCTGTATCTTTCGTCGTGATTATTTCCTCGTTTCCTTCCCTTCACCTATAAAATAACAACAGTTTGTAGATGAAAGGGAAGGAAACGAGGAAAGAATCACGACGCAAAAACCAAAGTGTGGAACGGTGGATTTTTTACCAGTTTGATTAATGCCTCAACCAGTCACGACTTAAGAGCTTAAGTTACACGCCGGTTGCACTACTTCAGTTAGTGCTACAATTAACAAAATTGGATAGGCTTCTCGTCACAAATAAACAACTGACCTTTAAAATTTTGTTGGTCGTACCGCTCTCCTAAGTGGTCCAAACGGAACAAAACTTAAGCTCTTAAGTTTTAACTGGTTGAGGTTTGACCCTTGTTGTGATTCTACAAAACAGGGTTTGATTTTTTTTGGAATACCGGAAACACCAATAATTCCTACTAACAAACTTGTGTATGTTACAGTCATTAATAAATAAGTACTGTAACAGTTTTAGCAAATTACAAGATACCTTTGATTAAGCCTTAATTAAAGATTTCCTAATTATAAATTATAATGAAATTTCCAACAAAAAAAAATCCAATCTATACCCATGGGAATTTTTTGAAATTTTGTATATTGGAATTTCGAAAATTTTGCGTTTTGTATAAGAATTTTGTTCAATTGTGGTTTCTGAAATTTTGTTTTTGAATTTGACGAATCGTACCCAACCCCATTACTACATTGCACTCACTACAAAAAGATTTTTAAAAGCCCGATTTTTTTAAATTTTTAATTAAAAGGCCCGCTGGCGCCTGAATTCATAATTATTATTTTTTAAAACGGGCTTTTCAAAATGGGGATTTTGAAAATTGGGATTTGGCAAATCAGGATTATGATAGTCGGGATTTTGATTTCGGGATTTTGAAAGTCGGGCAAACGACCCCAACCCCCGGTAATAATCTCTGAATAATTTCCAAATATTTACGATATACTGATACACTAAAATATTCCGGTCTGTAATTTTCCCATTGCTATTTTACTAACACTAAATCACAGCAACAAATAATCCACAAGTATTTTCTAATTCACTATTTACCATTTACAATTATTTTTAAAACATCACTATTTCCACTTAACATCAAATTCTAATTTCCCGCTACTCACTTTCCCTTTTAATCTTTCGCATACCGAATATCCCAAACGGCTCATCCTTGTGTACATTGCTGTCGTATTTATATACCGATCGAACAGTATAGACTCGTCTGGATTTATACAAAAGTATATTTACCCCACGGTAATGTTCTAGACTACTATGATCTACAATACCACATAACTGTTATAAAACTATCTCTAATGCTACCACTTAACCCTAGATGTCAATAATCTCACAAAAAATGACATTAATTTTCTAAACCTCAAATGAGCAATTTTCGTTTAATAAATGACTCGCACACACTGAATTGTTTGTCCATCAAACCAGAAGAAAAGTCCCATTTGCCTTTTTGTTATTTTGAGTAATTTCTATTTTACTGTTGTGGTTTACCGCGACCTTATACTAAACTCTTATTTTATTATTTTATTTTTATGGCATTTAATGAAGGATATGTGACTTTTCAATTGCGCAGATAAACAGATATTCGTTCGCTGAATCCAAATATGCCTCTAACTAATTTTACGGTTTTTGGCGTTTGTGCCTTTTTTCTTTACGGCGGCAGAATAAACGAGATCGTAACAATAGCAGTGTTATATTATACGAGCACTATCCAGAACCGACTGGGAAATTTCTACTGAAACTGCAGCTAATATTCAATGGTGTTGCTTTACCATAAAAATGAAAAATAAATGCATCCATAAAACAAACATTTATCACCTGAAATATACTAATTAACATTTATTTTGACATGACGTTTTAAACAAGAATTTATCTTGCTGCGTTTTTAATTATTATTGTAAGATTAAGGTTCTAATGGTTTCAAGGGTTTGCAAAATAAAGGCCTTTTCAAATTTCCCATTGAAATGGATAGCGCTCCCGAAAAATGAAAAATCTTAGATTAGAGTTAAATAAATTACGTACATGCAAAAATAGCGCACTAAATATAAGTTTTGACATAGAATATTAGCTGCTCCGGATAAATCTATCGGGCGCTAATAAAAAAACACGGCTAATATTAATGAAATATATAAAACTAGAGACATCTAGTTATAAATAGAAGGGGTAATATAGCGGTTTTTGGAATGTTCTAGTCCGAATGTTCATTGTTGTCCTGTTCATATACGGATGAAACATTCTAGAGTCTAGAATGTTCCATCCGTATATGAACAGCACAACAATGAGTACGCACAATCGAAGCAGTCATTTAAGAAATTTTAGTTTTTTTCAGGAATATTATGGTAAAGTAAACTAATTGTTATTGTAAACGTCAAAAGCAGATTTGAAAGAACAAATTTGTAACATTAGTGGCATTTAATTTGACTAATGCCCGGTTGTACAGAAAAATGTCTAACAGCAGGTTAGTTGTGCGCCAGTTAAATGTTTTATATGAAATCTGTGATTGCGAAAATCAGAAAAAATTCAATGCAAACTTGATTACATATATTTTCACCCCTATTCCTCTAGTCGCATCACCTCAAGTGTTCAATGAAGTCGTTGGCTGATTTTTAAATCTAAGTATGCTGCTTTATAAAAATTTCCTTGCGACTGCTATCACTTCAAACGACAATTCGGCACATGCTCGATCAGCTAGAGATCAATCTTTAAAAATAAACAAAAAGCGGATAAAAAAATTAATTCAAATTCAAATTTGCCTGGTAAAATTGATTGAGTAGCCAGGTTTTGCGCTAGCATATTGCTTGCTTGCTAGCTGATCGAGCATGTGCCCTAATATCTATCACTTGAAATTTTGACGTGACAAATAAATAAAAAAAAAATTTCAAACTAATACAGCCAACTAAGATTTAAAAAAATGTTATTAAGAGTTTTACGCAAAATTATTTAATAAATTTTGATTTTAAAATCTAGTAACCCGGAAGATCCATGGAGTGTTGCCATATATGTATTTTAAAATTTTAACTTCAAATAAACTAAAAAAAAACTTCATTTAAAAAATAAAAACTTCATTTTTTTTCACGAATGTATGTCTAACTAATAAACAAATATTTTTTTGTTAGTTACGTATTATTTATAAAAATAAAGAATAACAATAAATGATAAATAACAAATCATGTTAAATACATACTTGTGGAGGTCGGTGCGGCACTGATATATCGCACTCGCTCCCGCAGCCCGCTGGTATTATTCATCATACCTGCGAAGCGAGTGTGATGTATTAGTGCCGCACTGGTTTCTACAAGTATGTCTTCTGCTTAAAGCTCAAAATATGAGTGTAAAAAACAGCCTATTTGCCTTATACTTAAAATCAATTACCATTATTACGCATACATGCTCTGGTTCAACATTTTTAACATTTGGTCGTTCTGTTGAAACGTTATACAATTATTATTGGATTTTCGCATATAGTCTTTGGCCAGTAAAATTCCGTTTAATGTTTCTGGTTCTAATCTGTTTCGTATTTTAGTTTTGTTTATATTTATTTGAGAATAAATTCTCTCGACATTCGCGGTTGCAACAGGAATTGTCAGTACGGCCATTATCACAGTCTTAACTAAAGGGAAGGCGTTCGTCCCATTACAGCGCTTAATATTAAACATGGTTTCCCAAAATAATTCTACTCTAGTTTTCTCTTCAATTTTTAATGATTTAAAATCAACGTGACGGATTTCTCGCCATTCGTTCGTCGTCAATTGCTTGCAAATTCTTAAGGTCAATTATGTGGGGAAACAAATTACCTAAATGTGTAATCGTAATTTGACTTTTACTAATTACATTTAAAGGAGCAATAGTTTGAGCTGCCAATAAAAATTTGTCGTTTAAATCAACATTTTTTAGTAAATGGTTACAAAGCTCCACGTAAAACTTCAGGCAAGTAGTTCTAAACTCGGTTTCTTCATTTTCATTTAAACACCTTGTTTGTAAAGCAAATAATACATCCGATCCCAAGTAAATGTCCTTTAAATTTTTAATTATATTTTGGTTGTTTAAATCTATTGTGTTAAAGGCCATACTATAAATTGATGCATCCTGATTCTGAATAAAATATTCAAAAAATTTTGTACAGAGACGGCGAACTTCCGACAGTAATATATGAATTTGCGGCGACTCGCTTTGAAAAAGTCGATTCAGTTTGTTGAGATCGCCTAAAATTATAAAGATACGTATAAGTTTTTAAAAATTAGACAATTATTATTCTGAATAGTTGCAATTTAAATAATACATATTATTAGACTCGGTATTTTAATAAGACTAACCTAGGATGAATTTCAAGAATTTAGAGCTCAAAAAGTGGATTGTGAAGATGTTCAATTAGACGTTCCGTTGACTCAAATTTTTCCAACTCTTCATGAATAAAAAAATAGTTTTAAAACTTCTAAGCGACTTAATATTTGATTTACCGTTGATTCCAATGATAACCACCTTGTTTGCAAATCAGAGAAAAGTTCTATTCGCTTGGGACTATTCTGAATGAAATTATATATATATCGCGGCAGGTACCCTCAACATATTTTGGCAGTACTTTGCAGGCGTGGTTGGCACATAGTGCGAACGAATGGCACGAGCATTTTAAAATAATTAGATTTGGGCAATCATTTTCCAATAATGTAGCTACTGATCGTTGTGTCCCTGTCATTACGTTTGCCCCATCCGCAGCGAAACCCACTAGATATTTTTTATAATCAATATCCCTTTCTTCGAATATTTCTACGATTTTTTTATAAATCCTAGTCGCATTACAGCTTTCAACTTTTACAAGCCCGAAAAACATATCTTGAATCTTGTTTTTGAACGGTATTCGAACTACTATGATCAACAGGCTTGTTGTCGAAATATCAGTCGATTCATCGACGTAAATACTAAAAGGAGTTATTTTCATTAAATCACACAGCTCATTCAGTTGGGTTTTTCCAATTATATTTTTAGCAATAAATGTTGTTTTTGTTCTCGCACACGAAATGTCTTTCAAAATTGGAGAATCGCTGATTCTTGATTTTAACATTGGGATCAAATGATCCATTGTTAGAAATGACATATTGTGCTCTGCACAAAAGGCACTTAATTGTATTTCGGCCATACACACATTTTTATGGTGACTAGTAATCTCTTTAATATTTTTGAAAGTTAAAGTCTATTTGAATGTAATTTTAGAGCCGCACTGCGTTCAATATGTTTTTTACATTTTACATGGTTGTACAAATCCCGTACCTCTGCCTTAGCTTTTAACTCTGAATTGCAAATTTTGCAAAACGCCAAACTATTATCGCTTCTTTGGATCCACGATTTTAGGATATCACCATTTTCCCATTTTTTAGATACATCCGTTCTATTTTATTTTGTTTTTTTGGTTTCTAAAATCATAAAATACAATTATAATTTAAAGCATATTCGCAATATCTTTAACCTACCGGTAGCGTTTCATCAACTACAATTTCGTCGTTATCTGAATGGGACGATGGAATGGGTGTATAGTTTTTGAGCTGGAGGCTGTTGACATATAAATGAAATAACAAATAATACACGAACGAAAATATTAGTTAAAATTACCTTGTTTCACAGTGAAATAATTTTTAATTGTGGACATTTTTGTATTTTAACCAAAAATAATCCAATTTAACCAATAATTTACACGATGTCGCCATGCCAGAAGGAAAGTGGAAGTAAAACAAAAGAGAAAATTGACGGTTAAGTTCAATTGATTGAATGTTGGTTGGGCATTGACCGAGTATATACGAAAAAATACCCTATAGACGCGATTCGTTTAATAATGAATTTGATATTTTATTGTAATATATAAAAAATATCAAACTATGATTCAAATTAAATGCTACAAAATAATAAATAAAATAAAAACTTCTTAAAAACTTCAAAAAGTATATTTTGAAGCAAAAAACTTCATTTTTAGAGAACAAACTTCACAGAGGCAAAAAAACTTCAGAAAGAAGTTAAAACTTCACAAATGGCAACACTTCGCATGATACGTTTATGCTTTGTTTATAACATCGGGAAAATAGCATGGTATTGATACCATGCTATTTCCCCGATGTTATGAACAAAGCATAAGGGAATTGAATATTGTATTCCATGGAAATATTTAACGGTTAGATAAAAAATGATTCAACCAAAATTGGCCATTTAAATATTTTGGTAACACCTTTTTGGTTCGGAGTACGTTTCTGGCGATGCTGGTTTAAGCAAATTTCTTGCTGGCGTATTAAAAAGACTCTCTTCAAAACCGTGATGGTTTTTTGCTGATGATTCTTTATGTTTTGGGCCTAGACAACTCCGTATTGCCAATTCAGAACTCTTTGAACGGAACGACATTGAAACTTTGCATTGAATGGCTGATGATGAAACCACTGAACATGGTTAAATTAGTTAAATTCTTAAACCCGATTTCAACCTCGATAACGTATTAAGAAGTTCAAATGTGGTAGAGAGAACCCAACACTTGTAGTTCCAACTAATTAAAACGTACAAGATTTAGGAAAATCGTCCGGTAACCACCTAGACCTATTGACAGGAATATCTAATGAGAACTCGAATATCTAATTATCGGTGACTCTCTTTGTTATATCAGTGTTGACGTTTGATATAGCTTTTCGATATTTTAGTGAACTGTTATCCGCTTACCACTGGTGAGGGCTATAACAATAACAGTCTGAAGTGTTGTTTTAAACTACTTAATTTTTATTAGATTCTTTTGGTTTATATACAAAATTAATACATATAATTACAACTATCAAGTTGCCGAGCTTACAATTTTACCTAAATTAAAAAATATGTGTTTATGTTATTAATTATATGGACAATTTTTTTGCTGATCTTATGAATTTAATAAGTGTATGCGCGCCAGAAATAATGGAAATATAAGCCGTCAAATAATATTTAGCTTATATGGTTGATTAACCTATTCGCATACTTATTGTTGCTGATGACATATTTGTGTCGCTAATGTTATGTGCTTGAACATATATAATAAATTATTCCATGTTCAAACCCGTGATTGAACACTCTTTTTTATGGAAGAAAAATCAATCATAATTTTGGAACATACCGTCCAACAAAAATACCGAAATTTCCAAGCATAAGTTTCTGCCTTAAACGTCAACAATTTTTTACCCATTGGGATGGGTGGCACGGATACGGCCAGCTGTCAGGAAATAGGCCAGAAACATTGGAAACAGAAAATAGAATGGGATGGCACAGTTCCAGCAGATTTAGTGTCAAAATTTTCTAACAAAATGGGTCCAATATTCTGGGTAAAAAATTCTTAACATTTCGGACAGAAACTGACGCTTGGTAGATCATAACATGATGGTGGTAGCAACAAATTTTTTGAAAATTGGACCGTTTCGGTAATTTATAGCATTTAGCGGTGTAAACTATACAAGGAATTATTAAATCAAATTTTGGATATACATATATGTGATTATGTGAAAAACTATAGAAGCGAAACCACCAGTAGGGAATTGGTCGAATGCAAATAAATGGATGGATTTTATAAGCAACCGCAATTCGACCTAATATCGTACCGGAGACTAAATGATAGAAATCCATTATGTAATTTCAAACCCATCACATTTGATATGGATGGATACTTAAAATCTTAATTTAATTACTTCCTAATCCAATAATAAGGACGGAGATTACACAACAACAAATATTTCAGCTAAGCGAAATTATGAGTTATTGCGGTTTTATTACACTCATAATGTAATTATCTCATGAATAAATTTTCTCCCCTAATCTGGGATTCATCATACATGCTGGGGTGTGATAATTTTATGCCGTACCATCATTTTGGGTATAGTTGTTTACCCACCCACTCGAGTGGGTGCTCGGTAGCAATACATGTTATGAATTTGCAAGTAACCGATTTGTATTTATGTATTATTTAGTAATTTGCACTTGCAATTAACAATCGTAAATTGCAAAAAATAAATTTCTCGTGTTCCCAAACTAATCCTGTGGTACATTTGTTTGGTTCTTGTTTATGGCTGCTACTTTTCATAGACTATAGAAATATACAATTTGAATAGAGTTTTAATATTTTCAGTTTTCAAAATATGTATAATTTTTTCTTATTATTTTACAAATTTGCATTTTACTATTTGTAGCCATCCCCAATTCCATACGTACTATATACGAGTATGTACATAATGTTGTTGGTGTTACAGTCATACTTCTTTGTGTTATATATGGGTACTATAAATAATCATAAAATGTAGTTCAAACTAATAATTTGCAACACACAAAAAATAGTCGAGTTTTATTCTGAATATTGTACAAAAATCAATAGAATTCTACAGAGCGTGAATCAACAAAAAGAAATGTTACGAAAAATTAATATTTCTAGGTCAGTTAAGGAATACACTGAGGGACAGTATATAGAACTTGGTACGATTGTATATTGAATCCCTGTTTTATGAACTTTTGAGCGAGCATGAAAGATATATGAATTTATTGTCTGTGCTTTTATTGTGCTTGTAGAAGCATGGACTAAGAAAGTTGAGATTTTTTTAATCAAAATGTTTAAGGTATGAATATGCAAACTGAATTGCAGCAATTGTCCTTGTAGTTTTGTCATTTAAACATGAATTGAATGGCATTAACTTTACATTTATTTATAATTTTTTTATTATAAGTTCTACATTTGACCCTCTCTCCGATTATTATATTATGTTATCCAACTCCTCTGCAATATTTGAAATTGAAATTCAAAATCGATAAAAAATATTTTTATTTTTCAGAATTTCGTAAAATCTATTTAGGTGCGACAATAAAGTTTGCTTTCTTGCTTGATTAAAGTATTTAATTTTAGTATTTGGACAAATCATTCATCTAACACATGAAAAATTTGGATGACATTGATGTTCCAGTCAAACCTGTTAAGTTGGACACCTTTATAAGTTGGTCTTATTTTACGGTACCGTGAGTGTCCAACTTACACAGTTTCCATTGTAATTTAAACCTTTGTGAAGGTAGCCCAAATTTCCAACCCTGAAAATACAAATAGTTTCTAATGGCAACACTAATTTTTGTGATTTCCTTAGAATATTGCTATGGGGTGGAGTTGAGATATAGCCGCTCGAACTCAGTTACTATTCTTTGGCTGGACTATCGACATACGTCTGATGATGGAGGAAGATTTAAAACAATTTTTGTGATTTTTTTAGAATTTTTCTATGAGGAGGAGCTCAGATGTAGTCCCTCAAACTCAGCAAATATTCGTTGGCCAGACTATCTTCTTATGTCTATGTGAGGGGGGAAGATTTAAAGTAATTTTTGTGATTTTTCGAGTTTTTCTACAGGGTGAAGTTACGATATAGTATCAGAGCTCGGGCGATTGAACGTCGTAGAGGAAAGACGTGTTTTTGTCTCTCCTCTATATAAATAAGTAATTAATTTAAATATGTCAAAATTCAATAATTAATTAATAATATCTGAATATAAAAATAATAATAATAATAATATTAATGATAATTTGTGTGTTTTAAAAGTAGTTAATAAGTGAAAAATGTTACATATTGCATATTTGTATTAATTTGTGTGTTGTGCGCTTGCAATGGTGTAGGATATGTACATAACAATTTTCGTTTATATGTATGTATTTTGATACCGTTGTTTGAATGCATCATGCATTGTAATGCAAATTTTCAATGTGTATGTAGGACTTTTTGATTGCAAAGGATGGAAAGATAAGTGTTTTTCATTTTTTCATTGTTTTACATACTAAATTACATAACACATAACTTTTTCCCTGTACACATATAAATACATATTTATAACCCATGAAGGTGTAAAGTAGAATTATTCTCATGTTATGGGTTGTTATCCGACCGAATATAGTTTGCGCGAGAAAGGGTTTTTTTCAATTCTGCTGTTTTTGGTAGACTAGCTAACAATTTTTGTTGTTGTTTTTGCTAACAATTTTTGTTGTTGTTTTTGGAAGAGAGTATGCATGTTTGGTGATCGACGAGAATTTTTCGTTTGTTTTCTGCTTTTGGTAATTTTAAATACTATCTTTCGTTTTGTGTACTTATTTACTCGTAGTCATACATTCTCGTCGATTATGGAACTCGCGGGGGCGAATCGATTGCGGATTGAAAACTGCATATAAAAAAAAACATAAAACAAAATTTTAAATCATAGTATCATAGAAGTTCCTATGGATTTTCATACATTTGGTAAAGTAAAATTTGTTTTTAGATCCGCAACGATTTTATTACGTTTGACATCATAAAAAATGATTTGTTTGAAAATCAATACAAATTTTCGTGACTACTTTGATCGAGAGCAATTGTTTTCCATTCTATTTGTATGCATTTCCAAATCCGCATTCGATTCGCTCCCGAGGATTCTATAATCGACGTGATTATGTTTTACATGGATATTAGTATTGGAGGTGTTTGGCGCGCGGGAAATGCATTTCAATATTCACCGAAAATGTGGTTTTGCGATATATAACTCGAAGCCGATCGCAATTATATTCTATAGAATGTAATTGTGTTTGGTTCTGATATAGCATGTTATACGTATATGCGTTTAGCTGTGTCCTATGTATGGGTGTGCGAAGGAACATATGAGATAATAATTATTATTTATTTTACATCATTGTTACATAATTATATATTTGTTGTATACATATTTACGTTTTGTGCTTGTGTGTGCAGATGTTTTACAATACGCGTGTGTAATTCCGTGAGCTAGATTTTTTGTTGTTTTAATCAGCCAAGCTACACACGATTTCAGCTTCTGGTTTCAATTTAAGTCGTGATGGATTTTGTTGTTGGTTTCTAATTTTTAAAATTTAATGTCGCAGTAAAAACGGATTTTGTGGGTAAAAGGGGAAAGAAAGGAAGGTGAAGCCGGTCTTACGAAACCGTGTGTAGCATGGCTGAATGGAAAATTAACGCATGCTTTTCGACTGCGAACGCTATTATATCTTGTCTGTATAATGTTAATTGTTTTTCGGTTCATGATGGTAATGTTTTATTTTGTTTCGCATGGTATTGCTGATGTTCATAACCTTGCATGTAGCATGTAGCACGTTTTATGTGGATTTGTTCAGTTTCGTCGGCTTGTTATGTGAATCTTGCTTGGGTGATGATGAGATTGCGATGGGCATCTCTATTTCCTGTATTTACATTTTTAGCGATTTGGCAGTGGGTACACTTCTATATTGTGGAGAAATGAGGGGGGGGGGGGGGGGGGTTAACGAGTGATGCAATATGGGTGATCAATTTACACAGTGGCAGCGGGAATATGGTATAGTTGTTAATTATTGCTAAATGTTGTGGATGTTTTTGTTAAAGTTTATCGTCAATTTAGCTGGGCGGAATTAGAATTTTAGGGTAAGATAATTACGGTAAATTGATGAAAAATTTCCACTAATTAAAAAGAGTCATCTATTATTTAACTCATTAACTATAATTTTATATAATAAAATAATCTGGAGGTTCAGATATAGATGGAAGTGGAAGCTGAGTCTTTTAAGCCTCATAACAAATAAGGCTATTTACTTTGGTTTAGAATAATATTTAATCATTGTTAATACTAATGAAATTTCAAAATAATTATAGTTTAGATTAATCACATTACAGTTCATATACAATATTTATAATAAACATTATTATACAAATAAAATGGAAGTCAGCTAATTTAATCTTATTCTTAATCTCTATTATCTAATATGAATGTTGAATAATTATATTATTAGTATTCCAGGTTGTGTACTATATCTACAAATCTCCTCCAAGTTGATGTTGAGTTGTAGCAAACGACCACTATTATATTAATGCTAGTTTTTAAATTAAATTAAATTTAGAATTAAGTTTATAATATGTTATTGTATGATAGAAAGTATACTTATACTTGGTAAAGTAGTTAAGCTAATTTATGATGCGTGCTGATTAATGACAAATATTCGGGTGTGATAATGTTTTAAAAATGGATTGGAATAATAAAATTAATTTAATCCGGATTTAGGAAAGGATTCCGGAATTAATAGTATCTATGCATCTCAATTTACTAACAAATTTAAATTGTAGGACATTGGTGTTTTGGAAGCAGTTTTGTTGGCTACACTTTCGAATATTGTAAAGTGAAATGGTAGTCATTAATCTTAAGTTAATTTACAGGAAATATTTCGGAAGGCGACCGGGTTAATAACTATTTAAATTTAGTATTTAGTTATAATAAGTTATTATAAGTTAGACAGAAGTAAATATTTATAAGGATTTTAGATTAGTTTTATTATCAATATAATTGACAGTTTAGTTATGAGTTTATAACTTGTGGATTGTATATCGAACTATCCATTAAGTTTTTTTTTTTTTTTTTTTTTTTTTTGTTCAAAATTAATTTACTACAAGTTTCCACTGGTTTTTTCAGGGAAATATAATTTCCTGAACAGTCAAGTTTTTTTTTGAGTAAATTTTTTGAATGGATAGTGAGATTTTATTTTATTTATTTTATTTTATTTTTATACAATATTGTATTATATTTTAATTATATCATATTTTAATTTTAATTTTATTATATTTCCAACTTTAACTTCAATATTGAAAAGCAACTGTGCATGGGTAACTTTTTTTTTCTTCTCATTTTGCGCGTTATAATCATGTTTTAGTATCTTGTTTTTATGTTTCTTAATAACTTGAATCGTGAAGTGTAAGTAATAAGGTTGCATATATTAAATAAATTAAGTAGTCAGTAATAAGCATACAGTTTGTTTTCAGGTTTAATAATTAATATATGTTCACTGAGTTATTTTAACGGCCAGTTTGCAGTGAATTTATTAAATGCTAATGGTTTTAGAGAAATTATTAATAATTTAATATTAATTGTTAATATAATTCAATTTATTATTAATATAATTCAAATAACTATGAATTCAGGAAATTTTATTGTAAGTTATGGAGTTGTAGAGGATTAATAAATATTTATATTATTTAGGAAACCGGTAGGGTAGATTAATTAAGAATTAATTTCAGGAATCTTTAGATGTTATGCAGTAATATTTCTTTGAAATATTAATTGCTGGTTGTGTAGATTAGAATTGTGCTTTCATTATGTTATTAATTATTGGCTTCACCTAGGTATTTGGAACCGGTCTGATCTAATTAATCAATTTTGTTTAGATAGCTGAAAAGTATAAATGTAGAATTATATTACAGGAAATTTCCAGATGCACGTGAAATAATATTATTTTTTCTCAGGTTGCTGAGTTAGTGAGGCAATTGTTGAAGATCAAAGCAATAACATCGTTATCCATTAAACCTATTAAGCCTTTATCCTTCCTAGTAGATTAAAAGTAGATTAGAATTGTGTTGTGCCGTACGATCGCTAGGTGTCTGCAACCGGATCGTTCCATCCCCAAAAAAAACAAAAAAAAAAAAAAAAAAAAAAAAAACCTTTCCTATCCTTCCTATTGTTATGTGTAAACAGGCTGTAGGAATAGGCCCGGCGTTATCCGGGACTCTTGGCTAGCACTTGGTTCTACAGTCCAATCAATCAATCAATCAATCAGGGTGAAGTTACGATATAGTATAAGATGAGGGACTAGAACTAAACTCTAAGCCATAGAAAAACACTAAAAAAAATCACAAAAATTACATTGAATCTTCTTCAAACACACACACACACAGACATAAGCCGATAGTCCGACCAACGAATAGTTGCTGAGTTTGAGCGGCTATATCTCAACTACACCCCAAACAAAAATTGTAAAAAAGGATGTGAGTCAGCTTCATCGCGCGACTTGAGTGTTACAGGATGGCTACTGCCATCCTGCAGATTATCACTAAGCGCATGCAGAGGCCTCCACGGTGATCTTTTGCCGGCTACGTTCTCAGGAAGAAGTGCGAAGGGTCGTGGGGTTTGAGGCATGCATGGCTCCTGGCTTACGCCGTGATTAACAGAAATTTGAATAAAATAAAAACCCCAAATAATAATAAAACCCGGAGTTCCGCCGAAATTCGTCGGACGGAACTTTTGAGGAACGAACATCGAAATCATAACCCGAGAGCGGTGCCTTGGTGCGCGCATCCATTCGAATTCAAACGGGGCCAAGCCCTGGTTTCGAAATCGGATGCGGGCACCAAGGGACCGCAAAAACTACACCGACACAGAGGGAGTCTCCGTTCCCATCATACCTAACCGAAAAAAAATTAGTAATTCATTTTACTAATCAAACCACTACAAAAATAAAAATAATCGCCGAAAGGAAAAGAGAAGCGAGAAGAAACGAGACGCGAGACCAATGCACATTGAGCGCGCGACACGCAACCGCTGTGCGGCGCTCGATTACAATCAATATTTGAAAATTTAATATAAAAATCAAAATATATATAAAAATAAAATCAAAGAAAACATTAAAAATAAAAATAAAAAAAAAATGTACCTTATTAAAAAAATCAAAATAAAATAAATCCTGTTGCGGCCTTGCACGGCCGTCATGCCACAGGCACCCTGCCCGGACCGTTGGGCACGAGCTCGCTAAAACCCGTATATGTATTTTTCTCTCTCGTTGGGCGACAGTTTTGCCTTTAGATTAACCAATATTTTTTATTTAGTTTTTTTGTTTCCCCGTTGAGCGTCCTTCATACCAAGCCGTCAAAATTTTGCCTGGATGGACAAACTGCGGTGGGACTACGGTGGGCGTCCTTTGCCGTTACCGAAAAACCGTAAATCCAAAACAAGTGGTCTCAACTGACCACCCGGAAAACTCGTTGGATGACCTTGACAAGCCGCCTTGGGCGTTGTCTCACCGAACCATAAATTTGTTTTGTTGGGCGATTTTCCGCCAAAACAGTAAAAATGGGAATGGCCTCAGCTGACCACCCTTAAACAATCGATTGCCACTAACTAACAAAAGTAACAAGCGAATGGCCTTGGTTGACCACCCGTACGTTGCGGCGTTTCACCGTTAAATTCACAAAGGAGGCCTTTCAGGAATTCACACTATCAAAAATACTTGGTGGTAGAATTATATTCAAAATTAACACTCGACTCGAATATTTTAATTATATTTTATAATTTTGACGTGGACATCAATAATCAGCGTTTACTTTCAGAAAAGTTTGAAATTGAAAATACCATACACTTTTCACTGAGGGCACGCCAAAAGAAAACACCAAAATTCGACAAAATAAATTTTTATTCCATCCGCTGCAACTCCGCAAGAGATATCGAGATCGAGAAAAGCAATAAAAAGCTGTTTTCAGCACTTTTACAATTATTTTGTGTCACTTGAAACTTGATTTCTTTATTTATATATAAATTTATAAAGTCCAACATAAATTTTCACAAAAATTCACCAAATAAACAACTGAATTTTAAAAAAATGATCAAAAATCTAAATTTGACTAGCTAAAAAATCACAACTCGACTCTATTTTGTCAAAACCAAAACTCGAATGTTTAATCAAAAATCAAAAACTTGAATTACCATAAAAAAAAATTCTTACGCCGCACAAACAACGCGCAAAACATTCCAGAAGAATTGTCTTTCTTCTCTGTTTCTCGTCTACATCAATTCGCATTGATGTAAACGAGACGCATATAAGAAAAACATTTTTGTGGAATGTTTTGGTTTTCGCACACCCGATACACATTGGTCTCGCTCTCTTATCATTCTTCTCACCCTCGCGCCATCACAAGAAGGTGTACAAAACAACAACCATCGCGCGTGCGTTCAGCACACACCAAACGACTCCGAAAGTAAGGACACCAACCGAAGGGAATACATAAAAAATACAAAAATTGTAGTTGCGACCGTACAGTCGTAACATGAGTTTACTCCTTTCTTCAACAGTTTTGAGCCCTCTTCTGATATATTAACGATGAATAATGGAGAAAATCTATCGTGTCTTTAACGTTCTGATTGGCTGAAATATAAACTGTGCTTATAACCATTTGTATACCGTTAGACAAAGTGATTCTCGCAGCGCATATGGCACCAACAGCGTTTTCGTTTGACTAATGTGCTGGGAATTGCTACTAAAGTTTGTATCTTCACAAACAGTAAAATCGTGTTACGAATCGCCAACATTTTGATAGACGCCAACGCCCCTCCTCCTCGCTTGCGCTTAATGGTGCGTCGCTTGTATTGTGCTATGCGCTTGAAATTTTCAATTTCGACGTGTTCCGTAACAAAGCAAATTCCTGATAACAGTAATACATGTGGTTTCTGTAGTATTATATTCCCTATACTGATTTTTTCGAGTATAATCCGATCAATTGTACTACGATGAATAGTAGAAAGCCGTATAAACTCGTTTCGTGATGGAAGCATCTCGTCTACCATGGTAAAAACGGTGACGCTCATCAGTAGGTACAATATAAAGTCCTTCTTGAGTCGTTATCCAGGATAAAGCTACGTAAACCAAAGGTTATGAATGTGTCTTACTGTATTTGTAAAGAATTTAATCAAATGTCCCTTCTTGCCATTTGTGACGAGCAGGTGGTTTTAGTAGAAAATTGTTTCTTTTAACATAAATCGATTTATTTCGATTGAGAGGAACCGCGTTGCTCTACTAATTCCTTTTGCATAGCCAGCCGTTTTTCACGTATTTTGAAAAGGAAGCCAAACCCGTAGAACCTCTACTTTGATTACTCAATTCAACGTGTGCCAATTTCTCAACTGCCGCATTGGCTAAGCCATTAACAACGTCTATGTTCGTGGTTATCATGTAAGGTTTATCTAAAACGAAAATAATTTCGTATGGTAAAGCTGCTCTCTAGCGACCGTTTTTTTCGTGATTAGCTCCACACCCGAGTACTTCGTCATCAGCAAGCAACTGAAATCAGATGAACTCAAGATTCTAAAATTATATGCAACGACTGAATGGTTATCATTGAATAATCGAAGTAAATTAGGACAGAGTACCCCCTCTTCCGTGTCTGAGCAGAATCTCGATTCAATCAGTTGAACTCTTGTTCATCCAATCGATCTCCATTGCCAATCTTTGCTAATAATGATGAGAATTCAGCATTTTCCCGCCGCATAACTTCGGTCAATGAATAAAAATTAATTCCAGTGCCTCCTATAACAACCGCGGCGTTCTCCGTGGATGCACATGCAAGATTAACATTACAATAACCCATCGTATCTGTGAATCGATTACAAATTCCCATGACCTTGATGAAAAAATTGTTCCCACATTTAGCAGGACCAGTCAAGAACAGTTGTAACCCGAGTGGGTTTTCGAGGTTAACCATCATATAATATGTTGTACCACCTCAAATTGCTTTGCGTTGTTTGTCTTTCTCATAAGCTCGAAAAACTCTAAAGTTTCCATCAAGTTGTCTTTCTTCTTCCATATTACCCCGCGCTTATTCATAGTCGCTACTACTACGTCATCGTTTATTCAATATAAACTACTGTAAAATGATTTAAAAAACTCGAAACTAAGGATACCACAAAAAAAATGCGAGATGATGTTGCGCAGAGGGGGAAAAACGAATAAATACTTCACTTTTTGTTAACAGTCGATTTCGCTCCACATCGGGGGCTATGTATGAAAATCAACTCTTAAGGAGTAATCTCCAAAAACCACAGAAATTATTATAATTCCTCCATCACTAGACATAAACCAATAGTGTGACCAACGAATAGTTGCTGGGTTTGGAAAATAATTTTACATCTCCACTTATATTATGAAAAAAAACACAGAATTACCTACATAAGCCGATAGGTCGACCATAAAATATATCACATAATATTTCTAAAGAAATATTATGTGATATATTTTTAAAGAAGTATTATGTGATATAGTGATGGCCCTCTCAGCCCCGAAAAATGTTTGTGTCATGATAGTTTTAGCTGTCATGACATTAACTATTTTCGGGGCTCAGAGTAAAAATGTGGCATTTTTCGGAACTGATAGTCCAAAATGTCATAAAGTTGCCTATTGGGGTGTGGGTAACTGTAGCAGGGAAATTTTCGAATTTCAAAATAAAATTTTGCCTAATTTATGCTAATTTGTGCTCACGGGGAAAAACTAGTGCTAGTCCAGGAGCTGAAAAATGGGAAAAGAAAGTTTCAAATTTCGCCTGAAAGACGAAACAAATAAAACCCAAATTCTAGAAAAAACCAGAAATAATTTAAGTCTAATTTTAAAACTTTCCAAAGGCGACTGACTACACTGACAAAAATTGAGCTTATCATAGAAATATGATTTTCATAAATTTTCATTCATAAATTGAGGAAAACAAACTAGCCCCTAAAAGATACTATATTAAAAAAACAAAATACAGTAAACCGTTCAATAATATTTTTGTTGAACAACAAATTAAAAAATAGAAATAACATATTATAAAATCCAAGAATAAGCAATTCAGATAGCATATTCCTGTCAGGCATGTTCATTGCCATCCGAAAAATATAGTGGCTGAATTTTTGCTAATCCAGAATTGGCCCAATGCCATTGAACAACAAAGACCGTTGAATTAACGATTTTCTGTCATAAATTTTTCAAGATATTTTTCAGATGGCAATGCACATACCTGATAGGAATATGCAATCAGAAGTGCGAACTTCATTGGTCTCTAAAATACATTTGTCAGAAAATTGTTAATTCAACGGTCTTTGGTGTTCAATGGAATTGGACCAATTCTGGATTAGTACAAATTGGATTAGCATAAATTAGGCCACTATTTTTATACTGTTAAAGTTAGCCGACTCGCTGCGATAAAATAACGATAATGCAGAATCGGTTGTAAAAAAAACATAACAGTCGAAAACTGCCGGCAATGCAGATTCGGTTGTAATAAAAAAATACAGTCCGAAAAGTTGATAATGCAGATTTAAAAACAACTTGTATACTCTCCTGTGAATGTCGGTAATGTAGATTCGTAAATTTGGTGTTAAACACTAATCACTTTTTAAATCAAAAATGTTTATTTCGGTTCATCAACGTATATTATTGAAAATTAAATTTTTTTATTAAATGAATTAAAACTATAATTAAAAAACTATTTTAATAAGGAGAAAAGTCAATGGTATATATATACCACGCCAAACCTCAAAAATTTCAGGACAATTTCCATGTGAAGAGGCCGAAAATTTCTATAAATAAATAGCACACACAAAATTTGAAAATCTCTAAAAATTGACTGTTCAAAGTGTCATGGCTGGAAATAGATTCAAATGAAAGGTCTTATTGATGCTCACACCTGGAAAAAATTTCAGATCAATTTTTTTGTTAAGAGTCCGGAAAAATTCGGTTTAATAAAACATATAAAATAATTAATAAATCCACAGAAATACCCAGCGGAATACTGCCGATAATGCAGATTAAATATTGAAAAGATTAAATGACCGCCGATTAATGTCGACAATGCAGATACAATTTTTATGTCGGAAAATATTTTTTTTTTTTAATATAAATTATGTTTTTGTTACTGATTAATATCAACTAAAAATATTAAAATAAAAATTGTATACGTAACTATTAGAAATAATATAACAAACTAAATTTTTGTAAGTGCTGTTTTAGATGTGTGCGAAGGTAAGATGTAAAATTCATCTAAAGTCACATGTTCGGTTAATATTTTAAATGGAGTGCATTATTAATGTAATAATTTTAAAAACGTCAGGTTAATTTTCATGTTAGGAGTCCGGACTCGATTGAATATATCGTACATATAAAGATTGAAAATCTCAAAAATTGACCGTTTAAAGTGTCATGGCTGGAAATAGATTCAAATGAAAGGTCTTAATGATGTTCAAACCTGGAAAAATATTAAAGCTAATTTCCATGTGGGGGAGACTGGGAAAATTCAATTGAATACATCACACACACATAATTTGAAAATATCTAAAAATCGATTGTTTAAATCGCGTCTTTGAGTAGGATTCATAAATTATTTGTCTTTATGAGAGAAGGTTGTTAGCCTTCCACTGAACCTCCTAGCTACGTTTGCAGATCACGTACAAATAATAATCTGCTGATTATTAATCTGATGTACAAATAATGGCCCCTATTGCGGTTGTCGTTATGGTGTCGATATCATATCGACAACCAAAATCGGTATTGCTGTTGTCGTTATTAATCGACGTTTGTCGTAAAATCGCCATATTTTTGTCGATGACATTTTTGGTCGCGACTCGCAAGTATTGTGAGCGGTTTTAATACGAAAAATAGTTTAACATAAGTAAAATGATTTTAGTTTTAATAATTATTTATTAAATATCTTAAATTTGTTAAAACCCGCATAAATTTACCGGAATTGAACAAAAAAAAATTAAATTTCTACAACCACATAGCTAAATTTATTACATGTTTGACCACCGAAATTTGTTACATGTTTGACTATCGGAATTTATATTAAAATTCTTTTTGTGGTAAATAAATATTTACACACTGTTTATCTATTTTCTAATTTTAGACAACTATTTAGATCCTAAATTTGGACAAAATACCTAAATATAAAGTGATTCAGCTTTTCTGACAGGCGGCTGACAGCATTTTTGACAAAATATATCAAAACAACTAGTCACGATTGCTAAGTTAATCGAGAAGTTCACAATAGCATGAATTTTTTCAACGTTAACCTGGCAATACTCATTAGTCGATTCGTGATAGTTACGCAATACAAAATAAAAATCGACACGACAAGACAAAGTCGTGTCGTTTGTCGATCGACACGACAACCGCAATAGGGGTCAATAATCTGATCACGTACAAATAATTTTTTCCAGGTGTGAGCATCAATAAGACCTTTCATTTGAATATATTTCCAGCCATGACACTTTAAACGGTAAATTTTTAGAAATTTTCAAATTTTGTGTCTGCGATATATTCAATCGAGTTTTCCCGGACTTTCAATATAGAAATCGACCTCAAACAATTTCCTGGTGTGAGCACATGCACCTCTAAACGGTAAATTTTAAGAAATTTTCAAATTTTGTGTGTGCGAGCACTATTTCCAGCCATGACACTTTAAACCAGTGATTCTTAACCGGGGGGCCACGGCCCCCTGGGGGTCAGCAAGAAGTTTGCAGGGGGCCGCAGAAGTTTGCAACATTTCCTTTAGAATATAATAAAAAGAAAATTGATGTATAACCGAATATCGAATTGAAAAATGAAATAAGGAAGATACAGTTTTCTTATTTAGTTATTTTACTAGGTGCGCAACTAACCGGGTTGTTTTGAAAAATAAAAAATGGTAAATTTCAATAGAAATATAAAAAATGGTTTATTCAAAGTATTGTCGTTCGCTATCTACACATTTTTGCTATATCTCTGGCAATACATGAATAACACAACGATAAAACGACGCGTCTTTGGACCGAAACCATTCATCCAACCA
This sequence comes from Nephrotoma appendiculata, assembly GCA_947310385.1. NCBI lineage: Eukaryota > Metazoa > Arthropoda > Insecta > Diptera > Tipulidae > Nephrotoma > Nephrotoma appendiculata. The sequence goes on along the minus strand of OX371225.1, from coordinate 159,873,597 downwards.
AGTTTGCCCTTCTTCGAAACTGGCCAAGTGTAGCCCTGCCAAGCCATGTGCCATCGACCGGAACAAGTGATAATCCGAGGAGGCCAGATGGTGTCCTGGACGATGGGACTGCAGTGCATGGACCATTGTCGTTCTGCAATATCACTCGTTCTTGTCTCCTATCCCATTCTAACCGTTTTTCGAGTAATGTTTGGTTCAGATTGATGTGTTGTTGTCGGTAGCATTGCCCATTGATAGTTTCGCCCTGTTTCAGCAGCTCATGGTACACGTTTCCTTTCTGGTCCCACCAAACGCAGAGCATTGTCTTGTTTCTAAAGCGGTTTGGCCGTGCCGTTGATGTTGATGTTACCCTAGGTGAAAGCCACGACTTTTTGCGTTTGGGATTCTTCAAAAGATCCACTTCTCATCTTCCGTAACAATTTGATGCAGGAAGCTCTTTCTTGCCATGAAAGCAAAATTTCGCAAGTGGCTCTTCGATTTTCCATCTGTCTCTCAGTCAACACATGCTGCACCAATTTTCCGTCTTTTTGAATTTCTCCCATAGCATGTAAACTCTTGGAAATACCTTTTCGAGTCGTGCTAATGCTTCCACAAGTTGATCTTTAGTTTACTTATGATCTTCATCAGCTCGTTGTCTGCAAATGTTTTTGGTCTTCCGGAGCGCTTCTTGTCCTCAATGTCGAAATGGCCACTTCAGAAGCATTTAAACCAATATTCACATGTAATTTTCGATGGTGCATGTTTGCATACTGTTAAAGTTAGCCGAAAGTTTCCAGCCGAAAGATAATGCAGATAGTGTCTTGAATACAGCAAAAATCAGTCATAAACTAGAATTTAGGATGAATTTAGGCTCGGGTTATATCCTTCGGGTGAAGGAGAAATTATTTCAGTTTATAGGAATTTAAAAATCGATAGGAGCGAGAGTATAAAGAGAGTTTAACTTCCTGTTGAAATAGTAAAGACACTATCTGCATTATCTTTTGGCTGGCAACTTTCGGCTAACTTTAACAAGGTCATGTTTGCCGTAGGCCTCCTCAAGTAAATGACGTTGGGTTGAAGCAAAAACCCAAGCTTCCCGCATATGTTGTTTGTTTGGCACAAAACTCGACACTTTCGTTCATAGAAAAAAAAATTTGGTGTTGCGATATGTGCTGGTATTACCACTGGTCATCGCGTTAACAACTTTCCACGCTATGAACAAAACACAATTTCTGACATAATTGACAATTAGATGTGTCGCTAGCACCATCTATGTGTGAACCCCGGAAATTTAGTTGCGTACCTAATATTTATTTTGTATTTCTTCCTACATACAACTTTGTTGATACAGAAGAAATAAATGCAAATATGCTAATCCTAACACCAAATTGTGAAGTATGAAAGTTAAAATAGATAGTGAACTAATAGTTATTTTTTATATTCATTATATTATATAAAAAATTAAAGCATTATTAAAAAAAAATTACCAGGTCTGTAAATATGAAACCGGAATTTTTTTGTAAAAATTACACGTTCATCGTATGATAATGATTAAGAGTATTTTATTCAAAGTGTTGCCCAATAGTTATATATCAACCACGAAGCGAAACCACTTTGTGTTGCCTTTCAATTCGAGTCACAATTCGATGAAGAAGTGACTTTCTTTTGAATCTGACGAGCAACATTTCGCAAGTGATTTTACCTTGTTAATATAGCCGAAAGTTGCCAGCCGAAAATAAAAAAAATGATAATGCAGATTGCATTATCCTTGGTTTGATAACCTAAAATAAAAATTCAACAATGTTGATCAAACCTTGTTAAAGTTAGCCGAAAGTTGCCAGCCGAAAGATAATGCAGATAGTGTCTTAACTATTTGTTAAACTCTCTTTATACTCTCGCTCCTATCGATTTTTAAATTCCTATAAACTGAAATAATGTCTCCTTCACCCGAATGATATAACCCGATCCTAAATTCGAGTTTATGAGTGATTTTTGCTGTATTCAAGACAATATCTTCATTATCTTTCGGCTGGAAACTTTCGGCTAACTTTAACAGTATGTTAAAGTTAACCGAAAGTTTCCAGCCGAAAGATAATGCAGATAGTGTCTTGAATACAGCAAAAATCAGAAGAAGAAAAGAATTTAGGGTCGGGTTACATCATTCGGGTGAAGGGGAAATTATTTCAGTTTATAGGAATTTAAAAATCGATAGGAGCGAGATTATAAAGAGAGTTTAACTTTCGGCTGAAATAGTCAAGACACTATCTGCATTATCTTTCGGCTGGCAACTTTCGGCTAACTTTAACAAGGTCATTAAAAGTCGGCTGATATCTTTCGGCTGAAATAAATCAATCAACATTGTCCAAGTTGTTTACTTTCGGCTGGGATAGCGAAGACACTATCTGCATTATCGATTTTTTTTGTCTTTCAGCTGGAATCTTTCGGCTAACTTTAATAGTATAGTGATTTTTCGATTTTCCGGTTGCCTCTCATTCGTTTATGCGGAACCCACTTTCCCAGCTTTTGGATCTGTCCCGTGGCTTTTAAACGTATTGAGATAGCCTTCCGTGACACATTCAATTGATCCACGAGTTGTTTTTGCGTTTGAGCGTCACCCACAACCAACAATGCTTGTAATTCACTGTCTTCAAACTTTTTTGGTTGTATTCCACCTTCTTCGTTTCACGCGTCAAAATCATCATTTTTGAATTTATTCAACCACTCATAGCATTATGATTTATTTACCAAGAGCATACTCACCGTAGGCTTCGACAAGGCACAAAATTCGACATTTTTAACACGTAAAAACATGAGTTATTGTAAGAAACTTGTATGGTTATGAATTGGGAGTTGTTGACAGGTTGGTGGTTTGTCGAAAGGTACATTGACAGGTGGCGCCATTTATTGGTAAATGCCGGTTTAACATTTACACACCTGTGCCCTAATTCTCTAAAAACCAAGATAAATTGTAAAGTGTAAAAGTGATAACTTTTACACACGAAAAAAAATATCGTAGAAGTCTAGATTTATATTGGATATCGTGATATTTTAATAAATTCGCATTCTCTAAATTTTTTCAAGATAAAATGTAAAATGGCAAGATAAGTTTATGTCAAAAAGTAACACAAGTAATTAATCGTGGAATAACTTTGCTTGCATGTGTAAAACGCTTTCGTTGGAATATTATTAATAATTAATTGCAATTTTTGATATTTTAGTTTATAGTTTTATTTTAGAATTAACTAAGATCAAGCTCTAACATTTTAATTAACTTAATTAATTAATTTACTAATTATTAATTAAATTTGTGTACTTATAAAAATGGACTATTATCGTTGGAATTAAAATATTCATTCAGTAAAGTTAAACATTCGAATATGTTCATCGACCGTCTTCACTATTACCTATACTTTTACTTAGGTTTATATCCAGTCGTTCCACAAATACAACAAAACAAATAAATGTATTATTAATAATTTTATGTTTAAAGTAGGGAATAAATAATGTACCTATTTATATAAGAAGAAGAAGACTTAAGGGGTAGAATATCCTAGAACAAGATGGTCTGTGGATTACAGCAAAAGCACTTTTAGTTTTGCCCAATTTTCAAATATAAATGTCAAGTGTTTCAAGTGTCTGGTTTGACAACATCTAAAATGAACCCGCTCTCCACATAGCAAGCAAATAAGTTTTCAAGTTTGTGTGCACTTGCAATATTTTAGTTGATTTTTACACTTGCACAATTAAAAAACTGACGAGCACAATAAATATGACGGCCTATAGAAAATCTAAATTAATTAACAAATTTCAGTTCGTTGTTGTTTAGTATTTCATTTAGAGGCACTAGGAGCTCTCAACAGTTTATAAGATCTTACAATGCTTTAATTCTAAACTATTTAGTAACTTATGTTTGAGAAAAGTAACAATTAGGACAAATTTCGAAAAATAATGAACGAGAACAATATTTAATTATATTATGCATTAAAACTAGCTTTTAACTAGGACTAAGGCAAACAAGATGTATATTGCATAAAATCGATTTTTTATGTGCAGGTAATTGATCAAAGTCTCACCTCCTACTCGTTACCGATCCTTAAGATTAACCTAAACATTTTACAAAGATTAAAAATTAACTCATGGTAAAAAAAACAAATCGTAACACTAAAACGTCCCTCCATAACTAGACCTACATCAATTACTAGAAATGGGTTCGATTAACAAATTTTCGGTGTTATTGGGGAGGCACATAAAAAAATTTTGAATGCGGAATTCGTGGAGTTCGGAAACCTCGCAATGACTAACCAAATTTTATGTTTAAATGAGTTTCGTTGCTTAAAACGCATATCTTTTTGTAGTTTACTCTCGAAGTTCTAAAATTCTAATAAGACAATCCCCGGGCTTTCCGAGATCCGACTTTTATACTTAGGTATTGTCAACTCGCATGTGCGGAAAGAACTAAATATGGCATCGGAAAGAGCTAAACATGTCTTCAACAACGAAATACACTGAAATTATGATCTACTTAAGACAGATTTGATTGAATTTCAAAAACATATCGCAAATAATAATTATGTACATAATAATGCGATTTTGTACGTAGTATATAGAATAACCTTTAAACAGATTAGAATACACAACGTTAATCAAAATTCAACGGATCGATCAATTGTAAATAAGACTTATATTGTACACGTCTTTACCATACGAAGTAAAACATTTTTTGGCTGTTGTAATGTTCTTTTCAAACATTTGGTTTGTTTTATAAGTCTATCTAACCGTATCTTGATTTGAATTTCAAATAACTCCCGACTCCGATCATTTTTCAATATGATTTTGGGGGCTATGTGTGATTCTAGATGGCTTTGATGTATATGCAACAATTTACGTTTCTAGAAATTATATTTTTTGAGTTATTAAGGATATAAAATAATTAAAATTTCGTTTTGACGTTTAATGTAATCTTGCTCGCTTGCTGTCAATAGGTTTATCTTGGGTAAAAAAACTGTTTAGAGAATGCGATTTAAAAATGCCAAGATAATATATTGTACAAAATATTCACCTGTAAAAATATCCTTACCACAACCCATAACAACTTGAACTATAGTTTGTGAACAGATGCTATTTAGAATAACTTATATTTATAAGATTAATGTTGAAATTTAAATCAGAACAGTAGTTATGGGCGTTCAAAGTCTAAATATGAACCTACATACATCGTGAGAGTGTGTTAAGTTTTGACATTTATTTATCGCCACCGTTTTAAATTTTATCTTGGAGTGCAATTACGGAATGCGAATATTGTAAAAAGGCAAGATAAATTATTGTTTACACGTTTACAAATTATCTTACTGCTTAGAGAATTAGAGCACTGGTATTATAGATAACTTAACAAATATAAATTATTATTAAAAAAAGGGGGCCACAAAAAAATTTTGAATTATTTGGTGGGTCGCGAGTAAAAAAAGATTAAGAACCACTGCTTTAAGCGGTAAAATTTTGAAAAATTTCAAATTTTGTGTGTGCAATATATTCAACCGAGTTTTCCAGAACTTCCAACATAGACATTGACCTTTCAAATGATAATTGTTAGATGACGTGCCATTTAAAAAATTCTCCAAACATGTAACTATAAATAAGGTTTCTTAGAGCAGCAACAGTATTCTAATTCGTTAGGCATTGTGGAAGTTGAAGTAACTAATAGTGAAGATGTTAGCAGTATAGTGACGAACATAACCAACACAGCTTTAAACTTGAATGTCAATACATCTTTGATTGATTATGTTTTCCGTAAAAAAAAACAAAGATGGCAAACCATCAAACATTATACAAGTGAAATTCTGTAGTCAGCAAGTGAGAAATGTCATTCTTCAAGCCAAGAAAAGGATTAAAGTCACTGGAGCGAATTGCGGCTTTAGTAGTAACAGCAAAATTTTTATAAATGAAAGTATGAGCTTCGTAGTAAGCCAATTATATTTTAATGCTAAGAACACTAAAATTGCCGAAAAATATAAGCATTTATGGTTCCAGGATGGCAAAATTTTGATGAGGAAGGATGATGGTGGATAGGTGTAGTTGATAAATGATGGGAGTGATCTTAACAAACTAGTTTGAAAAGTGTTTTTTTTTTTATTTCATAATTTTGATTTGATATAATGATTAATAATTCTAGAACAGATCTAGACCACTCTATTTCATTTGTTAATAGCACCTCTCCTTCAAGTTCCTGTATGCATGTTAATAATAATTTTTCAATTGTCCATCAAATTGCGCGTAGCTTTCGTAAAAATATTGATTCTTTGTTTGCTCACTTTAGTGCGTGCAATTCATTGCCAGATATATTATTTTTTTCTGAAATTTGGATAAACAGTGACGAAGTGTCTTCTTACCAACTCAATGGATATTCTTTGATCCATGGCTGTAACAACAAGTACTCAGCTGGTGGTCTAGTTGGCTATGTTAAAGCGGGTCTCAATTTTAGTTATGTGTCTAAAAATCTATGTACTGCTGATATTGTGCAATTAAATCTAAGTTTTCAAAGTGGCGTGTTTTGCATAATATGCGTTTATCAGTTTAATTTTCATTCAATTGATGATTTTATTGAATAATTTTCTTCCTACTTAAACGGAATTCAAACCAAAATGTATTTATACTTGGCGATTTCAAAATAGACATCTTAAAATTCTCTGTTAATGACCAGATAAAAAGTTATCTAACAATGATGTCTAATTTCGGTTTAAAAAGTCTAATTATTACTCCTACTCGTGTAACTTCCTCTACCTCATCATGTATTGATCAGATTTTTGTTCGTATGAAACCTCATTCAAATTATGAGCTCCCTATAGGGGAATCATTTGATTACAAGCTTTCTGATCATCATTTGATGTCACTTCAATTTAAGCATAAGCAAAAATATGTCAAGCAGACAGCTGAAGGACGTCCAATTACAAAAATAGATTTTCTGTAGTTAAATTCTCTTTTAATGCTTGATCAGTGGACTTTGCTTCAAGAGACTGATCCAAATACTTTAATGAATAAATTTACTACGATGCTTACTTCCAAAATAAAGCAATCTTCATCCGAATTTAAACCCACCCCCCGTTTTAGGAAAAATAAACCCTGGATGAGTATTGATTTAATGAAATTAATTAAACTTAAACATAAATTACTGAAACTTTTGCTGAAGCAACCGAATAATGCTAATCTAAGCAAAAGAGTTAAATCACTTCAGCATAAAATTAATACATAATAAAATTATGGCTACAAAAGAACAGTATTATAATAACAAGTTCGTGAATGTTAAAAACAATCTAAAAAGTCAATGGTGAATTATTAACGAAAATGTTGGTAAGCGAAAACCTAATTCTGATATTGTGTCTATTTTTTTAAAATAAAAAATATATTTATGGAGAAAAGCCGATAACTATGGCTTGAGATATATAAGAGAATGTACAATGTAACACATAACACATTAAAAACGCCCAGTCGTAACTGTTTTGTAACCACCAGGAATCGAACCCTGGACCCCCGAATTACATAGCAAGCGCTCTACATACTATGCTATCGAGAGCGACAAGATGGAGAAGGTAAATTCGTATCGGATCCATTATGCATCTCAGAAATATTTAATTCGTATTTTATTAATGAAACTTAACTACTGAAACGGTCTATTTTGCGCAATAGCCATGATTCGGATGGAGACACAGAGATGTTACGACGCAAGATAGAATCTAATTCTCTTTTCTTTTCGGATATTACGATGAACTTCTTATCTACATTAATAGTTTAGATAATTAAAATTCTTCTGGATGTGACAATATCAGCAACTATTTAATAAAACCAATTTCGCATTCCATTGTTTATATATTTGCTTATATCTATAATCTCAGTTTGGAACAAGGAATTTTTCCAGATTGCCTTAAAATTGCAACTGTTATTCCCATATTCAAAAAGGCTGATAAAAATGATCCATCTAATTATAGACCGATATCATTGCTCTCAGTATTTTTGAAGCTTTTCGAAACACGTGTGAAAGCCAGAGTGCTTCTATTTACGCTACGCAGTAATTCGCTAGTAGTACAACTACATGGTACTGCTCTATATACAGAGTGTCCCAAAATTTGCAAATCAAACGAAGCAGGGTGATAGGAAGGCTCATTTCCAACAAAAACAGCCAAGTAAATTTTTTTCGAATTGGTTGATGGTGCAAAAGTTATTCCACTTTTAATGTTTTTAGTAAAATCGCATGCGCACCCACCAAATAATTAATTTAAAAAAAATCCAAGAGTTCTTTTGTTTAAATTTATAATACGATCTAGAAAAGTGTGTCTTTCCAATAAAACCATTTTTATAAGCTTCATCATCTTCTGTCAAATAAAAACAATGGTTTTGTAAAGTGTTTTTGTTTTTCAAAATTTTTCTGGAAATTCTGGAAATCCCGGGGAAATCCGGAAGCATCCCGAGCAAACCAGGACAAATCCTGATAAATTCGGGGGAAGTTCGGAAAATCCGGGGGAAGTCATGCGGAAATTCGGAACAATCGGGGAAATCTGGGGGAAATTCGTGGGAAATCCGGAAGAAAACAGAGAAATCCGGGAAATCTTGTGGAAATCCGGAAAATTCGAAGGAAATCCGTCTAATAATATTTAAAATTAATAAACAAAAATTATTTTATTTATTTTGTTTTATTTCTGACATAGCATCATTTTAGAACTCGATTTTTGTTAAGTGGATTTTAACGTGTTTATTTACTTACTTTGTGTAAAAAAAATTGAAAAAAAACATTCTATTCTTTTATACAATTTTAAAATTTGCATTAGTGTCGCATATTTTTCTGATAAAGGGGTCAACTTTCTGTAGTTCAATCTTTTCCCGCTGCTGTCACTTAAACATCAACAAAAAATTGAAAAACAAAAACACTATGTAGAAGAACACTTTACACTTTGACAGAAGATAATGCAGCTTATAAAAATCGTTTTATTGGAAAGACACACTCTTCTAGATCGTATTAAAAAATAAATTTAAACAAAAGAATTCTTTGATTTTTTTTAAATTAATTATTTTAAATTATTTATTATTATGCGATTTTACTAAAAAACATTAAAAGTGGAATAACTTTTGCACCAGAAATCAATTCGAAAAAATTTTACTTGGCTGTTTTTGTTGGAAATGAGCTTCCCTATCACCCTGCTTCGTTTGATTTGCAAATTTTGGGACATTCTGTATATAGACCATATTCCAATGTAAATAATACAACTTCAGTCATCGCGACCTGATGAGAAGGCTGATTTTTCAAATTGGTAATCTCATCCGTTCGAAACTGATTGTTGTGATCCTTACATATTTTCCTCTATAAATCAAAATTCAAATTAGGTTATGGATATAGAGCACCTTTGTGAAGATAACCCAAATTTCTATCCCCGAAAATCGAAAAAGTTGCTTATGGCAATACTATACATGTTTATGTATACTATTGCGATATTTAATTAACAATTATAGCAATAAATCTAAATTCGGGTATAAATATTTCCGAATAACAGTTAAATAATAAATAAAAATGTTGAGTTTAATAAAAACAATAAAAAGTTTTGATAAAATGTGTAAATAAACAAAAACAACTAAATCCTACTCTAAAAGAAATATACTGATATCGAAAATCAAAAATTACTTTGAATCTTCCTCCTTCACAAAAATAAATATTTTTCTCTCAACCCAGAAAAATTTTTGTGTCGTGATAGTTTTAGCTATCATAACAGTAAATATTTTTGGGGCTGAGAGTCAAAAACTTGATATGCAAGAATAAAAATTTTATAAATAAAAATAAAAAAAAATGTTTTTGTAAAATTTTGATTACAAAATTGTATGAAGTTTTATTCATATTCCGCATCATTTAAAACATGAACTACATTCTAAGATTCTAAATAAATTACAGTAAACAACAAAATAACTGTTAACTATTGTAACATAGTATATAACTTAAGTATATGATATACAAAAATCTCGGGACATATTTGTTCAAAGTTTCTATAATTTTTAAAATTCAAAAAGACCTGAGATATATATAGTCCATAGAAATCAGGAAATATTCGTTGGCCCAAGTAGCGGTGCACATCGTTTGATATGTGAATGATTAAGGAGCGTATATGAATTTTTTTACAATTTTTCTATGTATAGTAGTTGAGATGTGGTCCATAGAAGTTAGGAAATTTTCGTTGACCTAACTAGCGGTGCACATCGTTTGATAGGTGAATGATTAAGGAGCGTATATGAATTTTTTTAGAATTTTTCTATGTATAGTAGTTGAGATATAGTCCATAGAATCTAAGAAATATTCGTTGGACCAACTAGCGGTGCACATCGTTTGATAGGTGAATGTTTAAGGAGCGTATATGAATTTTTTTAGAATTTTTCTATGTATAGTAGTTGAGATATAGTCCATAGAAGTAAGGAACTTTTCGTTTGCCCAACTAGCGGTGCACATCGTTTGATAGGTGAATGTTTAAGGACCGTATATGCATATTTTTAGAATTTTTCTATATATGGTAGTTGAGATATAGTCCATAAAAGTTAGGAAATTTTCGTTGGCCCAACTAGCGGTGCACATCGTTTGATAGGTGAATGTTTAAGGAGCGTATATGAATTTTTTTACAATTTTTCTATGTATAGTAGTTGAGATGTGGTCCATAGAAGTTAGGAAATTTTCGTTGACCTAACTAGCGGTGCACATCGTTTGATAGGTGAATGATTAAGGAGCGTATATGAATTTTTTTAGAATTTTTCTATGTATAGTAGTTGAGATATAGTCCATAGAATCTAAGAAATATTCGTTGGACCAACTAGCGGTGCACATCGTTTGATAGGTGAATGTTTAAGGAGCGTATATGAATTTTTTTAGAATTTTTCTATGTATAGTAGTTGAGATATAGTCCATAGAAGTAAGGAACTTTTCGTTTGCCCAACTAGCGGTGCACATCGTTTGATAGGTGAATGTTTAAGGACCGTATATGCATATTTTTAGAATTTTTCTATATATGGTAGTTGAGATATAGTCCATAAAAGTTAGGAAATTTTCGTTGGCCCAACTAGCGGTGCACATCGTTTGATAGGTGAATGTTTAAGGAGCGTATATAAATTTTTTTAGAATTTTTCTATGTATAGTAGTTGAGATGTAGTCTATAGAAGTTAAGAAATATTCGTTGGCCCAAGTAGCGGTGCACATCGTTTGATAGGTGAATGTTTAAGAAGCATATATGAATTTTTTACAATTTTTCTATGTATAGGAGTTTAGATATAGTCCATAGAAGTTAAGAAATATTCGATAGCCCAACTAGCGGTGCACATCGTTTGATAGGTGAATGTTTAAGGAGCGTATATGAATTTTTTTAGAATGTTTCTATGTATAGTAGTTGAGATATAGTCCATAGAATCTAAGAAATATTCGTTGGCCCATCTAGCGGTGCACATCGTTTGATAGGTGAATGTTTAAGGAGCGTATATGAATTTTTTTAGAATTTTTAGAAGAAATAAGTAACTTACAACCCATTATAAAATTTACCTTATAAACAGAAAATAATAAACATATATGGACCTCACAATTGAAAATGACAACCAGTGCCGAGAAAAAATTCAAAAACGTAGAATACAATAAAATGACTACAAAATAATAGAAAAGACTTTCAAAAAAAATCGGGAACATGACACCCTACAAAAACAGTAATAAATTAGAACAAAAACCCAAAATTTAAAACGCTCCAAAACATAGACGAACAATATACACACTAACATTTGACGAATGCCCAAAATTTTACATCCGACAACCAGGTAGAAGTTTTCCAGAGAGGTACAAAGAATATATCAACGACATAACAAAAACAGAACCGAAATCAAATTTTGCATCTATATAGTAGTTGAGATACAGTCCATAGAAGTCGGAAACTATTCGTTGGAACAACTAGCAGTGCACATCGTTTGATAGGTGACTACGTACGGTAATTTGTAGAATTTTTCTATGTATGTTGAGATATAGTACCGTAGAGTGCCTATTATATTATAATACCGTGATAAAGAAAGTACCACTGGTACTATATTTGACTTGTACTGCCGGATAATACTTCATCGTATTGTATTTGGAATTGATATTTTTTTTAATTTGTACCAATGTACATACTTCTATGGACTATATCTCAACTACTATACATAGAAAAATTCTAAAAAAATTCATATACGCTCCTTAAAAATTCACCTATCAAACGATGTGCACCGCTAGTTAGGCCAACGAAAATTTCCTAACTTCTATGGACTACATCTCAACTACTATACATAGAAAAATTCTAAAAAAATGCATATACGCTCCTTAAACATTCACCTATGAAACGATATGCACCGCTAGTTGGGCTATCGAATATTTCTTAACTTCTATGGACTATATCTAAACTCCTGTACATAGGAAAATTGTAAAAAAATTCATACACGCTCCTGAAATTTTCACAGTATTATTTCTACTTTAAGCCCTGAAAATTTCCACTGTCACGACATTTTTTAGTTCAAAGAAAGTTCTAAAAAAAATCGTACATGCTCCTTAAACTTTCACAGTATTATTTCTACTCTCAGCCCCGAAAATTTCAACTGTCATGACATTTTTTTATCTATCATGACAGCAAATATTTTCGGGGCTGAGAGTAAAAATGTCGAGATTTTTTGGGCTGATAGTAGAAAATGTCATGATAGCAATAATTAGTGTTGCCATCGCATTTTTCGGGGATGGAATTTGGGCTATCTTCACATACATATATAGAGCGCCCAAATACGAATACAGTACTACCTCTACTTAAATATAAAATAATTTTAGATAATCTCTGTGGATAATCACTATTGTAAAGCCGTACAATAAATAATTAATATATGTCTAGTCCAGTGACAAATTGCTTAAAATTAAATGGTTTATTTATAAATTTTAATTATTTTAGTAATACGTATATACTCGTGTGTTTAGGTAATTTTACTACCTATATGAATTTGTTTACCTCTATATTTTTACCAAAATACACCATCTCATTTCACCCGAGCATCACCATCCACTACCCCTGTTTTATGTTGCGAATCATTTATATTTGGTTTTGCTATATGCAAATAAAACCAACAATGACTTAAATACCCAAACTGTACGAATAAATTAAAAATTAATCTGCGAATTACTAGGAATCGTTCCTTTTCGACAAAAACATTATAAATCATTTAAATTATATCCCGCACGCATATTTAATACCAGAGAATACATACTATAATATGGAGGAGTAAATTATTTCTGTGATTTACATGGAAATCAACGAGTAAAAATTTTGGGCGACTAAATGAAATCAAAAAGTCGCATACCAAAAGAGCGGAAACCGATAATTCCGTTCAGCCGGTTCACGCTGATACGATCTTACTAATACGAAGCATTTTATCTTATTCTCATTTCAGCTATGATATCGTACAACGTGGTGGTCGGCGATACGCTATCAAAAGTTTTGGTACGATTATTTCCATCATGGGGTAACTCAATGTTTTCGGTCCGATTTGGAGTTGTATTAGTCGTAACCCTGTGCGTAACCGTGCCACTGTGCTTATACAAAAACGTATCAAAATTGGCCCGAGTTAGTTTTATTAGTTTGGCGTGTGTCGTATTCATTTTGTTTGCCGTTATATATCGACTATTTTCCGGTGATTATGATGTTGTGTAAGTACTTCAATTAGTTAAATGTGTAATTTTATAATGAAACAAAAATATTTGTGTTCCTTAACCCCGCAGGCCTAACACAGACGAATCATGGCAGTTTGCTCACATTGATGTCATTCCATCGGTTGGGATAATGGCGTTCGGTAAGTAATTGATTGAAACAATAAATATTTATTTATAATCATATAAATCTCACACACAGCTTTTATGTGCCATCATAATACATTCCTTGTATACCAATCGATGAGGAATGCGTCGCTTGAACGATGGGAAAAAGTAACACATATTTCGGTCGGCTTTGCCATGATGGTTGCTGCCTTATTTGGGATTGCCGGATATGCTACATTCCGTGCTTTATCACAAGGTAATTTTAACGGTCACATTTATATCCCTGTAATTAATTAACCGATTTATTTTTACAGGCGATCTACTAGAAAACTACTGTTGGGACGATGATCTTATGAATTTTTCGCGTGTACTCTTTTCCATTTCAATACTTTTAACATTCCCGATTGAGTGCTTTGTGTCACGCGAGGTGAGTAAATTTTTTATTTTATCGTGCCACATAAAAAATTTGGTGTAAAATGATGAAGACAAAAGAGATAAAAATTGTTATGTGACGTGGAAAATTTGGATACACAAAACAATATAAAAATCAGGATAAATCGTGAGAAATGTGCGAGGTGTCTAACAAACAGGAGATAAAATATTACTGTTATCTGTTTATACTCTTGGGCACCTATCTACATAAGTGTGTGTGATGATGTAATTTATGTTTTATGATTGTGAGAACGATAAAACCATCCTCAACTGTTAACCTTTTGATTGGTTACATGTATGTTTATAAATCAATTTATAGTTCTAGACATGTTTCATAATTTTATTCTGCGTGATCACGTATTGATGCGAATATAATAAAACGATAATCTAATTTCAAATCACATAACACATTTTGAAATCACACCACACCTTAAAATTCTCGTATATCGATTTTGCACATCAAAAAAAAAAAACTTTTTGATTGAATTTCTCCTGAAAATCCTTATCTCTTGGATTGAAAAATTATTATTTGTGTTCACCTAAACAAAATTATCAAACGTAAAAGTTAGATATATGTATATGTATGTACGTGTATACGAGTTTGTAATGCAATTTGTTGAGATTAAAAAATCACGATAAAGAACTTCAAAAGTGAAATTGGACTACACCTGATATCACCTGGATTCGTTCGTGCTGCTTTATAAAAAATGGAAAGTTATCTATAGGTTCCGTTGACAATTACACAAAACTAACAAAATCGTATAACTCATTGTAACGGAACACCTGAGGCATCTGTTAACAGACACGGCATAGAGGTCTACGCGTTTTATCTGTAACTGACTAAACGTCAGGGGCGGAAGCGTGCGGCTTGTAGACAATATGCCATGTTAGATATAAAGAAGCAAAAACTCAGTTCGCACCGGTCGATCCTAAAGATGTAGTAATTTATTTCAATACAATATAGAGAAAAACCTCGATTTAACGGACTAATTGGGGAGTCCGTTAAATCCGGATGTTTTTAAATTTAATCGACTATAGATTTTGCACTTGTTCTGGAATATGGCCACCTAGGACAGAACTCGTTTATCTCTTAACCGATTAGCAAGGGATTTTGTTTGTTGGATAGAACATAGAACTAGGATTCTTAAACGATTTTGGCAGGAAATCCTGGAATATGACCATCTGGGACGGAACTCGAACATGGCATTCTTAAATGATTTTTGGAAGAAGTACTGGAATTAGGCAACATGAAACGGAATTCGATCAATTTTTAATCGATTGTGAATGAATTTTGTTTGTTGGATGAAACAGAGATTCATAAACAGTTTTGGAAAAAGTTCTGGAATATGACCATCTGGGACTAAACTGGATGGAAATGGGATTCTTAAATGATTTTGGGAAGAAATTCTGGAATATGACCTCCTAGGACAGAAATTGGGCATTGTGGATGAAATGAGAAAACAAAAAATTATCGGGTAAGTTCTGGAATATGGCCATATGGATTATGCGCTCCTGTATTGCAAAATGTTGATAAGAACGATATAAATTTATCCGAGCCCTTTGTGTAGGGTTCATAACGTGATTTTTGTGAGAGTAAGTAGTTGACCTGCCGCTCAACCCACAAATCTCATGAGTGGGTTACATACTGGTGGCAGATGTTAAGGCATCCAGCCTTACCAGAAATATGTTAGCATCACGAGCCGCTTGCTTCAAGAAAAACGCCTGCTAATTATCGAGTTCCTTTAAATTACCGAGTTTCGTGGCGAAATTCCAGAATTTCTTAAACAAATCATTTAAGAGTTCTTTTTCCATCCGGCATACGAAATCCCATCATAATCGGTTAAGAAATGACCGAGTCCTGTCCTGGGTGGCCATATTCCAGAATTTATTCCCAAAATCATTTAAGAATCCTATTTCCATCCATATAAACTATTTTCACAAAAGCGCTTTGGCCTAATCTTAAAGATAATTCGGCAATACGATTCTATATGAATCAAAGCAGTTTTTGTAATATATTCAGCCTTAAGTAGCATACACATTATCATTTTTAATGACATTATTTTAAATGATGTATTTCTTGATTTCTTCATTTACTCGTTCACATAATCATTTAAAAATATCATTCTTTGGAAAATTTGTAAATCACACTTTAGTTTGTTTTTGACAAATTAAGAAGTTTTATCTTAAACATAAATTTAAAATAATATTTAACGGAAAAAGGCCATGAATAATAAAAAAAGGCTTGTGTTTGCATAATCTTAGCACTTGGAATCGACAAAAAGAACGAAAAAAACGTCGATGGATTAAAAAGTGGATTACTAAAAGAAATAAGTTTTCGCACATGAATGTGATAAATGAATTAAAGATAAGTGAACCACTTGATTTTAAAAACTATTTTCGAATGAGTCGTGAGAATTTTGAATTTTTATTAAGGAAGATAACACCAATAATAAAAAAACAAGAGTTCATCATGGTTGATGTCGGTACGAATGGCCGTGTATCGGACGGAGGAGTCATCTTCTATACAACTTTTTGGCAAAAAATAGCAAACAATTCGTTAAATATACCGCAGGATGATGCGTTACCAAATACAGACTCTAATTTTTCCTTTGTTTTTGTGGGAGATGATGCTTTCAGCATGTCCGAACACTTATTGAAACCTTATAGTGATCAAAACCTTACTAACGAAAAAAAAATGTTCAACTATCGTTTGAGTCGCGCCCGACGTGTTGTTGAAAATGCGTTCGGTATATTAGCTTCGCGGCTTCAAATTTTTGATAAACCAATACGTCTAAATCCTCAAAAAGCAGCATTGATTACAATGACATGCTGTTTTCTACACAATTTTTTAATTAAACATAATAATAAAAATTATGCTTCCAGATCCATATTGATATCTGAAAACATAGAAGCTGGAAAGGTAGAAACAGGAAACGATAGAGTACAGCTAATCCCGTTACAGAATCGTAAAAATCACAATATTTATGAAACTGCCAAAATTGTTCGAGATAATTATTGTAGTTATTTTAACAAAATCGGGCAGGTACCTTGGCAACAAAATTATCTGAAATAATTTTCAATTTTGTAACTCACTGACCGGTGTGAAGTTTCTAACGTTAATTAAAAGTGTAGCATACGCAACAAATATTCTGCAGCGCATGCAACTTATCTATGCAGTGTATGCAACTTATTTAACATATATGTAAATAATTTATAAGAAAACCACAAAAACTAACATTAAATTAATAATTTCGAATTAAAAACAAAAGAAAAATATATGTGCAAATATGTATTAAAGTTTTCAAAGTTTTATCATAAATTAATATTTACCAATTGAGGTTAAACACATAATTAACACTCCATCCTAGAGTTTTCGCAATATAGCCACTAGTATTCTCAAATAGTAAACATTCGAGCCTATTCAAATTTGTTTAGCCCGTATATATAAAAAGGGTTGGGCTCCTCTGACAAAATTTCATATTTTGATAAAAAAATTATATGGAAGCTGTACCTACACTCCCAATTAACACTGCATCCTAGAGTTTTCGCAATATAGCCACTAGTATTCTCAAATATAACATATAAAAAGTCTAAAGATTTAAAATTAAAGTCTTAAAATTTTGTCAGAGGAGCACAACCCTTTTTATATGTACGGGCTATACAAATTTGAATAGGCTCGAATGTCTACTATTCGATAATACTAGTGGCTATATTGCGAAAACTCTAGGATGGAGTGTTAATTGGGAGTGTAGGTACAGCTTCCATATAATTTTTTTATCAAAATATGAAATTTTGTCAGAGGAGCCCAACCCTTTTTATATATACGGGCTATACAAATTTAAATAGGCTTGAATGTCTACTATTTGAGACTATTAGTGGCTATATTGCGAAAACTCTAGGATGGAGTGTTAATTGGGTGTGTAGGTACAGCTTCCATATAATTTTTTTATCAAAATATGAAATTTTGTCAGAGAAGCCCAACCCTTTTTATATGTACGAGCTATACAAATCTACATAGGCTCGTATGTCTACTATTTGAGAATACTAGTGGCTATATTGCGAAAACTCTAGGATGGAGTGTTAATTGGGTGTGTAGGTACAGCTTCCATATAAATTTTTTATCAAAATATGAAATTTTGTCAGAGGAGCCCAACCCTTTTTATATGTACGGGCTATACAAATTTAAATAGGCTCGAATGTCTACTATTCGATAATACTAGTGGCTATATTGCGAAAACTCTAGGATGGAGTGTTAATTGGGAGTGTAGGTACAGCTTCCATATAATTTTTTATCAAAATATGAAATTTTGTCAGAGGAGCCCAACCCTTTTTATATGTACGAGCTATACAAATCTACATAGGCTCGTATGTCTACTATTTGAGAATACTAGTGGCTATATTGCGAAAACTCTAGGATGGAGTGTTAATTGGGTGTGTAGGTACAGCTTC
This sequence comes from Nephrotoma appendiculata, assembly GCA_947310385.1. Classification (NCBI taxonomy): domain Eukaryota; kingdom Metazoa; phylum Arthropoda; class Insecta; order Diptera; family Tipulidae; genus Nephrotoma; species Nephrotoma appendiculata. The sequence continues at coordinate 159,854,915 of OX371225.1, read as the reverse complement.
CATATAAATTTTTTATCAAAATATGAAATTTTGTCAGAGGAGCCCAACCCTTTTTATATGTACGGGCTATACAAATTTAAATAGGCTCGAATGTCTACTATTCGATAATACTAGTGGCTATATTGCGAAAACTCTAGGATGGAGTGTTAATTGGGAGTGTAGGTACAGCTTCCATATAATTTTTTTTATCAAAATATGAAATTTTGTCAGAGGAGCCCAACCCTTTTTATATGTACGGGCTATACAAATTTAAATAGGCTCGAATGTCTACTATTCGATAATACTAGTGGCTATATTGCGAAAACTCTAAGATGGAGTGTTAATTGGGAGTGTAGGTACAGCTTCCATATAATTTTTTTATCAAAATATGAAATTTTGTCAGAGGAGCCCAACCCTTTTTATATATACGGGCTATACAAATTTAAATAGGCTTGAATGTCTACTATTTGAGAATATTAGTGGCTATATTGCGAAAACTCTAGGATGGAGTGTTAATTATGTGTTTAACCTCAATTGGTAAATATTAGTTTATGATAAAACTTTGAAAACTTTAATACATATTTGCACATATATTTTTCTTTTGTTTTTAATTCGAAATTATTAATTTAATGTTAGTTTTTGTGGTTTTCTTATAAATTATTTACATATATGTTAAATAAGTTGCATACACTGCATAGATAAGTTGCATGCGCTGCAGAATATTTGTTGCGTATGCTACACTTTTAATTAACGTTAGAAACTTCACACCGGTAACTCACTGTAATTTTTTATTAATTAAAATAAAACTGAAAATTAAATTAATTTAACAATTAACGTAGTAATTATTTATAACATATAAATAAAAATTATTTATGAAACTTAATATTCATTGAAATTCTTTAAATAATTTCGAACGTTATTAGTGCCGGAACCCGCAAAATTTTTTACAATATTATCTGCGTTTGATGTGGAGATCAGATTAGCATTTGGTTGATCTGGTGGAATCAAAAACATAGTAACAATTTGTTGAGGTGGTATTGTCACTGTAGGAAAAGAAGTTAATGAATTTGAGCCATATTCGGTAAATGACGTTCGACTGGACCCAAAAGAAATATCTTCTAGTAGGGAGTTATCTTTTGTAGTAGAAATTTATGCAGATTCAGCCGATCGGCTCGGCCCACGGGAAATATCGTTCATTTCAGCTTCGTAAAATACATCATTAATTTTTTTCTCGACGCGCGCAGTTGCTGTATGCGAGACAAATTTTTTAATTTATTTGTCCACGTACGAGCCATAAAATAAAATAGATCATTATCTTTTGTACCATTTTTTAAATAGTTGCAAGCAAGTGACAACATCTCTTCTTGTGTAGATGACTTCGACTTTTTGGCTGGCGGTGCGATTAATGTTTCATTTTCAAAATTCTCTAACAAAAAATTAAATAAATTTTAATTTTATTCGTACTGTGTTGATTATACATTTAAAACTTACTGATGATTGTTCGTCTAGGCCATCCATTGTTGACACAGTGTGAACTGGTTTTTCCAAATGCTCAATGAACTTAAACATGTCATACCACCATAATGATGGTACATAAACGCTGTCGGTTTCTGCCCCAGAGCATTCTGATTTTTTATCCTTTTTTAGCTCCTTCCTAAATGCACTACGTAATGTGTTAATTTTCATTTTCACATCTTCGATAGTTGCATTAACTTTCATTTTCTTTAAAATATTTAAAAGTTCAGCATAACCTGTTGCTTTTTTACTTTTATTTAAATAATCTTTATTGGTGGTGTCTCACAAAATCCGGTTTGCTTTGTAGCATTCAATAAATTCCGCAAGAATTTCTATAAAACGGTTAAATTAAATCAACAACGATGTTGTTTTTGTATAAATATAATAATCAATTATGTATTACCTTTAGATTCGGCCATTTTGTGCTTTGAAACTTTTCGGCATAACAAATATTCGTCAATATATCTCAAAGTTTAAATGATAAATGACAATTCATCTATACATTTTCCTTTTAAATGACATTAAAACAAAAAACCACAAATTTTTTCTGATATTTTTCATTTAGAGCATCATTTAAATGATCATTTATCATTTAAACGATATACTATCATTTAAAATGTCATTTACCAAAAAATGATCATTTAAAATGATAATGTGTATGCTACTTTAAATAAGTGCTGACCACTATTTATCTATGTATTTATATTGTTAAAATGTGAATTAAATAAAAAAAATAAAAAAAATACAAAATCCAGTCATAATCGGTTAAGAATTAATCGAGTTCCGTCCCAGATGGCCATATTCCAGAATTTCTTCCAAAAATCATTTAACAATCCTATTTCCATCCAACATACAAAATCCCGTCATAATCGGTTAAGAATTGATCAAGTTCCGTCCCAGATGGCCATATTCCAGAATTTCTTCTCAAAATCATTTAAGAATACGTCCCTTAAGCTAGCAGAACCCATATAGCAGAACATTACAAGATAGTACGGATAATTATAGGCTAATTATAGGCTAATTAAATGCCGCATTAAAAAATGTTGGGCTCCACCCCTTCCAACTAAAACGCGGGTTCTGCTAGCTTAAGAAAAAGTTAGCAGAACCCATATCAAAATCTGATTTAAAAACAATTGGAAAATTAACGGTTAATTTAAGGCTAATTAAATGCCCTATTTAAATTTTTTTATTCTGCTCGATCTACAAAATGCAAAAGGCTTTATCATTTCAAAGCTAGCAAAACCCAAATCGAAAATCGGACCATAACCGAAATTAGAATGCAAAACAAGATCTATTGATAAGCAAATAATTTTAGGCTCACTATGGGCTATTCAAATGCCGCATTAAAAAATTTTGGGCTCCACCCGTTTTTGACCAGACTTCAGGTCATTTAATCTAGAGCCAGCAGAACCCAAATCGAAAATCGGACCAAAACTGAAATTAGAATGCAAAACAAGATCTATTGATAAGCAAATAACTTTAGGCCCACTATGGGCTATTCAAGTGCTCCATTGAAAAATTTTGGGCTCCATCCGTTTTTGACCAGACTTCAGGTCATTTAATCTAAAGGCAGCAGAACCCAAATCGAAGATCGGACCAAAACCGAGATTAGAACGCAAAACAAGATCTATTGATAAGCAATTAATTTTAGGCTCACTATGGGCTATTCAAATGCCGCATTAAAAAATTTTGGACTCCACCCGTTTTTGACCAGACTTCAGGTCATTTAATCTAAAGCCAGCAGAACCCAAATAGAAAATCGGACTAAAACTGAAATTAGAATGCAAAACAAGATCTATTGATAAGCAAATAATTTTAGGCTCACTATGGGCTATTCAAATGCCGCATTAAAAAATTTTGGGCTCCACCCGTTTTTGACCAGACTTCAGGTCATTTAATCTAAAGGCAGCAGAACCCAAATAGAAAATCGGACTAAAACTGAAATTAGAATGCAAAACAAGATCTATTGATAAGCAAATAATTTTAAGCTCACTATGGGCTATTCAAGTGCTCCATTAAAAAATTTTGGGCTCCATCCGTTTTTGACCAGACTTCAGGTCATTTAATCTAAAGCCAGCAGAACCCAAATAGAAAATCGGACCAAAACCGAGATTAGAACGCAAAACAAGATCTATTGATAAGCAATTAATTTTAGGCTCATTATGGGCTATTCAAGTGCTCCATCCTTCGAATTCACGAATAATTCGAGAGTGCTGAAATAGACCAATATACGCGGAACAATCACAATACACCATTACAATTGATAAAAACCAAAGTAAAATATAAAAAAATTCGTGAATTCGAAAAAGTTAATTGTTAAAAAAATAGAATATAGATGGAAATGTGAAAGAATCAAAATTTCGTACGCTACGCAGTAATTCGCTAGTAGTACAACTACATGGTATTGCTCTATATATATAGAACATATTTCAATGTAATAAACAACATCAGTCGTCGCGACCTGATGAGAAGACTGATTTTTTCAAATCATTAATCTCGTCTGTTCGAAACTGATTGTTGTGATTCTTACACATTAGCCATCTATAAGTCAAAAAAAAAAAAAAATCAAATAATTTTAAGCTCACTATGGGCTATTCAAGTGCTCCATTAAAAAATTTTGGGCTCCACCCGTTTTTGACCAGAATTCAGGTCATTTAATCTAAAGCCAGCAGAACCCAAATAGAAAATCGGACTAAAACTGAAATTAGAATGCAAAACAAGATCTATTGATAAGCAAATAATTTTAGGCTCACTATGGGCTATTCAAATGTCCCATTAAAAAATTTTGGGCTCCATCCGTTTTTGACCAGACTTCAGGTCATTTAATCTAAAGCCAGCAGAACCCAAATAGAAAATCGGACTAAAACTGAAATTAGAATGCAAAACAAGATCTATTGATAAGCAAATAATTTTAGGCTCACTATGGGCTATTCAAATGCCGCATTAAAAAATTTTGGGCTCCACCCGTTTTTGACCAGACTTCAGGTCATTTAATCTAAAGGCAGCAGAACCCAAATCGAAAATCGGACTAAAACTGAAATTAGAATGCAAAACAAGATCTATTGATAAGCAAATAATTTTAGGCTCACTATGGGCTATCCAAATGTTCCATTAAAAAAATTTGGGCTCCACCCGTTTTTGACCAGACTTCAGGTCATTTCATCTTAAATCTATCATTAAAGTCTGGTCAAAAACGGGTGGAGCCCAAATTTTTTTAATGGAGCGTTTAATTAGCCAATAGTGAGCCTAAAATTATTCGCTTAATTATAGATCTTGTTTTGCATTCTAATTTCAGTTTTAGTCCGATTTTCGATTTGGGTTCTGCTGGCTCTAGATTAAATGACCTGAAGTCTGGTCAAAAACGGGTGGAGCCCTAATTTTTTAATGGGGCATTTGAATAGCCCATAGTGAGCCTAAAATTATTTGCTTATCAATAGATCTTGTTTTGCGTTCTAATTTCGGTTTTGGTCCGATTTTCGATTTGGGTTTTGCTAGCTTTGAAATGATAAAGCCTTTTGCATTTTGTAGATCGAGCAGAATAAAAAAATTTAAATAGGGCATTTAATTAGCCTAAAATTAACCGTTAATTTTCCAATTGTTTTTAAATCAGATTTTGATATGGGTTCTGCTAACTTTTTCTTAAGCTAGCAGAACCCGCGTTTTAGTTGGAAGGGGTGGAGCCCAAAATTTTTTAATGCGGCATTTAATTAGCCTATAATTATCCGTACTATCTTGTAATGTTCTGCTATATGGGTTCTGCTAGCTTAAGGGACGTTTAAGAATCCTATTTCCATCCAACATACCCAATTCAATCAAAATCGGTTAAGAATTCATCGAGTTCCGTCCCAGATGGCCATATTCCAGAATGTCTTCCAAAAATCATTTAAGAATCCCATTTCCTTCCAACATACCCAATCCCATCCCATATGGTCCGTTAAATCGAAGGTTTACTGTATATGTAGTTACAACAAAAGGAAACAAGCAGAAAAGGCAAAATATTTGATTCAAAAGAAAGCTGAAAAATAGAATTTTGAAATGTACTAGGTTGCTCAGTAAGTTTTGTCGTTCGATAAGAGATAGTGCTATTAGGTTCGTCGTTTTATTTTTCTAAAAATGGCTCTACTTTTTATGAACACGTGTTAAGTTTCATGTTCATCTGTCAACTCATTTGTATATATAAACAGCTGTTCAAAGTTGACGTGTCACAGTATTTTGTTTACCATGCAAAAAATTGAATATCGTGCAGTGAGAAAGTGTAGCTCTTTTTGGAAAGTGTAGCACGAAAACAACTTCATAAATGATTGTTAAAAATGCGTATAACAACTGTTTACGTTCAATTAGAACAATAGAGAGATAGGTTGTTGAATTTAAACGAGGTCGCACAAATCTCGAAAATGAGCCAAGTGAAGGACGTCAAACACGGCTAAAAAGGATTTTGTGCGTCGTTTCATCACTATGGATGAGACTTGGGTCTACCACCATGATGCTGAATGAAAACAAGAGACTAAGGAGTGGTGTAAGCCCGGTTCTTCAGCTCCAAAGCGAGTTAGGATCCAGAAATCGGACTAGAATGTGTTAGCATCAGTTTTTTGGGGTGCAAAATGAATTTTGTTCGTGTATTACCTCCAAACTGGTAAAAAATAAACTCAAAATATTATTAAAACCTTTTGGACTAGCTAGATGTAAACATTCGTGAGAAAAGATCTGGTTTACAGAAGAAAAAAATAATTTTTGTCAAGACAACACAAGTTGTTTACACAACCTCTCACACAACTCAAAAAACCATTGCGAAAATCGGTGGTTTAAAGTACGAATTGTTGCAACATCTACCCTATTCGCCAGATTTAGCACCCTCTAACTTCTGGCTGTTCTTACATCTAGAAAAAAATCGTTTTCCACTTCAGGGATGGAATCCATAAATTTGAAGCTCACTGGAATAAGTGTATTGAAATTCAAGGAGACTATAGTGAATAAGTATAGTTCAAATCATAAAATCGTATTTTTTCTTATCGAACGACAAAATTTACTGAGCAACCTAGTAAAACACGGTCAGAACTCTAGGTAAAAAGGAAAATAAAATTTACAAAGAGAAATGATTAAAAATAAATTGAAAACTATCGCCGTGAAATTAATTTATTATACATCCACATAAAGATAAATAAAATTCTGAAACTACCAACGCACCAGACTGTACCATTCGAATAACAACAGAATGTCGATCAAAAATAAATTATAAAAATTAATGTAGGTTTACCGAACCAAACCGTGGTGTGGTGACAATATAATGGTTTCTCAATAAGAGTAGAGCTGACTTGGACATTAAAATACAAAATTTAAGAATTTAAAATTTCCAAAATAAAACCAGACTTAATTCACACTTCAACCAAGCAATTGTTCTCACTCTAGTACACCTTTCCAGTGGTAAACTAAAAGTTTATTAAAAGCATAAACTATAAACATTTGCCCAATTAATTTCAATAGAAGTTAGTTTACCACAATAAATCGGAACTTCGGCCAAATTCCCGAATTTGCATAGAAAAATTACAAATTGTTTTCGGTTTATTCGCATAAGCCTGCGATTTAAGATAGCGCCAAAGGAAGAAGTCTAAAGGCGTTAAATCGTACGATTATGGTGCCCAGGTCACGCCGCCGCTGTGCGAGATAACCTTGCCCCTCAAATGGCTCGTGCAGCGGAATTACATGTTGTCGGTATCCATATCATCCAGTTTAGGCCACAAGAAGTTACTTATCATCGATGTGTAGCGCTCGTTCAAGAAGTATGGACCGATGATTCCGCCAGACTGAAATCCGCACCAAACAGTGACTTTCTCGGGATGCATTTGGTGCTGGTGTATCTCGTGTGGATTGGTATCGCCCCAAATCCGCCAATTTTGCTTGTTCACATCCAGCCATTTAAAAATGAGGCTCGTCGCTCAAGATGTTTTTTTTTTGCAAAATTTGGGACTATTTCCAACTGCTCCAGAATCTAATCAACACAGAGAATTGTCTATGGCCGTGATTTGCCGTAAATTCCTGAGTCAGTTGGATTTTAAATGGATGCAGACCCAAGTTCCGACGCAAAATTCGCCAAGCTGATCTCCCAGAACGGCCAAGTTCTTGTGAACGACGAGAAATCGACTGCTTCGGGTTTTTCCGTACACTCTCCGTACAGTAGCGATGTTTTCAGTAGACCTTGCGTTTTTGTGAAGTTGTGACACTTTGAACAGTTCACAACAACTTTGACAGGAACATGGCTACTATAACCTAACAAATTTCGAGAGTCCCTATCGAAAGACTCTTTATATGTAAAACTCGTGATTTAGTCATTCAATCTTACCAGTGTTAAGTAAACACAAAAATTTAATAAAAAGATCCTATTTTGGAATTTAATGAAAAATAAAATTTAAAATACAATAACAAAAATGCTATACCAGCAGGCCCTCGCTAGGCACCCTGTATGGGTTCCCACCGTTATAAATTTATCCCGTTAGGTAACCGATATTAGTTGCGGCGTCCTTCGCTTGCCGTTATATTTTTAGGTGGGCCATGTGTTGGCCACCTGCATGGGTTGCTACGTCCTTCAATTGTCGATAAAAATATATGCCCCGTTAGGCAACCGTGTTTGTTGCAGTATCTTCCCACCGACATAAAATTTTGATGCGGCTGTGCCTATCCACGGATGCTAAACCACTAGCCTATTCCATCTATTATGGTATAGATCTCAATATATTTTCTCCGATCATCATATGTACTGGATTCACAATCCTACACGCGTGTACTAGTTGAGTTGAATCTTGTAAGCATGTAAAACAAGATTACGCAAAATTCACCATAAAGATGTTGGATTAAGTCCTAATTGTTGTGCACGATCACCATCTTTCGTGTGGATTCTCGTCAATACTACGCGCTACAGCTGCTACCTGCTGCTCGGGGCGCGCCATATGTCCCTGAAAAGAGTGTTACCAGTTTAAAGTTATATACCTCGAAATGATACATCCTTTACTTCTCTTCACACAATGTCATCAATTTTCTAATTCTTATCTGACGTTTGTGAAGTTGGCCCAAAATTCAAGCCGGAAATGTTCCAATTCATCATGAAAACTTGTATACTTTTTATGGTACTATGACGTGACCATGAAGTTGGGGACTTTTTGTTTGAGAATTTCAAAATCTTGGCGAAAATATAAAATGGTGGGAGGTCGCGTATTTTGGCACAACCACATAGTCATTAGAAATCCAAAATACATTTTGGATTATCTTTGGATTACTTTTGGATTATCAGTGTTATTATTCTCTATAAAATTAATGTGATTAAGTGATCTTCATGTCAAAAAAAATAAAAATACATAATAATAAAAAAAATCGTCTAGAACGCTTTTATGTGAATTAAAAATGGCGTCAGTTTTTATAAAAAAGTTTGAATTTTGTTTTATGTGACAAAAGAAATTATTTATTGTGGTTATTTTAAAAGATTTCCATAAGGATATATACGCGATCGTGTGACTCCTTCGGGAACAAAGATTGCGGGGTGCTAAAAGATTTGATCTTTTTTTTGTTTATTTGATTTTATTGATCAAGAGGAATTGACCATTTTATTAATTCGATCCTCCCATCTGCGTTATAGTCCAGGGAAGTTAGGAAAAATATCGGAAATTTTTAGGGACAGCAGATATCGAGATGCGGTTTTCTGCATTGTGTTCAGGAAGGTCTCAGGAAAAAAGTCTATATCAGTCTGGTTTAGGCATTTTATGAAAAATGCCTTCTGGGCCGGAAAATGCATTTTCCATTTGCATCATTACTTGCACCATTATAGGAACGACTGGAAACTAGGAAAAATCGCTCGGAAATCGTTACACGGAAATCGTTTTCGGGGCTGCCGAACTCAATTCTGGCATTAGAATTACCCGGGGGTGCACGGGGGTGGCTCTGTGGGGGGTGCGCAGAGAGGGTGAATTGGGTTAGAAATGGCAGCGTGCATGAAAATCACTCCAAACTCGTTACTCGGGGGTTTTCGGGGATGCCGAACTCGATTCTGGCATTAGAATTACCCGGGGGTGCATGGGGGTGGTCCTGTGGGGGTGCGCGGAGGGGGTGAATTGGGGGAGAAATAGCAGCGTGCATGAAAATCACTCCAAACTCGTTACTCGGGGGTTTTCGGGGATGCCGAATTCAATTCTGACATTTACGGGGGTGGCTCTGCGGGGGTATCCGGGGGTCATTCTGGGGGAAATTGCATTCTCCATGGGAAGGGGCTCCAAACTCGTTACTCGGGAGTTTGGGAGATGCCGAATACAATTCTGGCGTTAGACTTCCCTGGGGGCGCTTGGGGGTGGCTCTGTGGGGTTGTCTGGGGGTGATTGGAGGGAAATGGCAGCGTCCATGAAAATCACTCAAAAATCGTTACTCGAGGTTTTCGGGGATACCGAATTTAAGTCTGGCATTAGACTTCCCTGGGGGCGCTGGAGTCCCTCTGTGGGGTTGTCTGGAGTGACTGCGGGGGGAAATGGCAGCGTCCATGAAAATCACTCCAAAATCGTTACTCGGGGGTTTCCTGGATGCCGAATTCAATTCTGGCATTAGACTTCCCCGGGGGCGCTCGGGGGTAGCTCTGTGGGAAATGATAAAGGATAAAGTGAAAAATCACAAATTATCAAATAATACTTTATTCAAATAACAAATAGGAGTTTTTATTAACGTTGAATTATTCATTATAAACTTAAATTTTTAACTTAAATACTAGACTCTTGTTCAAACTCTTCTTCTTCTTCGCCTTCTTCATCTTCTTCTTCGTCACTATTCTTGGCCCCGTTGGAGATGCCTTTTTGGTTTGACCAATTGCCATCGCAATGCTTGCATGCAAGTGAGCACTCCAAGCCACTTCGGCGGCACCCGCACCTCGTGCCACAGTCGGTTTCACAAGAACAAGAAATTTTGCTTAACATTTCCTCAGGACCGGCTTCCTGGGTCATTTTGACAGAACTGAGTTCCCGATCCACCAATTTCCACCCCCATTCCAACGGATCTAAGGTCTCGTCTTGACCTTGTGAACCATACCAAGCCTGTACTTGGAAATAGTCACGCTTGATATGCTCGGTTAACGCATTGGTAGGCGGGATTATGCGTGCAAGATCAACTTTTTTAGAATTGGTGGCTTCAGCATACATTTTTGCTCGATAGCTTTGGACGAGATCAATCGCAGGTTTATCGCTCGTGCGCACACTTTTGGGTGCCCCGTAAAGAGCCAAAGCTAGACGAAGCCCATGATCTATTAAATTATCCATGGATACATATGTTTGCTTAAATATTTCTGCAAACCCATGTAAATTCTCGGATTTCTCAAACAAATCGAAGAATTTTACTTTCCCTCGAAAGAAAAATGCTGAGACTGTATCGCATCCCGTAAAAGCATGTAGAAATAATATATGAAACCTGGATGCTAAGCTCCCGAAAGATTATTTTAGCACTATATTTACGTATAACAAAAAACTAACTAAAAACTTATACATACAACGAAAAAGCAACATAGTCCTAAACAACAGATGTAATACTGATGCCACACAGACGCCGACTGCGCGCGAGAACTGGACCCATATTTTTTTTCCTCAGTCAATACAGATTATTTCTGTTCGCGCCGGTTCTCGTGGTAACGATACTTTATTCTCTTTATAGCTTTGGCGCCTTTTTCAAATCCTGTTTCGAGGCACGAAAGACTTCCAAAGCAATTGTTTTTATAATATGTGTAATATTTATTAATTTAATATTAAATCAAAATTTTTATTATTCTTACCCCCGGGTAATTCTAATGCAAGAATTGAATTCGGCATCCCCGAAAACCCCCGAGTAACGATTTTGGAATGATTTTCATGGGCGGTGCCATTTCCCCCCAATCACCCCAGACAACCCCGCAGAGCTGCCCCGAGCGCCCCAGGTAGTTCCAATCCCAGAATTGAATTCGGCATCCCCCAAAACCTCCAAGTAAAGAGTTTGGAGCTCTTCTCATGGACTATGCAATCCCCCCCCCCAGAATGGCCAACCGGATACCCCGCAGAGCCGCCCCGAGCGCCCCGGGTGATTTCAATCCCAGAATCGAGTTAAGCAAGCCCGAAAAACCCCGATTAACGATTTTCGAGCGATTTTTCCAAGTTTCCAGTCGTTCCTATAATGGTGCAAGTAATGATGCAATTGGAAAATTCATTTTCCGGCTCAAAAGGCATTTTTCAAAAAATGCCTAAACCAGACGATATAGACTTTTTTCCTGAGACCTTCCTGAACACAATGCAGAACACTGCTGTCCCTAAAAATTTCCGCTATTCCGGTCGATTTTGATCAAATCTTTGCGATTTAATCTTTTTCCCGTCGGTTAAACAAACACTAGTGTTGTCGGCCATTTTGTTTTGTGTGCTTTGCAACAAAAGTTAAAATGAACGGTCTTAAAAGTCTGAAATGGTTTTTGTCATGTTTCAACTCTTAACCATTTGATGAACTTCCAACTAAGCGTTAAGCTCATTCTACGATTTCTCACAATAAACAAAGAATTTATAATTCGTCGCCTGTGATACTTTGAAGATTTTTAATTAATGCTTAATTCCATCCAAACCAGATTGTGTTACGCTGTGGGCTTAGATTTTATCAAACTCCGCGGTAATTTTTAAAATTCGCTAGCGAAATTGAAAAGTAAAGGAAACTCTGGCATGACTTTTCTTTACTCATTAGGGTTCTCGCGGATGATTCACCCTTTAATTGGTAAACCCCAGAAATTATTTTACTGGCTTATTTCAATTTGGTTTTATTTCCTATTTCTCGCCTAATCAGTAGGATTTAATTGTGTGGTTTACAAATTTGTATTATTGAACCTCTCACGAACCATTATTGTAAAACAGATCAAATACATTTTATCAATATTGAATAGAACCATAGTGAAGTCCGAGAATATTTTGTAAATTTGGCATATAAATTGATAAATGTGTGATCAATAATTACAGACGACGCCAAAGCCCCACTAACTGTGGAGATTGGTAAAGGACTAGACTAATGTTCAGGAGGCCTGTTTGAGGAAATCACACTCACTTGCGTGGGAAGTTAATAAAATCATTTCTTCAGTTCAATTGAAATTTAATTTATACGGAAACTTGGTTTGAACTAAATTTTAAATTGTTGCTCTTTAAATTTTCGAAATTAGTTAAAATGATTATAAATCGTACAGTAAAAAAATGTCTGGCCCATGGGAGGATCGAACTCACGACCTTCGCGTTATTAGCACGACGCTCTAACCAAGTGAGCTAATGGGCTAATGGCTAATGTTTGAATTCTTTATGACTAGGACAAAATTCTCACATTTTATCTTCCTTTAAATTCCGATGCAAACATTCTAGTGGAACAATGTTAATCTAGAATGTTTGCATCGGAATTTGAAGGAAGATAAAATGTGAGGATTTTGTCATGGTGATAAAGAGCTCAAACATATGTATATGGCCCATTAGCTCAGTTGGTTAGAGCGTCGTGCTAATAACGCGAAGGTCGTGAGTTCGATCCTCCCATGGGCCAGAAATATTTTGATGCGTGTGTTCTAAGAAGAAGAAATTGAAAAAATTGAATCGTCGATTACAACGCCATCTATCATGAACCGAACAAAATATTTCATTCAAATTATACGTACTTTTAGTCGTAAAATCCGTATCTGCAATAAAAAATATGGCTTCCTATCTTAGTATAAAAGTTACCCCCGCCCCACCTACAAAGCGGGGGGTGGGGGAATATTTTTTTGCACTAATGTATTTCCCCCGCGGTATGATTAAACTTTGATTATGGACATTTTTTCCGTAGAGTGGCTATTTTTCGAGATATTTGATCGTCTCAGTTTAAAAGAAACACCCGGTACATTCTTTTCCCAATTCAATATTCCCGGGGAACTACCAGAATAGTGTCACACGCAGGTCGATTCTGGTTTTCTTATACGAAAAAGGAGACCTACTGAGAAATCATATTTGATCAAAATTTTTATATTTTAAGAAATATTTGTTCCGTATCGAAATTGGATTGAAAAAATGTACACCAAATGTTTACCATAGTTGGCCAAAAAAAACATTTTGTGACAAAAATAATATGAAAATTGTTTTTCTAATTCCTTGTTCCTTTAGGAAAGCCAGAATCGAGCTGCGGTGGCGCTATTCAAAAATATTTTCATAGCATTTTTATTTCAATTTAAATTTTCTGGACTACTGGTTGAATTAGTTGGAATCCGGAACTAGCTGTTTAAGAGTGGTTTAAATTAACATCATATTTTTTTAAAATTTGCTTGCTTTGACATACTGTTAAAGCTAGCCTAAAGTTTCCAGCCGAAAGATAATGCAGATAGTGTCTTGAATACAGCAAAAATCAGTCACAAACTCGAATTTAGGATTGAGGTATATCCTTCGGGTGAAGGGGAAGTTATTTCAGTTTATATAAGAATTTAAAAATTGATAGGAGCGAGAGTATAAAGATAGTTTAACTTTCGGCTGAAATAGTCAAGACACTATCTGCATTATCTTTCGGCTGGCAACTTTCGGCTAACTTAAACAGGGTTGCTTTAACTGCGACGGTTAATTTATTTGAAGACGTGGCTTATTTTTATACTAATAAGAAATACAAATTCTTGCATGTTAAAGCCATCTTACCACTTAAAAAATTTCCAATCTTTCCACTCAATATTTATTTAAAATTTACGTTGGAGTTTGCCAGAGTATAGAGTCACAACTAGTTGATCAAACGGAATATTAATAATAGGTTCTCCTCGCTCAGATAGTTCGATTTTAGCAATGTACCTTCTTTCAAGATTTTCATTCTTATGACATAGTTTATTAAGACTGTATGGTACTGGTATTTCTAACACATGGATAATCAAAATATTTCTGGCCCATGGGAGGATCGAACTCACGACCTTCGCGTTATTAGCACGACGCTCTAACCAACTGAGCTAATGGGCCATATATGTTTGAGCTCTTTATCACCATGAGACAATCCTCACATTTTATCTTCCTTCAAATTCTGATGCAAACACTCTTGATTAACATTGTTCCTCTAGAATGTTTGCCTTAGCCACATAATCGTGTAGGCAGGCAGGAAAAGGGATACATTACGTTTGCAAATAGATACTTTGATCAGGTAGATGATAAATGCCTTCGCGATAGAAACTTCGTGGTTTCGAAATCAAATAGACATCGAGCCATTTTTGGACATCTTCAACTTTCGTGAACCACCTTGTTAAAGTTAGCCGAAATTTGCTAGCCGAAAGATAATGCAGATAGTGTCTTGACTATTTCAGCCGAAAGTTAAACTCTCTTTATACTCTCGCTCCTATATCGATTTTTAAATTCCTATAAACTGAAATAATTTGCCTTCACCCGAATGATATAACCCGATCCTAAATTCTTAAATTCTTAAGTTCATGACTGATTTTTGCTGTATTCAAGACACTACCTGCATTATCTTTCGGCTGGAAACTTTCGGCTAACCTTAACAGTATCGTGAACCGCTGGTATTTCAAATATGATGACGTCAATCTGAATAAGTGGTTTGAGGAAGCCAAGTCTAGAGAATATGCCGCATGCTATAAAAATTCCCAACCTATTGAGAAGATGAGTTCCTGGGTTGATTTTATTGTATGTGGACGAGCGTTGTCATGCAGCAATATCACCTTGCGCCTTCCTTGGCCCGTAAATGGTATTTTTTCCTGCAGAGCATCAATTAATTTGATTAATTGGGCCTAGTAACGTTCAGCTGCAACAGTTTGACCAAGTTCCCGGAGCTCTTAATAAATAATTCCTTTCCAATCGCACCAGGCACACAGTAACACTTTCCTGGCATGAATATTCATTTTTGCAATCTCAACTTTTACTAAATATTATGGTTGTTCTAAAAGCTGTACAATATGGGCCGTTTTCGATATGAGCATCCCATCACAGCCTCCTGTAACTTGTTGGTATTAGTTAGGGAAAATTGCGAAAACTTTGATTTTCTTAATAGAAGTTTACATATTTCGAAAGGTTTACTACAAAAATAGAAAGTCCAGTTTAAATTCGAAAAAATGGAAACTTTGGTGTATGTCCGTCTTTGAAACTCGAGGCCACATATTATTGTTCTTTAAAAATAATATTTTCATGAACCAATTTACTTTATTTATTTATTTTTTTATTTTTGTTTTACATTTATTATTCACGGTTACAATGGTTCCTTTAACTATGAAAATTTGAATTTTGGGCTGCACATATTCGACATGTCTGTCAAGACAATTGTTACTGTCAAGATAAAAAAAAATTTGGGCTTATTTCAAGTTCAACATTAACAATCGCCCAAATCGGACGTGTTTTTTCTTTTTAAATTGTCATATAGTTACAATAAATTTTTTGTATATTTTTTTTGTAACTTGTATTTTATTGTTGTTACTTTTTTCCTGACAAATCAATTATACTTATTGAACGTCTGTGTGTAGTGCATAAAATATCAAACTAAATCTTGACCTATATTAAGTGTATTTGTGTTAGGGTCATAAAAAAGTGTTTACGAATTAAAATAACTGAATCAGTGAAATGTCTGTGGAAAATAATGTGTTAAGTGCCATAATTGTGGATGAATGGTTTCTTGCGTGTAAGGGATTCATGTGCGATAAAGTCATTAGTTACACGCGTGCCACATCTAAGGCCAAAAAGCTCATGACTAAATTTCCCAATGACGTCAAGAAGGCCATGAAATTTATATTTGATGGATTGCCCGGTTTGTCTTGGTTTTGCTCTGAATGAATAACTAACATGAAAGTATTGCTTTTTAACTCGCTCGTCATATCAAAAGAAATCACGCAAGGTAATGATAATTCGAACAATGATACTCATACAGTGAGCGAGGTTTCTAATGAAACTGTTGAGAACCGCAGAGTAGCACGATCCCAATCAAAAACTCAACGGGAAAATGACACAATACAACAAACTGCCTCTTCGTAAACTTTATCTTCTGATATCCTGATACCATCTGTATCGAAGACCATCGACCCACTACCTCAAACATCTAACTCTTTATCAACACCTCCATCAGCGATAAGCACAAAAACAACATTTGTATCGCCAACGGAATCATCGCACTTAAAGTATATACCATCAGTAACCACAACTGCAGCTTCACTAAACTTACATCTTACACATGAACAGCCATACTAATCAGCATATGATGAAATAAAAGCTGTAGAACCCCGACGTTGGCTCTTCGTCAGTAGAATTGAAAATTCTGTGACGAAAGAAAAAATCGAAGACTTTCTAAAAATTAAAATGAAACTGGATACCGCAGTGTGTATCAAAATTTCCCGCAACCAGGAAAACGGTCATATATATGACTATACACCATTCTGGAGTGATGACTATACAGTGCGCGAGATATTAAACAAATTATCGGCTGTTCCGTAGATAATCAATTTCTTACAAGCATAAGTAACAACCACGATGAAGATTATATAAACGGATATGAGTTTGTTAAAGATATGGCATCTCAAAAATTCTTGCATGCTGAACCACAGATTTCAACCTTAAAAAATATCTATCCCGAAATGGGCTTATATATACTACAGAACTTCTATATTTAATCAGTTAATGAAGTTACAAAAGTTTATAAAATTGGAGGTAACTCGTTATTGTGGTTACTCATCAATCTAAAACTGATTTCAGTGATCTAATTTACGCTTTAGGAACTTTAACATCCTACTTGCAACATTGAAAAAATGAGCCTTTCATAATTACCTTGAATGTTAGCCACCATGTCAACAAGATTTTGTCAGTGTTGGATTATATTACAAACTCTCCATTTAACAACATCAAATGGGTTTTAAATATTCCTTTCAATATGTCACTGCAGTATGAGAGAATGTTATCTTCCCGTTGGATTACAGGTGATCCCTTGAAGTTCTCATATGGAAAACGTACGGATTTTCCATCTACATCTCCGATTTTTCACAAGGTGTTGTCTACAGAGTCCAGCTTTAAAAATTCGATCATGGAAATAATGTTTTACATGAAACACTCAAACAGCCTAATAAAAAGCCACTTAAAGGATCATAACATTAAGAACATAAATCTACTACCTTTCTTTGCTTCTTCCTTACGACAATTAAACATATTTATATTTGACAACGCCACCAAACAATATCTTGAAGAACCAACCACAAAACATCAGTTTGTCTTCGATAGGAATAATCTAGTGCAACTGTATGAAGACACAAACACATTTATTATCCCAAACAGATACATTTTTTGTTCATCGAGTACGGTAATTATATTAGAGTCTCGAAGTGTCTCTCGTTAGAGACAGACGTGTTTTGTTTTTATTTTATTGTATTTAAATACGTAAATGGTTTACGTAGTTTTCATTTTAATTTTAATTTTATTTTTTGATATTAAATGGTGTATAATAGAATTAAACTTTAATAAATATAATAATAATAGTGTAGTGATGTAATAAAAATTGTGTTGTGTCCGGTGGTTGGTTGATATATTGTGTTTATCTATCTATATACGAACCTATATAGAACCAACCTTACGATATTTTGGAAGGGGCTGGACCCCGGGGTCTAGGGGCTGCGGTACAAATTTTTTCGCAAATTTTAATTTTCTTTAAATTTTTCCACGAAAATGAGTTTATGGGGCTGGTTATATGAAATTACTGACATGTTCGAATCCGAGGGGCCCAGCCCTGGATCAAAAATTAATTTTTACATGTATAGATACAAATATTTGATTATTCCAAAATGACTTCTCAGCCGCTCAACCGATCGCCATGAAATTTTTACCATATACAAGTTGCATATCCAGAACCAACCTTACGATATTTTGGAAGGGGCTGGACTTCGGGGTCTAGGGGCTGCGGTACAAATTTTTTCGCAAATTTTAATTTTCTTTAAATTTTTCAAATTTTTTGGCCATGACTACGTTGTTTATAGGTGCGATCGGTCTCCTGAAACTAGTTCAAAGAAATCGGATGGTGGCGTACTAATACCAGTACATGCTAAACTCTGGAATGCTCCAGTAACTTTGGCCCCATCGAGAGTCGAACAGATTGGTGTAAAAATCAAAATCAACCAATCCAATCTAATCATCTACGCAGCATATATACCACCTCAATCAAATAGTAATCATTATGCAACTTGCATTGATGCAATTGATGAAGTTATTAATACAACAAACTCATCAGATTTAGTTCTTGTGCTTGGTGATTTTAATCTTCCAAATATAACTTGGAACTTGGACCCATAACTAAACTGTATTTTACCTTGCAATATAACAACAGATGCGGAATCTTTATTTGTGGACGCCAAGCATGGTTATAATTTGAACCAAATAAACACAATTGCTAATAATCGTGTTAGATTATTGGATCTTGTAAGCAACGACATTGATACCTTTATAAATTAACTAAAATGGCTAGAGCAGAACACCTACAACCAATGAAATACAACTTTAAAAAAACTAACAGTGTGGGGCTACAAAGTTACCTTGAACCCATCAACTGGCAAATAACTCTCAATTCCAATGATATAAACGAAAATGTGGACAAATTTAATGACATCATGCTTCAAGGCTTCGAACTGTATGTACCTATGTGCTGTAAACCATAAAATGCTCACCCTCATTGGTTTGATGATAGACTAGTTAACTTAAAAAATCGGAAGTCGAAAGCGTATGCCAAAATGTTGAAAAGCAGGTTAGAAGCGGACAAAACTACGTTTCTACAACATAGTAATGAATTTGAATTTTTTTTCAAATCAAAATACAGGTCGTATCTTGATCAAATTCAAGACAAAATCAAAGTAAATCCAAAACAGTTTTGGAAATACATTAGGAATAAACAGGAAATTGAAGGATACCCTGCTAATATGACGTACATAACAATACCTGCTCTTCAAACGCCAAAGATTTGGCTAACAGTCTATAGACTGCATTGTACGAACAACCCAGCAACAACAACACATCAATAACTCCTCCTTTTATTTTTGAGGACAACATTTTATCGGCTTTCAGGGGGTTTGGAGATGGTTGCGGTCTTGACGATATACCCTCTTCTATTCTGAAGAAGTACGCTGAAATTTCAACAATTCCATTATGTTATCTATTCAATCATTCCTTAAGCACCGGCGTGTTTCCCGAAAAATGGAAAATTTCAAAAATTACTCCAATTTTAAAATCAGATAAACGTGATGATATCTCATGCTACAGAGGAATATCAACTACATCATCAATTCCGAAATTATTTGAGTTAGTATTATGCAACAGCTTTAAATCGACAATTGCACGTCATATATCAATAAACCAGCATGGGTTTATGCCTGGCCGATCCACATCGACTAATCTGGTTGAATTCACCAGTAAACTAATTAACGAGATAGAAAAACACCGTCAAGTTGATGTAGCGTACACGGATCTTAGTAAAGCATTTGATTCTATCTGTCATCATAAAGCACTCCAGAGTTTATTCAATTTTGGGTTTTCTCTCGATTACATAAATTGGTTTAAATCATATCTATCAAACCGGTGCCAATTTGTGATAATGGGAAATGAAAAATCAAACTGTATTAAAGTTACATCTGGTGTTCCCCAAGGATCACACCTCGGGCCTTGGATTTTTATTGTTTTCATAGACCGAATAACCGAGATAATCAAAAACTCAAACGTGCTCATATTTGCAGATGATGTGAAAATTTATCGTACTATTAATGGATTGTTATACGGAGAAACTTCAAGAAGACTTAGATAGATTAAGTGAGTGGTGTGATCGGAACTCACTATACTTAAATATTAAGAAATGCAAAATCATGTCTTTCCATCGTAAAAGAAATCCGGTAATTACTTCATACAAAGTTAACAACGTAGTACTGCAAAGAGTCAATGAGATTATAGACTTAGGAGTTACATTTGTCGTAAACGCCAGTTTCAATAGGCATATTGAAAATTGTATTGCGAAAGCGAATGCCATATTCGGATTTGTTAAAAGATGGACAAATGAATTTAAGGATATTCAAACCTTCTATTTCGCTTATATTCGATCTCAACTGGAATACGCTGTAACGGTCTGGAATTAATACTATTCTGTGCATATAAATAGAATTGAAAGCATTCAAAAGAAGTTTCTGATTTTTTTGTTACGCGGGTTTTACATCAAACGAACATGCATTAAATATATTTGATAAACTTTTTATCATTCTTATGAAATCAAGTAGGCATTGTGAATACTTTAAATGTCAGAATTTCGAATTGAAAATAAAATCATTAAAGCATTGCAATGCAGTTATGTCTATTAAAAGTTCTATTTATTAACTTTTAATGGAAATAATAAATTTCTACAAATATATATTGCATGAACGAAAAGTTGAAACAGGTCTGTCTGACTCGATGTCAACCTAATAACAGTTAGGAGTATCATGCATTTATAATAATCTCTAAACTAAACAATTATGGCCCTATTAACTTCGAATAAAACATATTATAAAAAGCTTCAAATTATGGCTGAACATTGATGTTAGTTAAGTCCATAATTGCGTAGATCTAATAATATTTTATTGGCAATTATATCCGTATTTTATACGGTCAATCTTCAATAAAATTAAAAGAATATGTGCATGTTACTATTTATCTGTCACAAATATTTGAATATTTTGACATGATTGAAAACTCGAGTTACCCGATGTAATCGTATTATAAGTGAAATTGCCTGCTGTAATAACTTTAGTTTCTTCAACACTCACATTCTTTTTACTGATTTAGCGCTTGTTTAATAAACTTTTCAGTTCGATAACGCGGCTTTTACACCAAACGAACATGCATTAAATATATTTGATAGATTTTTTATGATTCTTGTGACATCTATTATACATTGTGAATACTGTGAAACTGTCAGAATTTTGAATTGTAAAACAATGCAATACAATTATGTCTATTGAAAGTTAATAAATAATACAAAAATGATAACTTCATATAGACTTTGAATAAATGGAAAATTCAAAGATTCGTTTGACTCGATTTTAAATTTCTATAAGACACGAAAACTGTACATGCCTCATTAATGGCTCGACCAAGAGGATCCACTTAAATTTGAATAGAATTTTTTTTCCAAATAGAAAGGTAACATATAAAAAAAACCGATTGACGCTGTTAGATTAAAATAACAATTACGTAAATTGTTAGATTAAATTATGCAATACCACCTTATTGCTAAAAATCTGTGAAAAATAATAAAATTAAATAAATATAATTTCTCCGCCATCCTATTTCAATATTTTGACATATTATCTAATACAATCTAATAAGCGCGGGTTACTCGATATACTCACATTAAAAGTGAAATAGCCTGGTAGAAGTAATTAGTTTTATCAACAACCGCAACCTTTTTGTCGATTTGGCGTTTCTTTAATAAACTTTTGAGTTCGATAAGTTAATTCTTTATCGAAGTTTTTATAGAAGATTAAATTCGCTATACATTCATAAATTCCATTGCTTTAAATTTCTAGTTATTTGAAATAGCTTAAACAAGATAAAAAGTTTTTAAAAATAACCTCTGTTCATATTAAAAACACATACAAATATGATTTTTGAAAAACAAAAATGCTTATCAAATAAAAAGTTTACTTGATGTAAAAGCCGCGTTAGTTAATTCTTTATCGAAGTTTTTATGGAATATTAAATTCGCTAAAAAGTTCAAAAATCGCATGGCTCTAAATTTTTCTTGATTTTTAATAGCTTAAATATAATCAAAGTTTTTAAAAATAATCTTTATTCATATTAAAAACAACTAAAAATATGGTTTTTCGATAGCAAAAATGTTTATCAAACAAAAAGTTAACTTGATGTAAAACCAGCGTTAAAGAAAAGTGACTGGTATTACCATTCCATGAAAATGTGGCTCGCTTACCTCCATACACAACAAGATGCACGGATTACAAAATATGCACGCTTGAAAATAGACGACTTCTTTTATGGGCGCGGCTTTTATTGGTAACGTTTTGCTTGGTCACGTTGATTCAGCTTACATCTTGGAAAACATATCAATTCACGTGCCATGCAGAACATGTCGAAACCATGAATTTTTAGCACTTGAACACCATTCTACCAACTATGGAGAAAACAACCCCATTAATAGGATGTCTCAATCTTTCAACTTAATCGACGACCTATTTGATTTCAATTTATCAAAGGACAACTTTAAAAATATCCTTAAATACTATATTTTTTAAATTTTTAATTGTTTAAGCCAAATTTTGGTTTATATTTTTTTCTGTTTTAAAGTTTTTTGTTGTTTTAATATAATTTTTGTTTAAACTACTGTAAATAATCTAAAATCATACATGTATATTACAAAATAGATTTCTTTAAATAAATAAATAAAATAAATAAAAATCTAGAATGAAAAAATTTTTAGTTTTTTGGGCATTAAAATGTCGTGATATACAATTTTTTGGGCTGACAGTTCATACGTGACTGAAAGTATAATTTTCGTGTTGCTACTGCGTTTTTTGGGCTGACATTTGGGCCAGCTTCACATACATCTTATCTGAACAATCTATGCTACCCCTTAACACGAATACCACTCCAAATACAAATAACAAAATAGTTTAAAATTGTAAAAAATCTCCACATTTAAATATTTATAAAAAATTTTCAATATTAATAGAATTTATCGTTACAGTAAACAACATGCGATTGTTTCATTATGAAAGTCAATTAAGGAGTCGTTCATAGTTTTAATTGAAAGCTCATAAAAAGCCCCTAATTCTCCAACAAACATTTATTCAAAATACTCTGTTTTAGTTGTGGGGGCTGAATCAACGTTGATTCAGCCCCCACTACATTTATTTAAATTTTTGTCCCGCCGATTGTGCTCAAAATTTTTGGTTTGCGGATTTCAATAATTCTGCCCGATCCGATCGTTTGTTACAAAGTAGAACTAGCGCAATAAAGGGTCATTTTATGAGTAGGCTAGTCCTGTGAGAATTGGAACTGCATAGTAAATATTTTTTAAGCTTAACATAATAATCATTTCTTTTATTTGATTAAATTTACGAAGACGAAAAGTATTACTTAATAGAAATAAATTTCGAGGAATCTCTAAATGCATGTGAAATAAGTTCTTTTTTTTTGAATGCTGATTTAAAGGCACAATTAATGATCTAAAAACTAAATAATTAATCATCAAATTTATGATGGGGTCCAACTAGTAAAAATCACTTTGTCAAACGCAACAAATTGTAGAACAGTATGGCAATTTAAAAACCATTAATCATATAATTAACATTGTTGAAATGGGAAGAAGTACTGTAAGTAGAAAGCTCTCTAGGTTGTGAAATTAAAATATTCTAAAAGGGATTGAAACGTACATAGTCCATTTATCTTATTTGCATCATTAATATTGTATCGCTCCCAGAACCGCAACACAAAAAACCCCCAGATAATAAAACAAACATCAACGAGCAATGAATTCGTTTATTGTATAAATTACTACAATACACCCAACACATTATGTAGAGACGTTTTATTAACTACAAACATATGTCTGTAGTTTATATATAACACAAGGTACACATGTTTATTCACAGTTGGAAAAATCACTTGAATAATTTTTTATTGTTTAACATTTGTTTGTCATTTGTGTGATGATGATAACTACATACATGTACACAAGTGGTACACAGTATGTACACAGTACAGCTAACATAAAAATTTTAGATATAAAATATGAGAGAGCTGCTATACCGCAATTTAGTTGCACGCACTGTATTTTCACCGTGAGACCGACCCATAAACATACTCGTATATCATCTACCTGTCGTCGTCTGCCGTTTTTATTTTATTATCGCAGAACAAAATGTTACATGAAACTCCCAACAACAACAATAATAATAAAATTTAAACGAAAACTTTGGTAATTTTCATTTGTTTTATTGCGATATCAACAAGCTACAACGATAATGAAAAAAAAAAATTTTTTTTTGGTCCTTTCGTTTTCCTTCGCACCCGCTTTGTTTTCATCCTTTTTACGACATGTTTTTTTTATTTAATATTTTATTTTTTTTGCTCTTTTCGGGGTGGGGGTTAGATTATACGATGTCAAGTTCATCGATTGATAACGAAACAGCCTACCGAGTCAATTGAATTCGACAAGGAGAAGGACCCGATGGAGGAGCATGGCGAGAATGAGGAAAACTATATTGCAACAACATTAGGGATTGTATTTGCTGCCTTCATTATATCACCATTAACGGAATGTTTGGGGCCAGTGTTGGAATTAAATGTAAGTTGCGACTTTATGTAGCTATATATAATATTTAAATTAATATAAATATTCGATTTGCCGGCACAGGGACTTTTAGCTGCTATTCCATTGGCCTACATATTACCAGGATTAGCATACATTCAACTTGAACCACATTCCTTGTTCAGTCGTGAAAAACTTCCAGCACTAGGTTTAGTTGTGTTCGGTGCAATTGTAACGTTGGTCGGTGCTGCTGTTTTACTACCCAGCTTATTGGGCGACTGTCGAACCGGTACCGTGATGGGATATTGTAAAGGCGGAGAATTCGCATTAAATTCAACCGAGTTTCCGTACTCCACAACACCAACAAGTATAACGACCACATTGAAATCTCTAAAAAATTAAATTTATAATAAAATAATTTATTTATGTAAATACTTTACAAGAAATATTTGAAAAATATTATATAAAAAAGCAACAAAACCAAAAAAAAAATACTTAACACTAACTATTACAAATATTAAAACTGTTCGAAAAAAAAAGAATTCGATATTTATTTTATTAATTAACAAAATTTTCTTTAAATTCAAAATTTATATCTATACATATATTTTAAGCTTAATATTTGGAAAAATTATTTAGGGAATTTTATCTTATGATATAAAATATAAACAAACCAAAAAATCGATCAGCCGCTAAACAATTAATGTATGTACTTAAAAAAAACTTATTAATGGCATCAAATGTCAGCTGTGGCCGAAACTAAAGCTGGGTCTGCCAACATGCACACCTTATTTTTGTCCGAAATAATTTTATATAATTAACAAAAGTTTAGTCTAGTCGGTTTACGGTTCCAATTGGACATATAATGCCGCCATATTGAGTTACTTTAGGATTGGTGATTACACTGTTAATTTGTTTAAAATCAATGCACCTAGAATACCAGGCAGTACTGCTTGATAGATTGATAGTTTTTTTTCTGACATTTAGAGGTTTAACGAAATGTTTAATCGCAAATTTGGTAATACTATTGATATTATTGTAGAATTTATTGCTGGGGGCTATTATGAAACTATTCGCATTCGGATTTTTACGATATCGGAAAAATTCGATTCGCCGCGAATTTTTTTGTATTAGGAAATAGATGGTCGAATTTGGAAATACAAATATGAAGTTAGCTTTATGTATCTTTTCTTTTTCTATTGTATGTGTGTATTTTGACATTTAAGCAAACGAAAATATTAATTATTTGTGACTTGTGAAAATAAAAATATTTTGTAAATTAATTAAAACGTAATAACGTGGAAAATATAATAGATACTAGTATAGGATTTTTGGTTGATACTGACTCATATTCTTAGGAAACGTTTACGTTCGAATTCCAATCCTTTTGATATAGAAAATAAAAGGTAATGATATTTTCTATTGTTATTAATTCAATAACACGTTATAACGATATAAAACGATATATAACGATATAAAATTCACCATGGTTTCAGATTTTTAAAATTATTTCGGGTGTTAAAAGATTTATTTAAATTTATCTTAAACCAAGCGGAGCCCCATTTTCTTTCAAGGAGGAATAGTGATGCGATACCGCCTATATTGAAAATAACAGCGACCTTGCGTTTTTTGGCGGAAGGATCTTACCACCAGGGTGTTGGGCAGAATTTTATAATTGGAATGGCACAACCAACTGTTTCGATTGTGATTGCCGAAACACTGAATATATTAGAATCCAAGATGTACAAGAAATATATTAAAGTTAAGCTAACCGGAGACGAGAAAGCAAGATCAAAAGAATACTTCCTAAATAAAATTGGGGGTCTATTATGAAATTTATCAGTCTCGGATTTTTCCGTTAACGGATATATCCGATTCGATACGGATTTACCCTATTATGAAACTTGTATTATCGGATTGGTAATAAACAAATTGAAGAAAGCAACATTATCTTTTTTTTTAATAATTTGAGGTTACAAAAACAAAATGACATCAATCGGATACAAATACGTCAACTAAATTACAGTCGGATTTTTTGTAGTGTGAACGGAAAAATCCGATTCGATTTTACTTTTTAGTTTCATAATAGCACGGATATATCCGTTAACGGAAAAATCCGAGACGGATAAATTTCATAATAGACCCCCTGAGTTCCCTGGTGTTATAGAATGCGTAGATGGTACCCACGTAAATATTATACGCCCAAATAAAAATTAACATCATTTTTTTAATAGAAAAGGCTGCCATAGTATAAACGCAATGATGGTAAATATGATTTTTTATATTGTATATCCAACATTAATTGATTTTTATTTCTAGATATGTAATTGTAAAATGGAGATAATTTCGGTTGATCCACGCTATGGCGGTTGTTCGCATGACGCCGCTATTTGGAACATGAGCGACAACTTAACCCTTTTGAAAGAAAAATGGCGAGTTGGTGATAAATCGTGGACGTCCGTTATAACTCTGGATACCCATTACAACCTTGGTTAATGACACCTTACAGAAAAGCTACAGAAGCATCGCCTGAATCACATTATAACACTATCCACTCAATAACTCGTGCTATAATAGAACGAGTATTTGGTATCCTTAATCGGTGGCGAAGCTTGTTGGACACTTGTGAGCTACATTAACAGCCTCTGAAAGCTACACAAATTATGAATGTATGTGCCCCCCACAAATTTATGAAAGTTTAATTACAAGTGAAGAAACTGTATAGCTAAATTCCTCGAACGAAGTAGACCACAAAAATTTTTCACAAGAAGCGAGGCGGACCAGAGATGAAATTAGAGATAGTTTGTAATATTTAAGATAATTGTATTTCACAGATAATTTTATATCACATAACTATAACTACTTATATGTACTTATAACTTAATACTAAATATAAAAATTGTTAAGGCATCGCATATCACATACAATAAAATAATAAGGTAATCATTTGGTATTCAATAAAGTAATCAAATCTCAATGTTTAATTCTTTGGCTTTAATTTCCAATTTTACTCTCTTTAGTACCGACTCTTCAACTTTTATAGTTTATTTTGTTTTAGAAGGATTTTAGTTTTTCGAGCCATTTATCCTTCATAAATTTAAGCATTTCCTTTTTTGAATTACGAATCTCTTTATAAGTTTTTCTTTTTGGTATTTGTCATTTTTAATTTGAGATTTTTCCTGCATTTCGATTTGCTTCTTTAAGTCGTGGTTTCCTTCTGCTTTTTTGGAGAATTACGAATTTGATGGTTTTGGTTCGAAGCCGGTGTCTCGTTGTTTTTATTGATCTCAACTTCTTGTTCATTTGTGATGAGATTTATGTCGCGTTGGCAATTATCAGGGGTTGTGTTAATGTCGAATCTATCCCATTTATTTCACCCGTCCAATCCAATAAATCATCAACTCTCTCCTCAGTTGGGCTAAATTTTTTGATCCTACAAGGGCCTCCTCCAGTCCCGCTAATACATTTTTTATTAAAACGTATTTCATTCTTAACATTATATTTAAAATCTTTCCAAACCTAAATTATTAATAAGAAAGCTAATTAATATTTTTAAAACTTGTTACTACTTTGACATCACTTTTTTCCAACCATCAACAGTTCTGCTTGGTGGGCTAATATATTTAAATCCTTTGTGATTTCGTCCCATAAATTGTTTGCAGTTTCTTTAAACTGTGGGCCATTTAAGTATTTTTTCGCAATCCCCTAGTTTTGCTCCATATAACAGACCAGCAATTCAAATTGTTGACCCGTAGTTGTAACCCTGTTAATATACACATAAATTATTATTTTTAAAACACACAACATAAACTAATAACTAACATCTTATTTAGTTAATTTGTTATAATATAAAAACTTACATTTTAAAACTTAAAAAAACGCAAAAATATTAGCAAATATTCAACACTTTATATTTCAACTTTTTTTTTAAACTCCCAAATATGTACATATCACAAACTGAAAATTCGTCAACTAAATAGCAGTCGGATTTTGACTTTATATTTTTGGATAAATCCGAAGCGAATTTTTTTTTAGTTTCATAATAGAGCGAATTCGGAATAATCCGCGGCGGGTTTTATTTTTAATTTCATAATATCGTAAAAATCCGAAGTCGAATAGTTTCATAATAGCCCCCCTGTTTTCACATCAGAGGTGACATGTTGTAACATCACATTTTCGATACTTTACATAAGTTAATGTCTTCCTTCTTTAGAATAAGATGTGACGCTATTTCAAATTTTATACCATCTACCAGTATGCCAGATTGAAAAATTGTGATTTTTCTACTTCATTTCAATCACCAAATAAATTGTTTTCGATGCTTGACACGAGGTCTTCACTATGCAAAATTGTTGAGATTTTGTTTCATGAGATTAAATTTAAGAATGTATGTGTAAGTATGTTATACAAATTTAGAAACTCTCAGCAAATTATCAAGAGGTTATTTCACGAAAAAATTATCATGAAATGTTTACGAAATGTCAAATTAAAGTACACATACATAAAATATCATGAGTGAAAGTCTCAGCGATTTTGCATAGTGTAGACCCCATGAGAACGAAATTAGACTTATGCTGTGTGCCTCAGGTCGATTTTAACGACTAAATTATGAACTAAACTACATTGCTCAGTAATTCGCAATCAACATTCATAGATGGCAGTAATATCAACAAAACAAGCTGTTTCTGACTATTTGAAATACTAAATTGTCGACTTTTCGTGGTTCAAGGAAATATTAAATTAAATTAAAATAATGGAAAATGATATGAAAGTTGCATTGTTTGCAAATGTTATCATAAAGTACGAAATGTGTAAAAATAAAAAAATTGATATTCCAGTAAATTAAAGAGAAAATGATTGTTTATAATTTACAATAAATAAAAATAAAATTAAAAATATTGTACACAATAACATATTTGCATTGCATTGTGCATTTGCACAATGCACATTTGCAAATACCAAATAATAACATTTGACAACTAAATTGAAAAGTTACCTCACAAGGAGACTTTTCGTTTGTAACCTGCCGGTGAATACCGTAAGATCACCCGAAAAAAAACGATCTAACGATCATTAATGCAAATGTGTTATTGTGTAAAAAAACTAATATATTTTTACATGACACTTTTTTTATTATTTGTAAATATTTCATAGTTTATGATAACAGTTGCAAATAATGCAACTTTTATATCATCTTCCATTATTTTAATGTGTCCGTCACGCCAGCCGGAACCATATCAGCCGGAACCAAACAACTATGACACAAGTAACATGATGCATTGTGCATCATTGAGCACTATATGCTCTTTCAGCCGGAACCTTATAATTCCAGCCGGAACCTATGAAGCCACACAGAACCATACAACAGCCAAACCAACTAGGGCACTAGTAGCATGATGTATTGTGCGTCATTGTACACTATATAATTTTTCAACCGGAACCTTATAAATCCAGCAATATATGATTTTTCAGCCGGAACCTTATAATTCCGACCAGAGCCTATTAAAGTCAGCCAAAACCGTACAACAGCCAAACCAACTATAGCACAAGTAGCATTATGTATTATGTGCATCATTGTGCATTATATAATTTTCCTGCCGGAACCATATAAATCCTGAAATATACGAGAAAAATGTTAAAATTTCAGCCGGAACCATACCCTCTACAGCCAAACCAACTATAGCAGAAGTAGCACGATGCATTGTGCATCATTTAGCACTATATATTTTTTCCGTCTTAACCTTATAATTCCGACCAGAACCTTACAAAGCAAGTCAAAACCGTACAACAGCCAAACCAACTATAGCACACAAGTAGCACGATGCGTTGTGCATCATTGTGCATTATATAATTTTTCAGCCGGAACCATATATCAAGTAATATATAATTGTTCGTGAAAAAACCTTGCAAATTCAGCCAGAACCATACCCTCACAGCCAAACTAATTATGGCACGAGTAACACGATACATTGTTCATCATTGTACACTATATAATTTGATATCACGGTTTTGACTGGCTTTATTAGGTTCTGGTCAGAATTATAAGGTTTCGGCTGAAAAATATATAGTGCAAAATGATGAACAATGCATCGAGCTACTTGCGATATAATTATTTTGACTGTAGGGTTCTGTTTAATTAATAAGGTTTTTTCCTCGGAAAATCTTAGATTACTGGATGTGTAAGGTTCCGGCTGAAGAATTATATAGTGCACAATGATGCACAATACATCGTGCTACTTGTACTATAGTTGGTTTGGCTGTAGTACGGTTTTGACTGGCTTTATCAGGTTCTGGTCGGAATTATAAGATTCCGGCTGAAAAATTATATAGTGCACAATGATGTACAACGCATTGGGCTACTTGTGATATAGTTAGTTTGGCTATAGAGGGTATGGTTCCGGTTGAAATTGTAAGGTTTTTTCACGACAAATCGTATATTTCAGGATTTATGAGGTTCCGGCTGGAAAATTATATAGTGCACAATGATGCGCAATACATCGTGCTCCTTGTGCCATAGTTAGTTTTGCTACAGTATGGTTTTGGCTGGCTTTATTAGGTTACGGCTGGAATTATAAGGTTCCGGCTGAAAAATGATATAGTGAACAATGATACACAGTTCATTGTGCTACTTGTGATATAGTTAGTTTGACTGTAAATAACCAAACCATCGTTTCCGGCTCGAATTATAAGGTTCCACCGAAAAATCATATATAGCTGGATTTATAAGGTTCCGGGTGAAAAATTATATAGTACATAATGATGCACAATACATCGTGCTACTAGTGCTTTAGTTGGTTTGGCTGTTGTATAGTTCTGTGTGGCTTTATCATGTTCCGGCTGGAATTATAAGGTTCCGGCTGAAAAAGCATATAGTGTTCAATGATGCACAATGCATCGTACTACTTGTGCCATAGTTTTTTGGTTCTGGCTGATATGGTTCCGACTGGCGTGACGGACACATCTTAATTTAATTTAATATTTTCTTTAACCACGAAAAGTCGACAATTTTGAACCAATTTTTTAATTAAAATATTCAAAAATAATTTTTTGCGAAATAGAAAAACAAGTGTTAAGTGAAATATGTTTATTAAGTGTTAGAGTATTTCGCCAAGTGCCTACAGCAAATAGTATTAAAAGATTGTTGGGAGATGGAACGAAAGTGACTAAGACGTCCCGCACCAGTTCGGCGTAGAACAAAGAAGGAAGAGAAGGGATCAGAAAAATAGGGCTCGCTAAACGACCAGAAGTTAAAACTAAAACGGGTCGGGTTCAAAGAACAAAAGCTAACTTCCACAACAAAACCCTCCATAATCTCAATCCGGACGATCGCACGAGCCAACTTAGTAAAAGATGGAATTCAACCAATGGGCAGATTCAGGTTGCAAATGGCCACCGGTGCAACTGCGATTATTAAACGAAGGAAGAATGTAGAAATACGAATCGGAAATATTCAGTTTTGGCATGAAGTATTGATGGCAAACATCATTGATGGAAGTCATTTTAGGCATGAACATCATGAATACCTAAGGATTTGTACTGGATGTGAAACGGGGAACGCTGCCATAATGTAGACATTACAACCTAGCGAGGAGGAAGGAACTACAGGGCTTATTATATTAGATCATTGAACAAAACTGAGTGGATGGAGGTTCTGGATCAGAAAGTTGTGGATTGTGGAAGCCAGTGATGAGGATATAGCATTAAGAAAAATTATAATTGGGAAAGCTTTAGTGAAACGTTATGATGATATCCTAGTTCCAATAAGGGCACTTAACTTAATGGACACTACAAAAAAACATCAAGAAGAGGAGTATCATCGGAAAATGTGACGAGGTATCAACCATCGTTAAGCGTGAATGAACGAATACGAGTGTAAAGGCCACTGATAAGCAACTGCGAAACATTCTAGATAGCTTCACTCAGAAATGGAACATCTGTGCTAACTCGTCAAGCATCGAGGAGGGTGCGATTAACAAAACAAGCTGAAGATGATAAACGATATGCAAACAACAGGAGCGATTGAAAAACCTTTAAGTCCATGGAGTTCACCAATGGTATTGGTAGAAAAGAAAGATGATCAAAACCGATTGTTATCTCCTACCCTAGACCGACGAAACATTAGATACGTTAGCAGGTCTACGAATATTTTCAACACTGAATTTGCAGAGTGGCCATTTTCAGGTGGAAGTTGCAGTCGAAGACATGGAAAAATCGACATTTAGCGTTGTCACTGGGTTATGGTAATTTAATGTTATGCTTCCTGCGACTTTCGAGCACATACGGAATTTCGAAGAAGTATTGGAGAGAACACAAGCAGTTGGCTTAAAACTTAATCCGAAAAAGTGAACATTATTCCGGGATGAATTAAAGTATTTGGGACCCAAGGTTTCAACCAAAAGGAATACATACTGATGAAAATAAGATATCTGCTGATAAGGACTGGCCAGGAGAAGGAATCTGCATGAATTAAACAAAGAGTTTACACGAATTAACTCAGAAAAATAAACCATTCAAATGGAATAATGAGCGAGAGGATGTGTTTAAAGAATATGAGAAGCAGTTGGTTACAGCACCAACACTTGCATATCCGATACAAAATGAAACATTTATTGTAGACACCGATGCAAGTAATTATGATATAGGAGAGGTGTCACACGAGATTGATGGCCAGGAATGTGTAATCGTAATCGTGTAACCGTAATCGTAATTGTGGTCGTGTAGAAAAAAGAAAAATACCATTAACGTTAGGCTCCTGCTACCTGCAAGTGCTACCGGCTGAGGAATGGACTAAGGGTAAAATTAGAAAACAACAACTTGTGGACAATAACAGTGAATTTTATTGAAAAAGAACACCGTTCAGCGCGGAGGACGGTTATTTAAAACGGACGTTCAAATGTTACAATGGTAAATCCGCACATCATGCCTGTTTGGGCGTAACGGTCACAAACAAGTGTCGATCTTCTAAGGATCAACTAAACCTTAACCATAGTATGAGAAAGATTCTACTGAGAAAAAAGGATCCACAACACGAAGTTGCGGTGCGATGCTACAATATAACGTAGAAGCAACATTTGAAAGGATTGCTATGGGCGTTGAAGGACCATTCCCATTGTTAATTGCCAATGCCGTGGTATACAATTGGTTTGGTCATTTAGCAGTACAAATGAAACTTCATTCCAATCAGTGGCACTATTCTAATGATTCCCCGAGAAAGGGAACTGGGCGGTTATTCTTGAAATCGATGGAAATTTCGGCATGCGAAATATAATTTGCTTTAAAATCCTTTATAATAATCGAATTTTTCGTCGGCTACTTTAATCGTTTTTTTTTTTTAAATTTGCTTGCAAGTCTTCTATTATTTATTTCACTAGTATCAAAATTCGGTAAATTTTAAGGCAAATTATATTCCACATGCGGAAATTTCCATCGGTAGAACTTTGAATCAGTAGTTTGCCAGGAAATGTGTCAATTTTTAGGAATAAATGAAACACGAACAACAGCTTACCTCCTACTGTCTGATGGCGTGGTTGAACGTTTTAATACCACATTGGAGGAATCCATAGAAACACAGTAGAAAAAAATCAACGTAATTGGGATCAGAATATTTCCTTAATCCTGATGACCTACCGATCGGCGGTGCATGATACAACGGGAGTACCACCAGCTACACTATAAACGATCTTTGACAAAAGTGTTTTATAAAATAATTGCATCAATTTTTTTTAAACAATTTTGATCAAATAAAAATTACACTACATAAAAGATTTTATCAATTATGTCCTCAACCTTCAGTAAAAATGGAACAATACCGATCTTTTATGATTATATCGTTAATAAAACTAAAAAAGAACCAGAAAAAAAGAATCTGGGTGAAACCGTCTGGGTATCGAGACGGGTTTAAAAGGTGTCCATCAAAATTTGTTAAAGGAACTGCAGACTCAAGGACGTGGCCTGCTACAAAAAAATATATAAAAAGATGGATGACAATTTATTTAATTGTATTGTCCACAAAATGTCATCGTTAATTAAATGATAGAAAATGCACTTACGAAATTCAGTAAGTGTGGTGGAGCACAGATTAATGGCCACACTTCACTTTCTAGTAAAATTAATTCGCCTCGAATTCATGAATTAATATTCTTGTGGTTTTTGCCGTCCAATTGCAATTGTATTTGGTCGCCATTTTGAAAAAACAATATGTCAAAAATAATTTAACAAATTTACCTGCATGAGGCTAAGTTTGATAAAAGCATTTTATAAAAGTGATGGTTTTATAAAATATGCATATTACACTATCAAAGAAAATTGATAAAAATGTTTTATAAAACACGTTTGTCATAAAGATCTTTTATAGTGTAATTCCGGCCTAAAGCCTAGTACTCAGTTCGATTTCACGTGAAATCTTCATACAATTTTACTAAAGTGAAATAGAAATGAAAAATCCCACTACTGTTTTCACTCAGTTCACCAGTTTTCACTCAGTTCACCAGTTCATCTCTCCAAATTATTTTCATGTTAAAATAATGTCTCGGCACATCATTTTCACGTGAAATTTTGACATTTGCTTGTGTTTGACAGTAAAAACAAATAATTTTAAATACCATAAATCTTTAAATTTTTAATAAAATCAATTAAATAAATAAAATTTCATTTCAATTTCACCCGAAAATAAATGGATTTCTGGAGACCGCGTTAAAATTTCATTTCAATTTGAACTGAGTACTAGCGCAAACAAACGTAACACATTTTTTTGATTATGGTATACTGCCATCTATAGTCAAAGATTAAAACCGTTGACACAAAATGACGTCATATAACAAAAATTTTAAAGCAGTGAAGCCTTTTTGTCATGCATTTGTTGTTATTAGTGATTGTCCAGTTATTTGTGTCCTAATGAAATGTACCCCATCCCTTCTCACCCCATCTCATTTAATTCTGTGCGCAGCATCAAATTCAGGCAAGGGTTAAAGCCAGCATTTCAACGGTACGCCTTCTTATTAAGTCATCACCGGTTCAAACAGCTACAAACTGTTAAGGAAAAAATGTCATGGACGCAGCAGGAGTGGAGAAAAGTTTTGTTTTCTGATCAGAAAATATTCAATGTGGACGGCCCTGAAAAATGCGGTTCCAGAATTCAAAATGAGTTTATCATCACGATAATGCCCCGAGTCACACCGCAAAAATAGTAACATCCGGGGCCAAGACCAAAACGTGAAACTCTTGCCATGGCCACCGTACTCTCCGGACTGAAACATAATGCAGAATATTTAGGGATGCTTAGTGAGAGCTCTACACAAACAGACTACAGTTTGAAGACATAGAATCGTTAATTGAGACTATAAAAACAGCGTGAACAAAGGTCTCTTTGAATTATTCGAAGGCACTCTATGATTCCATGCCCAATCGTGTTTTGGAAATAATTTTCAGCCGTGGGGGTTTTAATTATTATTAGAAGGAATATGTGAGATAAAAACTAGTTCATTATTGAAAACATCATTTTTTCTTTTATTTTCTTCAATTTTTTAACTGGCCTTATCCTAATGACACAGTATTTTTTTTGGCCACGTATCGAAAACAAATCGGTCTACTACTCTAACAGTACCTACTTCCCAAAACTGATTTGTTTTTGTCTCAGTCGCCTAATTACAAATCCTCTTACTGATTTTGAGACAAAAATATAAGGTGTCGCACTAAATGGAATTTTATTTCCTAAAATACTTGATCGAATTTTGATAAACCAAAACTAATCCGCAGTCTGTCCAGACAACGGTTAATTCGTCCCTAATATTGTGAATGTTACCGAGTAGATTGTTTTTGACTTTTTGACCAAAGAGTGCTTTAACTTTTTGGATCAATGTAGAGAACACTACGAAGTACAATCGGCTATGGTAGGTGAGTCGAAGGAGTTTCGGGGGAATAAACATTAATTCTATTTTTCCTAAATTAAAAAATTATGCACCACATTTCAAATTTTCGTAAGTAAATATGCCACTGCGAAATCTTCCTTTTCATTTATTGAGATTGATTACCAAACTTGCGTCGCTTATCTTTTGAAAAACTTCGAAGGCCTTGACTGATTATTTCGAACTAGTCGCGAATAATCCAATCTGCCAAAATGCATGAGTCGCGCTAGTTTGTTAGCAGTGCTCGACCGTTTGAACTGGAACTAGGTTATTCTTATTTATTTAATGCGTTAATAGTTTTAATGCGATAACGATTTCAAAGATTTCTAATTAATCTATGCTGCGTATATCGAGTATTAAATTAATTTTGATTATCTCGCGCTTACTCGATTGTAACAAAAAATACTCGGAACGTAGGCTGGGGTTCTATAAACAAGTAGTAATAGCCGGCGGAGCTACTAGTGGGAAGTAATCGATACTAAAGGAGTATTTTTATCTCATGTTTTTTTCAATATTCCTTCTTAAAAACAAAAATGAAGTTTGTTTGTCCTAGGTGAATTTTATTTTTGAAGCATATGGTAACGCTGAGCATGATACTATCTATGTAAAATACAAAAAGTTAAACTGAAGGCAACTTTATCTTGATCCGCGTCAAATTTTCTCAAATAAATTAGACTGAGAGTATTGAAAAAGAGTAAACCCACCAATCAAAACATTTTATTTGAACTTCCTCTCGAAAACAGAAGAATTTTACTAATAACTGCAGAAATAAACCGACGGGTATGTTATTGATTATTCGCCAAAGGTCAAACTCATTATTAAGAAAATGGCCAAACCTAAACTTTCAAAATACAATAATCGTTGCAAAATAGGAAATTTGGTTCAAATGAGAAAACGAATACAAACGGATTTCAGAAACAAAGAAATATTAGCTTAAAAATATCGTAAGGCGGCCTTAAAATAAGAATCAAATTTAAAAGAAATTTTAACAATTTCTCTTAAATAACTAACAATGTAATTAACTAAGAGAAATAAAACAACAGTTACCGTAAAAACAGTTCATATCTCTTGCGCCTAGAATTTTAAGTTTTTCTCCCTCTAAATTAACAACCAATATAACGTTACCATGACAACACTACAACGAAATATGAAACCACATACATAATTCGCCATTCCACACTTTGATTCTTTCGTCGTGATTCTTTCCTCGTTTCCTTCCCCTTCATCTTCAAACTAACAACAGTTTATTGGTGAAGGGGAAGGAAAAGAGAAAAAAATCGCGACGAAAGAATCCAAGTGTGAAACGGCGGAATAGCTTCAAAATGACTTCGAGGCAGAGCCATTTCCTTGCATAATGCTTTTATTCCACCACGAAAAATGTACTGTCAGGAAAAAATAATGAAAAATCAGAAAAAGAAAAATTATATAAACTTGCATTAGAGTGACAGAAACAAAAACAAAACTAATGGGAACATTTTATAGTTAAATCTTGACATCTTGAAGATAACATAACCAACAAAACTTTACAAAATAAATTTATTTATGTATTTATTTTTTATTTTTAATGTTGGTTCACCATAATATTTTTCCAACCATAAAACGATCGATTATGTAAATGTATTAGAATGTTGCCATAAAAAATACTCTGGTTAATATTTTTTCCATTTTATTACGGCAACATACCACTACATATAAATCGATTTTTTCAGTAAAATTTTACTGATTTTTTTTTTTTTTATTTCATTCTATTAAGTAGGACATCTATATTTTTATCTAGTTTCGTTTTTACTGACAGCAAATATTTCTTGGTGGAATAGAGGCATAAAAATCTGTTTGGGCGTGGTTAAAATTCTCCATTTAGCGGTAACCGAAAATCTATTAATTACAAAGATCGAGTTGGCATAAGTCATTTGTACGTGTAAGTAGATCCAGCACAACCTATGTTTCGTTTTACGCTTTATTTTGCCTACTATACACATAGAAACACTTCTACTGTTTCAATTACAATTTGTGAGTTTCGGACGCAGCCAAATATATCATATTTCGGGAACAGAATTATTATACTTAAATAAAAATAAATTTATACTAATTATTATTGATATTCCTAAATGTTAAAATAAACCAAAAAAAAAACAGTAACGTAGTAATATAATAAATATAAATAATTTTTATTAAAAATTGAGATTAAAAATAAAATAATTTATGATAACGATACACAGTAATTTTTGAAATCACTTACTAGATGTCGCCCGATGAATGAATTCGTTCGCATCAAAGTCATCTATTTGAAAACAATATCCACCCATATGTTGTTTATTTAAAAATAGCGAATATATTTAAAATTTTAGCAATTTCAAAATAATAAAAAATATGAGAATAGACAAAAACACAAGTACTAGATAGAGAAAATAGAATAAATAATCAAAATAGCACATAATATATTTTTGGAAAAATATATTTTAAACGAATTTTTTAAAAATGATGTAAAAATGATTTAAAAATCGTCTAATTTTAGGCATCGAAACTAGACCCCAGAGTAATAATAATGAGTTATACGAATCGCTCATTGAACGAAACACAAAGCAAAATATTTTTATTGTACTCGTACGTCCTTAACACTAGATGGCCAGCAGACAAGTTAATCGAAATATCCCATTCAATTATCTTTTAATTCTTATCTGCGATTAGGTCTATTTAAATAAGGCCTAAATATTTTTTTTAAATGTAATATTAAATTTTTAGTTTATTTTTAAATTGTTTACGTTCTTAGTTTCAATTTAATTAATTACTTCATACAGTGATTTAAATTATTAATCAAATTGCTATAGAATCAATTAAAATCAATTTTAATATATATTAATGCTTAATTAATTAAATAAAATTTTCAATTTATCAAATTAATTAATTTTTATTTTTTTTTCTACGATTAATTTTTAATTTGTTTTGTTTTTATATTTTAATAAATGTAAATCTTATATTTAAATATTATTAAGTAATATATTTCAATTTATAATTTTTTCCGAATTATAATTTAAATTTTCATCTTTATAGTTTTTTAACATTGTAATAAATCAAAAAATTAATATTTTGAAAACTAAATACATTGATTAAAATACTAATTTAAATCACACATATTATATAAAAATATATAATTAAATTAAAAATTAAAATAATTGATTATTTAACATTAAATATTATTAGTTTTAATTTTAATTAACGAAATAAATTTAATCATTATTTTCTAAATCTTTAGGTTATTAATTTAATATAAATTTTACCAGTTCATAATTTTAAAACATAGTTTAACATAAATATTAATTTTTCAATTTATTTATTTTTATTTTAATTTTCTATTTTGTAAACATCTCAATTTTTTAATTTTTTAATATTTAAATAATAATTGTTCTCCTTTCCTGTTGATTAATAATTTAGTGTTGAATTTTTTAATATTTTAAAATTTTATAGTTTTATTAACTTTTGTTAATTTTATAAATAGCATTTCAAAATTAAAGTTTTATAATATTTTATTTTTATATTTTATTAATAAGTATTTAAAATTATTAATAATAATAAATTTTTATTTAAATTTTTTAATAAATACATTTTAGAATTTTTAATCACTTAATTCTAATAAATAAATTAATGTTTAATGCTTATTTTTCTATTTATTATTTTTTTTAACTTCTTTTTAATATTATCTTTTAATTAAGACTTATGGATAATTATTATTTAGTTTTTTTATTATGTTTCATAATTTCTACTTTTTTAATATATGTAACTTCGTTTAAAATTTTAAATAAATTAATTAATTCGTTTTTAATTGGAATTGATTTTAATAAATTTAATTTATATTTTATTACCTAATAATAAAGCATTTTTTTTTTTAAATAATGTTAACAGAATTTTTATTTTTACTTTTAACTCAGTTAATACAAAAAATAATAATTTAAAAAATTAAATCTCTAACTTAAATTTTTTAATATTTCCAAGAGTCATTCTTTTTGTTGCAGTTTTATTGTTTTATTTTATTTTATATTATTTTGAAATATTTAAATTTATTAATTAATTAATTAAATATTAATTTTTTAGTTGTTTAGTTTTGTAAATAATATTTTAAATTTTATTTTTAGATAACAATTAAAAATTTTAAATTTTAAAATTTTTATTATAAAATTAATAAATTTCTGGTAAATTATTTCCAATTTATAAATATAATTTATATTGTAATGACTATGCATATGAAATATAATTAAATTGGTCTTAAAATTTATTAATTATTTAATTTCTTAAATTTCTTCTATTATTTAATATTTTAATTAAATATATTTTAATAATCAGTAAATCAGTTGAATTGTAAAATGTTTATTATTTCATAATTTTAAATAAACAAAGCAATGCTGAAAGTATAACATAATTTTTAAAAACTGAACATAAATACTATACACAGAAAGGACACAGAAAATTTATAGTTTTTTTCAACTAATAAAAGGACACATAGCTATTAAATTTCAAGTTTAAAAAAATTTAATAAATAGTTAATTTAAATAAAATTTCAAATATATTTTTTGATTAAAGTTTTTTTTTTTTTTTTTTTAACATAAGTAAATAAATAATTTATTGTTTAATCAATTAAATTAATTTTTTAACAATTTATTGTTTTCTAGTTTTTAATTTTTTTACATTTTAACTTCCTTTTTTATTTTTAGTTTTAGTAAATTACATTAACAATTTTAATAATTATAAAATTATAATAATTATAATATACATATCTATTTGTACACTTTTTTATAATTTATTATCTTTCAAAATGTTTTTTTAATATTATAATTTTACATTTTAAATTTGAAACATTTTAATATATTAATATCATAACTACAATTGTTTAATTTTAAAATTATTTAATATATTAAAAATTAATTAATTGTTAATAAATTATTAATATTTTGTTTTTAGTTCCTATTTTTTTAATTAATTTAAATTGAATTAATAATAATAAATTTTAATTTTTGTTTTATTTTCTAAACAATGTTTTAATTGTGAGATTTTGCATTTTTAAATTTAATTTTTAATGAATTAATTTAAATTAATAAATTAAACTAGTAAGAGTTTATTATTTTCTTCACTTGCTAATATTTTAATATTTCACTTAAATTTTGTTTTAGATAAATAGGAGTTTATTATAATTTCAACATTTTAATTTAGATTTAGATTTAAAATATAGCATGATTTAATTTTTTTTTAATTTTTCCTAATGCAAAATTAATAAATAATAATAATAGAAGAAATATTTTATTATTTATTGATTTATAGCTTACAATTGTTTAACTTTCAATAAATAAACTTTATTAAAATTTTAAATTTATTTTGCAACTGATTAACTCTTTGATCTTTTACTTTAACTTTATAATTATTTAATATTTATTTGTTTAAGTAATAAATATTTTAATATTAACCAATTTAATTAATTGTTCAATAGTTTAGTACTTTTTGGTTTTTATTTTTTGAGATTCATAGTTTTTAATTTGTTTTTAATAATCAAAGGAATAATTTGTTTAAACGTAATTTAAATTTATAAATTATATTATTTAACGTTTAATTGTATTAATTAATTGTTTACTTATTTAATTTAATCATTTTTAATTTTACAATTAAACATTATTTATTTTTCTTAATAGTTTTTTCAACTTTGAATTTATATAATTTCTAATATTTTATTATAACGTTTAAAATTAATTAATAATTGTTAAATTAATTTGTTCCGTTTTAAAACTATTTATTTTAATTTATTAATTAAAATAAATATTTATTATTATTAATAAATTATAATGCATAATTAATTTTAAAAAAATTATCAAATTGGTAAATTTTTAATATTTTAAATTTAATTATTGAGTTTTTAATTAAAATTTCCAGTTTTATTATATTTAATTTTTAAATGTTCAAATCTTTTTTTTCTATTTTTTAATTATCAATTTTATATTTATATTTTAATATAATTTAAAATTATTTATATATAACACATATTAATAAATAAATCTAAAAAAAACTAATAAAAATAATATTTTAATGCTTAATCAAAACAATAAATAATAACTTTTTGCCTTAATATAAAATTTTAAATCGTTTTATTTTATAAAATTTTTGATCTTTTTAATTTATTTTTTTATGTTATTTTTTATTATTAAGTAATATTGTTAAAAAATTAATATTTATTAATAATTATTAAAGAAATTTTTCGTAGTAAATTAAAAATGGTTAATTAAATTAGGTTCTTCAATTTAGGCAATATTTCTCGCTCGCAATAATTTAACGCTAATTCAATTAAATTTTTATTTATTAATTTTGAATTTGTTATATACATTTTAATTTTAACATCTTTTTAATTTTTCGTTTATAATTTGTTACATTTAATTAAAAAAATTAATAATAAAAAAATTTAAATTAATTTTAATTAATTCCTAATTTAATTTACTAGCACTTTCAGTTTTTAAATATTTCAAGTAATTGGAGGAGAAATAGTTCCTAAAAAAATTATTATTAATCCATAAGTTAAATAAAGATTTTTGAATGCCGATCATCGATTCAACTCGCTAGCATTCATGAACTAAATTACCAGCTAAGTCATTTATACATCATCCATACTTATAAAAATAGACGACCCTTTGCACCACAAATTTATCGTAATATAAAAATATTTTTACAGCAAATTTTCCTCAACTTAACTTAGAATCATACCAATCTGCTGAAAACCACAACCGTTTTCGACACTTGTTTATTAAACAGAAAAATCACAAAATAAATCAAAACATTGTAGAAAAAAGACTGATTATTTTATGTTTAAATTAATTTAAAAATGATAAAAAATTATAAATATTTTTAAGAAATAAACAAACCACAAACAAAATAAAAAATTATTTTCCTCTTTAGTTTTGCCTAAATGTATACTTTGTTAAACACATTAGAACCTTATACATAATAAAAATGAGCCTATCAAATGTCAAAAATAGAAATTTATAAAAGATATACAAAGTGTTTAAAAAATTATTCTAGAAATATATTTAAATTAAAATAGAAACTATTTTTATTATTATTATTTATAAATCTAAATAAATTTAAAATAAATGCGATATAAAAAAAAACGAAATTTGTTTTATTCAAATTGTGTACTTGATGAAATGGTCTAATTGGATACGAATGTGGAAGGTATAATTTTTTTTTTAATGGAACAAAACGCACTCATTTCATATGTCAAAATAAATGACGGCTTACTTCAGTCTAGTCGAATTACGTAAAATTCAGGTTAGTTTTTTCTGTTGGTTTATGTCAAAATTCTTACAAAAAATTTAACAAAATAATTATTTTAGCATAACAATAAGCGTAGATCATGAATTTAAACGTGAAATATTACGACCGTCCCGAAGGGCAAGATGCATTTGGTAAAGTGTATGTGACAAATAAATATGCATTGGCTGCGGCTCTTGCTGTCGGAACCACCGATTGTCTCTTTATATCGAAACCCCAAGGATATTTACCTACAATTAGCCGATTGTTATATTTCTCGGCTCCAGCTGTCGGTATGGCCACGGCGTTTACGATGACTACGTATACGGCTACTAAACTTCGAGGAAAAGACGATAAACTAAACTATGTTTTGGGTGCATGGGCCGCAGGTGGAGTATTCGGTGCTTGGAGGAAATCGACTGCCGTTGGCCTTGCCGCTTGTGGTGCTTTTAGTAAGTAGCTTTTCTGCGTGTAATACAACTACGTATTTCTAATAATTATATTAATTTTAGCTATAGCCGCTTTATTAAAAAAATTATCCCGTGAAGAGGGTTGGGTATTCTTCCCACAAAATCAACAACATCGAGTTGGTTCCATCACCGGTACGCGACATGATTGGACATTAACCGCAGAAAGACCAAGAAACTGGACAACTGGAACAGAATAAAATTTTACAAATTTTATTTTAAAATTCTGTGAAAAATTGTACATTGAACTCATTTGTAGGAAAAGTGAAATTAAATTTATC
This sequence comes from Nephrotoma appendiculata, assembly GCA_947310385.1. Lineage (NCBI taxonomy): Eukaryota > Metazoa > Arthropoda > Insecta > Diptera > Tipulidae > Nephrotoma > Nephrotoma appendiculata. The sequence goes on along the minus strand of OX371225.1, from coordinate 159,810,230 downwards.
GATTAACTTAATTTGACATAGATTTAATGTATTGCTCAGGTGATAAAATAAGTTCTACTGTTGCGCCATCCCAGCTTCCCTGGGAGGGAACTTTGAGGTGTTGCCTCTAATATCCAATACATATTATATAATGCCTCTCTAGCAGTTGTCAAAGAATTTTAAAATAAGCACTGGCAATACAAATATCAGAGGGTAACCTCACGGTAATTCCATGAGAGCTATGAACTAACGATGGCAGGATTTTTGTACCCACAGTACTGTAGTCTGACCAACATTTTGAGTTACTTTTTTATAAGAATTCAGTAGTAGCCAATTATGGATTTAAATTATATTCTCATTTCCCAGAGCCTCGTATAACGAAAATATAAAGTTCCGAGTCTGCAAATAGAAAAATAAAACTAGGACCGATTTGCAAAAATCAGAGTGGTTGATCGGCAGTTCAAGTGGTGACTCGCATCACAACCAAGTTTTAGAACTGGTTTATGTTCGTTAAAAAAGAAAAGAATTATTTGATTATGCTGGAGATAAATCGATGACCAACTCCGAAATACCGTCTGGATATACGACACTGAATTACAACATGTTATTGATAGAGATTCGATGTAGGACTGAAAAATTGACTTAGATGACGTGATTTTCGGCATCATTCGAGATAGATATTCTATTCTGTTCAAACATTTGGTTGTTGATTCTGTCCTCCTGAATTCGATTTGTCCAAGACATTGAGTTACGTGTAGGTAAATCTTTTAGTTATGATAAGTGCGAGTAGCAAAGTGCCAAATTAAAAACTAAAGGAGAAATAAAGTAAAACCTTTCCGAACTAGTTACCAAAAACTCGAGGAATTTTAAAGCATCTGACATTCTAAGAAGAAATCCCGGCCAAGAAAATTAATATTAAGTTAAATGCCAGTATAATTGTTGGGTTGCAGAGGTAGCAGTTCAATGCATGTATTATCAATAAAAAGCAGTAGAGGTCTTGCAAAAAGTATCTGCAACAGAAATGTTATGAGCGGATCTTGACTGCGTTAGAGCTGAAATATAAATCGTCCCAGAGGTATTTGGCCCGGAAACCACAACAGGTTGCTGGTATTATTCGTTGCAATTTAGAATCAGTGAAGCGGGAGGGCGAGTAGCACAAAGAGTAAAAACAAAACAATCAGCACTCGAGCAAATACAGTCAAGTGGAACTACGAGATCAGAGCTCCAGATGACAATCGCTTTATTAGGAAACCGAGCAAGAATCAACGACCTAAAATGCTCACAACACCGTTTAATATATAGTTAATAGTACAACATTCTTCACCGAACCCAAAATGCTAAAGTTAAAATTTCTTCCACAACATTGCTGGTGCACACAAAAAACGTAGAGGGTCCTACTGCGGGGTTAGTAATGTAATGGCTGAATTGCGGATTCTTCCTCTACAAGAAAAACACCACAGACAACTCACAGTGGAACCATTATTTGACATAGCTCACCAAACATTTACGTCACCGGACTCGAACGGAAATGATCAAATTAACATCACGAATATGGCCTTAGAAACGGTTCCTTATGGAATTCAGCCATTTATAACCGATTATGTGAAATTTAATTTACATTCTGAAGGGCGGTTAATTATTTCACAATCTCGTTTCCTAACAGTATGTTCAGTAGGTTTAATATGGATTTGGATGAGGTTTTGGACCGATGACGAATGGAGTTTTAACAGCAATTTTCATAAAGTTACAGAATCTTTCTGGATAAATCTCTAATTCATGTACATACTATCATTTGTTTGCCCAATTAAAAAAAAATCCTGTTATGTGGTACCTTCATCATAAATTTAAAGACACACCGTTAAGATATTAAGTTTAATACCACTATTGAGCTAGCTTGCTCCCCACCCACCTTGTAAAATTGGAAAAACAATCAGTGCAGAATTATGGATATTCATGAGCTCCCGAAATCCACAAACAAAAAATGTTTAGCTTAATTTTAATATTCAAGTATTTCTGCTAAGAGGTGTAGCCGTGGTGGCTATTATTGACAAAGCCGACGAAGACGGATATATATCGCCAAGCAATTGGAGGAAAGTGAAAAAGCCCTTGGCCGCCACTTTCCTAAAAATTATGAGGGAAAACCCTTGACATGCCTATGAAATCGTATCAAGTTGACGTGTTGTGCCTAGCAACGGCCATTGACAATGTTGAAAAAGGCTATAGAGAGCCTAGATAAAGTCTAGCCTGGCGCTAGACTAAAAGTAGTCGCTAGATGGAATATTCCCTGCAGACCTAAAATAGCAATCTAGAACTACCAACCACCGACTGAAGAGTGGTCAAGTTGGTAGAATCTAAAGATGAGGAGGTAGAAATATTCTCTACAGACAATGAGATGTCCACTTCGATGTGATTACTTTGTAGATCACTAGAGGAATCATAGTCTCTGATTCCTCTGACAGAAGACTCTGATTTAACTGTGGTGGAAGTTGAAATAAAGGAGTAAACCTAATGTTGAGGTTCCTGCAGATTAACCTCCATCCGTTCCTGCATTCTTGTTAAATATACTCTGAATATCATTCTGTTATCAAGTTACTTATCAGTAATTCAGATATGGTCATTGAGATGGATGGTCGAAATCTCTGGCTAATATTACCTTAACCTTCCAAATGATTGTTCATTTTTAAAGAAGGTTCATTAAGGAAGGCTTAAACTAAAGCAACTAAGGAAACTTGGACCTTAATTAGAGCAGAATCCTTGGAACCACTACTGGCAACTCATTTTCCAGTTACCTCCGAATCTGCGTACAAGGGCCTAGGGACAATAGAGTCGTAGGCATTGGAAGCCAGGTTAAAAGCAGGAGAAATATCTTGTGAGCTATAAAAAGCTTAAGGCCTTACAGCTGACAACATTAAGAACAATTTGCTCATAAATAAACAGCTGGCATCAAATACTGAATTAATTTTGAGGTTGTCCAACGATATCAATACTCGTATATCAGCATGTACTACTTCAGATAGCTCGAGTAAAACCATTGATGACTCGCTAATCGTGCGACTTGAGCAGGAATTGAGAACTACAAGTGATGCTTGCTATGATCTAACACACTCCCTCTTAATTCACAAACCAGCTGCAATTACAGATCGCGCTAATATTCTTAGTCTTCAACAGGAACTTTTTCCTGCCACAGCTATCAATCATTTAAATAACAGCCTAGCCCGATCATCTCAAGTGGTTCCTGCTAACATTGATACCAACTCCAGCAACTCTCAATACGCTGCTGCTCAAAGAATTTGTCGATTTTCGAAATAATAATAATAACATTACAGTTCCAAAAAACTTAAACGCTTGTCCCTCTACTATCAGAACGTAAGGGGACTGAGAATTAAATCTCGCGAAGTCTTTTTAGCAATTCAAAGACTTCCATTTGATGTGTTTGCCCTCACTGAGACCAATTTGAACAATGATTTCAACAGTAATGAATTTTTTACCTCGGATTTTAACGTCTTCCGGAAAGATGATTCTTATTGTCCAGACACGAGTTTAACCGATAGAGGGAAGAGGGGTTCTTATTGCAGTGCACATCAATTTTGATAGTCAAATTGTTATCATTTCCAACACTGATAATATCGAGCTAGTGTGTGTCAATAATAAAAATAATATTTTTATTTTATGTTTCTATATTCGCCCACTAAGTCAGATTGTAAGCTATCAGCTTCATACTAATGCTGTTGACTTTATCATTGACCTGATGAATACTCAAGATGACATCTTTGTTGTGGGTAATTTCAATCTCCCCGGGCTTAAGTGGAATTATTCAGACGAAAACACTCATTATGTTGCTTCGAATGCACTAACCGCCAAAGAAACTATTCACTCACAATATGTTGAACTCTGGCCTATTTCAGAGCAGTAACGTTAAGAATAGTCTGAACAGGCAGCTCGATTTGGTGTTCTCCTCTGTTATCGACAATAGCGTCGCTTCTGAATCCAATCTAATCCTCTGTGCCATAGATGTATACCACCCTCCCATTTTGATCACCTTTGGTCTGGAACAAGACAATCTCAATGTCAACTCTATAACTCCACTTCGTTTCAATTTTCGTAAGGCCGACTTTGTGAAGCTTAAACATTTATTGGCTAACGTTGACTTTAACACAATTTTAAATGATCATAACGATATAGAAACACAAACTGTCAATTTTTACTCTGCAGTTTTTGAATGTTTTGAACAATTCATTCCGTATACCCGCCAAAAAACTGTATCGCCATCACCTCCTTGGTATAATAATGAATTACGAACGTTACGTAACCTTAGGAATAAACGTTGGCAAAGATTCCTGAAAACTAAATCTGACTCTGATTACTCTAACTATTTAAATAGTTATAATGATTTCAGTAGTTTGTCTGACGAACTTTATGGGAATTATATCAGACTCATGCAATAGAATCTAATCGCTGATCCTAAGTGTTTCTGGCGCTTTATCAATTTGAAGAAAAAGTTCGACTTTCAGTCCACTTAAGTAATAAGTCCACTTTCAAGTATAAGGATCATTCCTCTAATGATCCTAAAGTCATAACAAATCATTTTGCTAATTTCTTCAGTCTGGCTTTCGCAAATAGCGGTTTTGAGCCCGATGAAGGTTACTTTACATATTAGGTGCGTCACTAAGTTCCCGCTGTTTTTCGAAAGATGGCTCTAGCAGTAAGTGCTGGTCGATTGTAACCTATCCAAATCGTCATGAATCAAGCTTAGATACATGGTAAACAAACCGCTTTGACACATTAGTGATTTTGCTTTTGCGTCATATACTTTTGATTGTGTGAAAATGTCTGATTTTGTGCCAAATAATCGTCATTTGCGGGAAGTATTGCTTTTCTTCTTTCATTCGAAGAAAACGGCGGCTGAAGCGCATCGAGAACTCATAAAAGTTTACGGAGAAGCTGCTCTAAGTGAAACAACGTGCCGTGATTGGTTCCATCGCTTCAAAGACGGTGATTTCAATGTTGACGGCCGTTCGCGTGCAGGAAACCCAAAAATGTTCGAAGATGCTGAATTGGAGGCATTGCTCGATCAGGATCCATGCCAAACGGAAGAAGAGCTTGCTTCAGCATTAGGAGTTACCCGTCAAGCCATTTCCAACCGATTCCATGCGTTGGGAATGCATCAAAAGCAAGGAACTTGGGTTCCTTATAATTTGAAGCCAAGAGACGTTGAGCGTCGTTTTTTTGCCTGTGAACAACTGCTCCAGCGATAAAAAAGGAAGGGTTTTCTTCATCGCATCGTTACAGGTGATGAAAAATGGATTCACTACAGCAACCCAAAGAGAAAAAAATCATGGGACAGCCCGGTCATGCTTCTACGTCGTCAGCTCGGCCGAATATTCATACTGCGAAGGTTATGCTGTGTATTTGGTGGGACCAGTGCGGTGTTATTTATTACGAGCTGTTGAAATCGAACGAAACCATCACTGGGGAACGGTATCGAACTCAATTGATGCGATTGAGCCGAGCATTGCGTGAAAAGCGGCCATAATACAAGCAAAGGCACGACAAAGTAATTCTACAGCATGACAACGCTCGGCCTCACATTGCCAAACCCGTTAAAACGTACTTGGAAACGCTCAAATGGGAAGTCCTATCCCACCCGCCATATTCCCCAGATATTGCGCCGTCCGATTATTACTTGTTCCGTTCGATGGCACATGGTTTGGCTGATCAGCAGTTCCGCTCATATGAAGACATCTCAAAATGGCTTGATTCGTGGATAGCCTCAAAAGACGAACACTTCTACTGTCAAGGTATTCGAGCTCTGCCAGAAAGATAGGAAAAAGTTGTCGCTAGCGATGCGCAATACTTTGAATGATTCATTTGTAACCATTTTTTCACAATAAAGTTGCATTTTCATAAAAAAAACAGCGAGAACTTAGTTGCGCACCTAATACATGAATAACTGTATTCAAACAATCTTAACTTCTATTCAAATCGATTATGAATCCGTGGTACATAAGATTTCCAAACTTAAAGATAATTTTTCATCCGGTCCTGACGGACTACCATCCATCGTCCTAAAAAACTGTAATGATATTCTTGCTCAGCCACTGAGGGTTTGATATTTGACCAAAATGGTTTGATATTTTATTTAACTTATTCGTTTTTTTTTTTTTTTTTTTTTGTCATTTTATTTTGCTTGACTTTATCTTTTATCTATTTTAATTTTTTTAATCTATCAAATCTGTTTGTACTAAGCAGACTCGACTTCCGTTTTCCTGTCGTCTGCGACGGGTATCGTCTTGCTTGACTATTCATTTAGCTATCTAACTATTTATAATCACATTTGATTTTTTTGCCGCTTTAAAATCCAATTTTTAATTTCACTGGTTAAGCAACTCGATATCCTTGTTTATAATTCACTTGAATTATACTCAAAAAAATAATAATAATACAGATGGAGACTCCCCGTGCGCGGTTGGGAGGGGTAATAGGTCGTCGGGATAATTTATTTATTATTAAATCGACGGCAGAGCCATATGGAATTATACCGGTGGATGTCCAACAAACGGCTGACTTAACCTTAATCTGGCTCGAACTGATCTTCAAGAGCAACCTAGAACTCTGTTACATTCCTAGTAACTGAACTGATGTAACTGTAATATTTATACTTACGGAGGGAAAAGCTCTAATTGCAGTCCCAAAGACCCTATAAATTTAGCCTCTTCCCTACTAAAATTTTTGGAAAGTCAAATAGAAGCCTACATTAGAAGTTTGATTAAGCCAAACAGGCTATCGAAACCCCAACATGCATAAATCTGCGGAAACTGTTCTTTAATTCCTTATTGCTCCTATCAAGAAACCCCTTAAACATAAGGAATACTCCATAATAACAACTTCTTTAAAAACGTCAGACCAGAGGTCATCACACAGGCACTCAGGATGTGGGTAAATCAAATGCTAACCAGCAGGATTGTACCGGTCGGCTTGGGTTTGCGAACCTGCATAGCAAATTTATGAGTAGAGGTGGGGTGTTATCCCCTTCTTGTAAAACTGGAAGGGAGCGGGTTTAAGGTGGTTGCTTATGCGGATGTTGTTGTGATTGGGGTGTTCGGTATTAATCTCTCTCTCTATTTCTCTCTGGCACTACATCCCATCAAGGGATTTGGCCGCCTCAAATGAGGTTTCATAATCATATTTTCATTTCGGATAATGAGTGATTAATTCATTGATCCTCAACCAGCCGTGAAATTTTGTCTTTGTCACCACCGGGAATCGAACCCGGGACCTCCGGTCGTTGGAGCAAGCATGCTGACCATTTTGCCACCGGGCGGAATTGTTAGTTCGGGTACAAATCCCTGCACCAGAACTAATGCGTTTGGCATTCTCTCTAATTGGGCTAACAGTTGAGGATTTGAATGTGAATCCCCACAAAACTGCATTGGCCCTCTTCTCCAGTAAAAACTTTCTCAGATCGACCGCCTAGCTTAAATAGTATTGGACTGACCTTCACTGATAACTCGAAGTGTAAAGTTTATGTGGACATTTATTTATTATACTTATTTGTGGTTCTAAATAAAACACGGTTGTATGACTACGAGGTTTAATTCACAAGTCCTTTTTATTATTTTGTTCATCGTCTTCACATATATATTCATTAGTACATGGTTAATAATTCATTTTGTTTCTGTACTGAATACATTACAGTTATACTCCCCCTTTACAATGTTAATTTTACCGGCAGCTTTATTTTTATTTTTGGACGTGCGGATGAAGCTGTTTCCTTAAATAAATCTGGAAATCCTAGAAAAGGTTCATCATCAGATTCATCCAAATTCGCCAGGTCATGCCTCACTGAATTGACTATAGTTGAGTGCCCTTTTTGCAGGCACTTCTACCCCAAAGTCGCTGATAGCCGGGCGGCCATATTGACCGCCATTTGCTTATCAAGGATATCCAACGGGAGAAGGTACAGCATGACCTTTAGGGCACTAGTGGGGGTTGTTTCAGTGCCCCACTAATGAGCAGACAGGCTGCCCACTGCACCTTCCCCATCATGTTCCTGTATGTTAATTTCTCCAGAGCTGGCCACCATACGCTCACACCATACAGCAGTACGGGCCTTACAACTGCCATATAAAGCCAATATACCAGCTCCGGTTTCAAGCCCTATTTTCTTCCAATGGCATTTTTACAAGAGTAGAGTGCCACAGTAGCCTACTTAACTCTTTCTATCGTGTTTGATTTCCAACTGAGCTTACTGTTCAGAAGAATCCCTAAGAATTTCACCATTTCAGTAAGGACTAGTCTAGTACAATTCAGGCTTGGTGGAACCATTGCCGGAATTTTATATTTCCTAGTGAAAAGGACTAGCTCTGTTTTAGATGGGTTAATCCCTAATCCACATCTACTGGCCCAACTCGTAGTGATTGATAGCGCATTCTGCATCACATCCCTGATTGTACTCAGGTGCTTACCCGAGACAGCTATCGCTATGTCATCGGCATAAACAACCATACTTATTTCTTCCCTCTCCAGTTCCAGTAGTAGTTCATTGATTACTACATTCCATAGAAGGGGATAGAGGACACCTCCCTGGGGTGTTCCTCGAACGACCCGTCTCCTGACGGAAACTTCCCCCATCCTCGCTATGACCCTTCTGTTTCCAAGCAAATGATCGATCAGCCTGGTTACTGGGTCTTCAGCAATCCTTCCCTAATTGCCTCCACCTTCACGTTGTTGAAAGCGCCCTCGATATCGAAAAACGCCACCAACGAGAATTCTTGAAAATCCAGTGACTTCTCAATTCCCTGAACTAAGGTGTGTAATGCCGTATCGACGGACTTACCCTTATGGTACGCATGCTGAGATTGTGCCCTGTTTCTGGGTACATTTCTCGACCGAATACAGACGTCCAGCAGCCTTTCCATGATTTTTAATAGAAAGAGATATTGGTCTTAAGTCCTTAGTGTTGCTGTGCGAGCTTCTACCCGCTTTCGGAATGAAGATCACTCTAGCTACTCTCCATTTCATCGGGATGTACCCCAGCTACAGACACCCTTTTAAGATGACGCAGCCAGGGAAGCAAGACCTCCGAGTTCTTCTGAATTTCTGCTGGCACAATCCCGTCCGGGCCAGCTGACTTAAAAGGAAGTGAGTTTCCATCAAAAGATCACGAGTCTCTTCACTAGACACCATCCATTCGCTATCCGGTTTTATCAGATAGCCTGGAACAACTAGACTAGTGGAGAGAATCTTTGTTAAGCGCGAGATTTCCAAGACCCCTTCCATTCTATCACAGAAGTGCCTCCACGACTTCCTTTGCGCCTTCCTTACTTCCTTTTTGTAAACTCTTAGGCCTTCCTTATAGAAAAAATAAAAAAGAACTCCCAGCTTTGGATTTCTCTAGATCTTTTCGATGTTTTGTATTGAAAGCACACCCGCAAGCTTTCTGGCACTCCACAAGTTCCGAGGTCCACCAAACAGGTTTTCGCATTCCCCTAAGCTTTGTTAATGGGCAAGCTTCCCTCATAGAGATATTGCAAGCCCTAGTAAGAGTATCCACTATTGAGTCCAGTTCACTACCCGTGTCGGGGAGTCCTTGAACTCGAGATGGAATGATGCCCTCCAATACCTCCCGATATACACGCCATACTGTCCTCCTAGGATTTCTGAACACGTATTGATTTGTAATTTGGAGATTTAGCTTAAAAGTTAGGTAACGATGTTCCTAACGATGGAATGCTCCTTCGCCACCCTCCATTCTCTGATCATCGGTGGAATAAATTCAGAGGTCAGGGTAACATCCAGAACCTCCTGTCTATTACTAATTATGAAAGTGGGTTCCTGACTTATATTATCTGGCGTACTGTATATCTGGCGGCACTGGTTTTCTCGGCCCATGTATGCGGCTGCAAGCCAAAATCTCCTTTCCTCCGTCTCTATGCAGACCTCAGTTATCTCCTCATGGCAATACTGTGGAAGTAAATAAGCATTTATATTATTAACCACCAGTATACATGATCTGCTCTTTTCCGTGCAACGAGCGTAAAATAGGTTGTACCCCTTCGCTCGCAGACCACAGATCTTGCTATTTTTGATCCAAGGTTCTTGGATTAAAACTATTTCCTCCCCTGACTTAGCAAGTCTGAGAAGTAACGCCGCCGATGCAGCCTTTTTATGATGTAAATTTATCTGCACAAACCTGATCATTGTTAACAGAGTTCACTTACCTTATTACGACAGCAGTGCTACATCGATTTAATTAGACCCGATAGAGTCGACAATATTCTCCGTCTCACTCCCTGTTCAATATGAACAGGGTCATTTAACTGCAACAATATGCAGTTTTACAGAATGTTAATTTTAATTTAGCTATAAATAAAATAATTAATTTTTTTACATGCAATTCTGCACTTTTGGAGTTTATAAAATATTAAAATATTGTAATTGATATATGATCATATGTAATGTAAAAAACAACAACAAGAAACTATCAAAATTGTATATAAACGACAAAAAATAAATGAACAACTCAGTTCTAATCAAACTCTACTATATGCTTTTATTACAATATTCCGGTATTAGCCCTCACCCGTGGAAAGCTCGGAATTAAAAGTGTATTAAAAGTGTTAAATTAGTTCAAGCTGAGGCTGAATTAAACAGTGGTCCTTCGAGCCATTAAGAACAGGCAAAAACAAACGCGTATTCTACATTAGAACAAGTAACACGCGATAATTAATCAACTGGCGAACGAGAACTGCCTAAATTCAAAAATGGAAACCCTTGCATTCAATCAAGAACAGCTTGCGACTCAGATTGATAAAATATGTATTAATTATAAGAAGGATGGCCCAGAGAGGAAAACAAAAACTTACCTCACCAACCGAATCCAACAATTAAAGGAGCTTTATACAAAGTTTCTAGAAACAGATGAGCAAATAAGGAAGCTGAAAGATGTCAACTTAGAGCACCCGTACTTTAAAACGGTAACAAGTGTAGTGGGAAAATATAATGAATTTATTACTATAATGCGTGCAAAACTAAACAACGGCCCACCACTTACACCGGTCCCAGATCATCGCAGTAGAAGCCATTCAGAGTCGAACACCAGTAACAACAAAGATGCAGGTTTGGAAACAATGAATCCAGAGTTGCAGCAATTAATAAAACGACAGACTATTCGGATGAGGAGTCTCTACAGGAAGATTGATGAGGCCGAAGACCTGGTCGTGACTGGGCCAAAACCGGCAATGAAACTGTCACTTGGAGTGATGCAAAAACTCATGGAACAAATAGCTGAACTCCATGAGGAAATTTGCATGCTCGTTACTGATGAGGAAGAACAACGTATAAAGTACTTCACAGAACAGTACTTTGAGAACATTGATAGCAAGTGTCAATCAGTAATCCTTCAAATAACAACGAGGATAGATGAAACCGATAAAATTATACCAACAAACCAAACAACGGACATTCGGCTACCACGAATTCAAATCCCAATATTTGCTGGAGATTACCAGAAGTGGACTGGATTTCGTGACACATTCACCAAACTCATCCATGAGAATAGACAGATCAGTGACACCCATAAAATTAACTATCTAAAGGGTCAGTTAGAGGGTGCTGCGGCCAAATTAATCAACCACCTACAACCAACAGAAGAAAATTACCAAGCCGCCTGGGAAATTTTGAATAGCAGATATAACAACAGGAGACTACTGATTTCAACATATTTAAATACGTTACTCAGTCAAGTAAATATAAACATCGAGTCTGCAGCGGCACTGAGAAATCTTCACGATACAACAATTGAATGTTTGTACGGAATACGTAACGCAGGGGTAAGCATTGAATCGTGGAACTCAATAATAATCTTCATATTAACTAAAAAACTAGACAATGAGTCAAGGCGACTCTATGAGATCTCCTTAGAAGATCCAAGGGAATTCCAAACAACAACGGAATTTTTAAAATTTTTGGAAGGAAGGTTCAAATCATTAGAGGCCAATGGCAACCAAAAGCCATTAATCCTACCAACAACCGCCTCACGTGAAAACAAAGCTCAAATAGTTAAAAGGACCTTCTTAACAACAACAAATATCTGTGTCTACTGCCGAGGGGGACATAAAATTAATGATTGTGGAGGATTTAGGAAATTAAATTCCAGTGAAAGATCGCAAATGGCAATGCTTCATAAATTATGCAGAAACTGTTTATCAGCAGAACATGAAACATATGTATGCAGGCAGAAAAACCAATGTAACATATGCAATGGAAAGCATAACACAGGACTGCACATCGATTCAAAAGCAGACATGCAACGAGTATCTAAAAGTTATTTAACAACACAATTAGGTCCTGCGATATTACCTACAGCTCTAATCGCATTAACAACAAGTGAGGGAAAATGCATGCTCTTTAGAGCATTAATTGACCCAGGCTCTCAGGCGTCATTCATATCCGCAAAGGCAGCAAATCTTCTTAAGGCTACGCAGAAACAAGTCAACACTAAAATCTCAGGAATGGGAGGAAAGGAAGCCGGAGTGTGCAGTCATAAGGTCGAACTAACTTTATCTTCAAGGCTTCAGAGTTCGTTTGAAATTAAGTTTGAAGCAATGGTGTTCAAAAAATTAACGGATAATATTCCAGACATCGACTTTGATACCAACAAATGGGCACATTTGCAGCATTTACAACTTGCAGATCCACAATACAACAAGTCCAATAGCATTGACGTAATAATCGGGGTTGACTACTATCCTCTAATTGTAAACAGTAACATCATTAGAGGACACCCACAAGATCCAATTGCCCAAGAAACTGAGCTTGGTTGGATCATAATGGGCAGCACAGGCAATAACCAAGAAGATAAAATGTTGTCAATGGTCACAACCAAAACAATTAAGCAACAACTAGACTTATTAATTGAAAATGATGCCATTCCGCAAGAAAAAACACATACCCAGGAGGAAGCAATCGCTGAAAAGCTATATGCAGAAAGCACAACGCGACTACCAGATGGGAAATACATGGTACACTTACCGTTCAAAGTAGAACCGTCTATGCTAGGAGAATCCAGAAAAAAAGCAGTAGCACGATTACTGCAAATCGAAAGAAAATTTCTAAAAGATAAACCATTCGCTAAATTATATCACGAATTTATGGAAGACTATCTAGCGCAGGGGCATATGCAATTGGCAAAAGATGATCCAGATGAGAATCCAGTATACTATATACCACATCATGGAGTGATCAACCACGAAAGTACTACCACAAAGCTAAGAGTAGTATTCGATGCATCGAGCAAAACTACTTCGGGATTATCGTTAAATGACATAATGATGAACGGCCCCAAAATTCAAGGTGACCTAATTGACATCATCTTGAGGTGGCGAACACACAAATTCGTGCTAACAGCAGATGCGGAAAAGATGTTCCGGCAAATCTGGATGCATCATGGTCACCAGAACTTACAACGCATATTGTGGCGAAAAAATCCATCACAAACAATAGGAGAATACAAACTAAAAACGGTTACCTATGGAACAACGGCAGCGACGTTTCTTGCTGTAAGAACATTAATGCAATTGGCAGAAGATGAAAAGAACAACTATCCGACAGCTGCAAGGATCATGGAAAGAGATTTTTACGTGGATGATCTACTGACTGGGGGTGACAGCGTTGAGGAGGTCGTAACCATTCAACAACAGATGACAAGACTTGCACGGAGCGGAGGATTTCCATTGCACAAATGGGCGTCGAATTCAGCTGAAGTCATGACTAATGTTCCTGACCACCTACGAGCAAAAGGAATGATTAATTTAAAAATCAACCACATAATAAAAACACTAGGGATTCTCTATAGTCCTGAGGATGATACATTTGAATTTGACCTGACCAGGCTAAATCTTTCAACAGAAGAACCAACGAAACGTCTACTGTTGTCCGACTCTTCAAAATTATTTGATCCTGTCGGCTGGTTATCACCAATAACGATAACAGCAAAGCTGTTAATGCAAGACACTTGGAGAGCTGGTACACAGTGGGATGACAAGCTACCAGAAGCTATTGAAGCAAAATGGAAAAAGTATAAGAACGAATTAGATGAATTAAGCAAAATAAAGGTACCAAGATGGGTTAAAACAACGTCAACGCAAAAATCAGAGTTACATGGATTTGCAGATGCTTCGCAACAAGCATATGCAGCGGTGGTCTATTTAAGAACCACAAATACGTTCGAGCAAGTTACAACCAGTTTGCTAGTAGCAAAAACCAGAGTTGCTCCAATCAAAACAAAACTGACAGTTCCGAAGCTGGAACTAAACGCAGCGCATCTGTTATCTAGGCTTCTAAGATACGCTAAAAATACCATGAACATGCAGGATGTAAAGATGTTCGCTTGGACGGATTCCACCATAGTTTTAAGCTGGATAAGAGCTGATATCCCGAAGTTAGAAACCTTTGTAGCCAATCGGGTATCTCAGATTAAAGATAATTTACCTCAGCTACAATGGAATTACGTACCAACAAACCTAAACCCAGCTGATTTAGCAACAAGAGGATTGGCAGCGGCTACCATCACCTCACAAGGCTCGATCTGGTGGACGGGACCAACATTTTTGCAGGAAAATTCTGATGCATGGCCATCATCACCTTCGCACAAGGGTCCACAAATACAAGCTGATCACAACCAGGACAGCGCAGCGGATATCACTTGTCTTACAATAACCGCTGAATCTAAAGCAAACGCGCTACATGAATTAATTGATAAAATTTCAAACATTCATAAGTTGAAGCGTATATTGGTGTACTGCCAAAGGTTCATAAACGTGCATGTTCATAAACAACGGCGACAGTCGAAAGAAGTGACAGTACCAGAACTGAAACTCGCGGAAGTCCAAATAATTAGGATTGAACAACACCGATACTTCCGTAAAGAACTTCAGGCATTGATGAGTGGGATTTTATTAAATAAAAAATCCAAACTATCTGCGTTAAATCCAGTCATGAGCAAGGATGGGATATTACGATTACACGGACGTTTACAAAATTCGCAACTACCAATGAATCAAAAGCAACCAATTATATTACCGAAGGAAAGCTCAATCAGCAAGCGAATAATTGAAGATGCTCATACTACTACAACACTTCATGGGGGCATACAACTTACATTGGCAAATGTTCGCAATAAATTTTGGATAATTAATGGTAGAAATCTGACACGTCATATTATACAGAAATGTGTTACATGTATAAGATTTAAACAAGTAACCCTCAACCAACTAATGGGTGATTTACCGTCCTGCAGAGTAACTCCATCACGGCCATTCAGCAAGGTGGGTATTGATTATGCCGGGCCGATTCAACTGAGGAACAAGATAGGAAGAGGTCAAACCACGTATAAAGGATACATTGCGGTATTTGTCTGCCTGACCACCAAGGCCTTACATGTAGAAGTAGTCAGCGGATTAACGACAGATGCATTTATAGCAGCTTACCGCAGGTTCACATCTCGCAGGGGGTTGTGTAGAGAAATCTATTCGGATAATGGTACCAACTTTGTTGGTGCGGAACGAGTACTGAAACAACAACGCACGAAGATTGCAGCTCTAGAACCAGAAATTGCAAGGGTATTTCAACAAGATGAAACTACCTGGCACTTCATACCACCTGCTGCACCACACTTTGGTGGCATATGGGAGGCAGGGGTAAAGTCAGTAAAGACTCACATGAAGAAAGTCATAGGTGAGACCGCATTGACATTTGAAGAAGCAACAACATTAATGACTCAAATAGAGGCATGCTTAAACTCTCGACCATTGACTACCTTGTATGACCATCCGGAAAATTTAGAATCTTTAACACCTGCGCATTTTCTAATAGGCGGACCAATAAAGGTAGTTCCAGAAAGTAATGATGTTACTTGCACGCTAAGAACACGTTGGCATTTAGTACAAAAGATTGTAGATGACTTTTGGAAAAGATGGTCTAGAGACTACCTGCACCAGTTACAACAACGTACTAAATGGAGGGAACGTCAGCCCAATTTAGTTGTAGGGGATGTCGTTCTACTGAAGGAAGAATCACTGCCGCCGTCACGTTGGAAAATGGGGAGAGTACAGGAGGTGCATACTGGCTCAGATGGCTTGGTTCGTATTGCGTCCATAAAATGCAACCAGAATATCTATAAACGACCTATCACTAAGTTGTGCAAGCTACCAAGCGAAGAAGACAATTCATGGTCACAACAAATAATTAACGCAAATAAGACTCCAGATGCAAAACTAGCAACACCTAACATCAATGACCCAGTTAGACGGCAACCAGGAAGACAGGCGAAAGGGGGAATCAAGCTTCATCTGGCATTATTGGCCCTGATGAGCATTTGTTTTTCTACCACCAGCGCCAAAGAACTGATGCAGATTGAGAACTTCAAACATTCTACTGGCATATATCTTGAGGAAATCAGTAAGATGGAGCTAGTTGCCATGAGATGGACTTTGGTTGTGCGGTATAATTTAAATACGTATTGGGAAGAAACAACTCAAGCATACCGCTTAATAGATGAACTTGCAACTATGTGTAAAACAGTACATTCGGTAATAGATATGGAGAGGTTTAACTGTCAACTAGTAATCCAGCAATTACGATCTCAAATGAGTAGAATAGATGAAGGCAATCAATTACTGATGTCATCCAATAAAGAAGTAACCAGAGCGAAACGGGGGATTGGTGACACTACAGGTTTAGTGTTAGGTGACATGTTTGGAATATTAACGCAGAGAGAAGCAGATCAATATGAAGAACATTTTCAAACTATA
Organism: Nephrotoma appendiculata; assembly: GCA_947310385.1. Lineage (NCBI taxonomy): Eukaryota > Metazoa > Arthropoda > Insecta > Diptera > Tipulidae > Nephrotoma > Nephrotoma appendiculata. Next base: position 159,793,440 of record OX371225.1, on the reverse strand, counting down.
GAAACCAATGAAGATCATTTATTACTGCTAATAAAGAATCAAACCTCCATGATTGATAACTCTGTAAAACTATTCAAGCACAGCCAAAATGCCACAGTACAGGCTATTAATAACATTCAGAGGAGGTTGCAGCACTTAGAAAAAAACATAAATAACACACGTGTAACGGAACAACAAGTATTAACTATTTTAATGACATCCCTTGAACTAGTCGTTGCCACGGGAAATTTACGGGATGTGCAGGAGGCAATACTAGAGGTTATTCACAATGCACATCTAAACATTTTACACCCACTTTTATTGAGCCCATCACAACTTGAAGAACAAATAGCATCCATAAGAAAACAAATACCAGTCTCCATTACAATTCCGGGTCACGGATTGCGCAAGTTAGACCACTTATTTAAAAGTATGACAACCACTAGAGTGACAAAAGCATATGTGATAATCGAAATTTCAATTCCCTTATCATATGTTTGGTCCTATAACATTTATTCAGTAGTAGCTGTACCTAATATATTAATAACTGAAAGGCGTGCACATATAGTGCCAACAACTGAATTTATCGCCGTTGATATTCAAAATGAACATTTTACGCAACTATCAGCCAGAGATATATCTAAATGCAACATTATCAATGATGATCATCTATTATGCGAGATACCAACAATACTGTCGGGTGTCAGGGAAGGAACCAACTGTGAAATCGCAATATTGCAACACAGGTCCAATTTACAAGACATATGTGAGATAAAATACCAAAATGTTACTTCAAACCTTTGGATAAAACTATACGCACCAAATCAATGGGTATTCGTAATGACAAAGGAAACAACTGTGACGGTTGTATGTGGATCAGTTACAAACCAAAAGCAATTATCAGGGTCGGGAATAATAAAGCTAGAATCGGGATGCGCCCTTAGAGACAATCACTTAAGCATACTGGCCTCTGATAGATTTGAAACTACCATCGAGAATTTCGGAATTGCACCATACTTAAAGGGGATGCACTTAAAAGATTTAACAATAGAGATATCTAAACAAAACTATGAGGAAAATGAGCTATTAACCACTCCAGATACAAGGGGTTTAGAAGAACAAATCTCCCTTATGAAAGAGGTAGAAGAGAATACAACCAACGAGCACTTTCATCATATTCATCATTATACAGCAATACATCTTATCCTATGGATAGCACTTGCGGTTGGGATAACTGTCATAATTCGCCACCTACGAAGAAACCGCCGTAACCAATCATCCGTTCTTCCAAGTCCCGTCCAAACCCGCGCCGCAAGATGTTCAATATGAACAGGGTCATTTAACTGCAACAATATGCAGTTTTACAGAATGTTAATTTTAATTTAGCTATAAATAAAATAATTAATTTTTTTACATGCAATTCTGCACTTTTGGAGTTTATAAAATATTAAAATATTGTAATTGATATATGATCATATGTAATGTAAAAAACAACAACAAGAAACTATCAAAATTGTATATAAACGACAAAAAATAAATGAACAACTCAGTTCTAATCAAACTCTACTATATGCTTTTATTACAATATTCCGGTATTAGCCCTCACCCGTGGAAAGCTCGGAATTAAAAGTGTATTAAAAGTGTTAAATTAGTTCAAGCTGAGGCTGAACTAAACACTCCCCCCGCAGTCCCGAAAATTAAGGAGGTCTACATCTCCCCCTTCAGAGTCCAATGTGTCCTCCTTCCCTCTGCCAACGAATAGTCGGTCGCAGAGTTCGCTAGTCAGCTCATCATTAGGGTTCGCCACTAGCTGTGTCTCCTCTGAAGATGTACCACTCGTCGCGCTTCCTCCTTCAGGCTGGATCTCTTCCTCCCCTTTTTGGGCTGCACAGTACTTGTATTAACTCCGACTTCGTCCTTTCTAAAAACCTTCAGTGTAATAGATCCGAAGCCGAAATTTATAACGCCTTTTGTTTTTGTCAGGGGAGCCAGGAATTCCTTGTTGATCACCAAGATTGGTAGTCCTTAGGCTCCTCCTGCTTCACAATCTTCCAGTTCCCTGTCGGAAGTTCCGGATTACAAACCTGGATAATCCTCAGGGATTCCTCCAAGTTTGCCGGCTCCGTGGGAATCGAGACCATTGCCCTAGGTCTGCTCGATATTTCCTCCTTGAGAACTGCCCTGAGCTTAGCTCCTGGCCATACCTCGGCTACTTTCTCAATCGCCTTTCTATATAAGAAGGCCGATCGCTGGTCTGAGCACGCGGTCAGCTTCAGCCATCGTTGATACCATCCCGCGTCTCTACAAATTGGCGGTGGTCCCGGATATTGTCCAAGGACTGTAAGGAAAACTAGGTTAAGTGCCTTAAGCACCAACCTCCATTTTTCCCCGGTGATGCTCCCATCTTCGTGGCTCTCGTCCACGATGACTAGCACCACCTCCCCCTCCTTCACAACGTCGCTGAAAAGCGTATGCCCCTTTTGCGACTGTTGTCCTACATGAAACTTGGCCCGTTTCCTCTCGGCATCCAAATCTACATGCTTCCCCTCGCTCGACCTCTGTCTTTTAGACCCAAGATCCTACTTTTTTTCCTTATTCACATCGGCAATGCGATTCTTCGCCCACTAAACCGATTGCCTCTGTTCTTCCGTCCATTGCTCCTCCGGAACTGTAGCCAGTCTGTCCAAGATACGGAAGGCCGAACGCCTAGCGGAGATATAGGCGAACCGAAGGAGCAACCACCTTCTCCTTTTTACCGCTGTCACTGGTTCCCGGCTTGCAAGCCTCGGAACTAGTCTTAGCCACACCGGCGGCTGGGGTCTTAGACCCCCCCCCCCGTCTCACCCAGCGTTTTGGAAGTGGTGGCTACTTCTTTATTATTTTTTATATTAGATTCCATTTGGTTCTCACGAGTAACGAAGAAATGATGGTCCGCCCGTGCAGAGATCCGTGTAAACGAGTAAGGCTACATACAACTGAAGGTCGCCAGGTATCCAGAGCGCTCCGTTCATGACGGTAATTGTTTTTAGATGTGTTCCCAGCCTAGCTGATCATCGGCACGGTTCGCGTAAGACCTTGATCCGACCCATCCGCCACCATTTAGCGTGACCCGCCCCACACCCAGGTTACTTGTTTCACTCATTCCTGTTACAAAGATTGAGAACCTGGAGGCAGTGGCGATTTGTGGAGCAGAACAGATTATATAAAGATACCCAGTTTTAGTGGTGGGAGCTGAGTCAACGTTGACTCAGCCATCACCATAATTATTTAAATTCCTGCTAAACTGGGCGGCTAGCTAACATGGGTGGTGGGCTAGCTCCAAAGGGGTAAGTTTAATAGTTCCAGTAGCACGTGCCACCATAAGCACGCGACATAAAATTGAGTCGATCTAAAAATCTCAAATCTAATAAATCATCGCATACATTTGATTCCAACTGCATTCAGCTGCGAGATTTAATTTACGGAAACCAGATGTGGTCATACAAAACTATTATACAATAAACATTAACATTTCGACGAGACAGTATCATGAACAGATCAAAGTTTTGATCCCTTAGTAAATATTAGGGTTAGTGGTAAATAAATGGCCAGTTCATAACAAAAATAAAAATTTGCAACATTTTGTTTTGGAAGTGTCGCGGGCTGAATAAACAAACTCTTTCCAAAATCTTCAAACCTAAACTATCCATATACGACGTGGTGGCATAATTCATTGTTTTCATGAAATTTTATGTTTATTTTAAATTGAATATTGTTATTATTATGTTTAGACGTATGTAGGGTATATATAGTACGGGAAGAAAAACTATATGCCGAAAAATGATTCCGTAATCATAAATCAAACAAAAATAGAAAAAAAAATACAAAACCAAAATACTCGTTGGGTAATCAAAAACGTTTTTTTTTTTTTAATTTTTACCCAGAAAAGAAAACTCGGTAAGTAAATATTTACGTCAACTTGCCATTCGTCATTTGAAAAGGTCGGATTTTAATGTGGAAAATTGGAAATGGTATTTATGTATGTCAGTCGTAAAAAAGGGTTTGATTATTTATGTTGACTTAAGAAATTCTCTTTGTACTTTTTGTAGCGCACTCTGGTTTGGTTGGTTTGTATTTTATTTGTAATGGAAATGGTTTGCCGGTCCATCTTGCATTAATCTCGTATATATTCGAGTTTCTGGAACTAATCAATTAATTCCTGGTTACAGTGTATATACCACCGGTGAGCAACATTGCAATTCCCTCCTTTACCACAATATGTATATATTCTTTAAGTGGGATACATTTTTACGAGCTACAGAAAAAGGAAAATTGAAAAAAATCCTCTCGTTAAAATTAATGACAAATTCTTAATTTGTATTTCTGTTATAGTGGCAACATAAATAAAACATTTATGGTATTTCCCATCATAAATTTTAGAACACATAAAATAATATGTAGTTAGTTATCGTTAGTTTTTCCCGTGCAGAGTATTACATCTATACGAGTAAATCGTATGAACCCTATATACGACGTGTGTTTACAACGCCAAGGGTTCGACTCGAATCGAACACGAATTATGTGTCGCTTACACCACTCTAATGTACTACAAAAACGAATGCATTAATTAAAATTACCATTGGGATTATCATTAAACTGAAATATGTTGCACTATAAAATGTGAGGCGAGGGTTACGGGACAATAAAATCGGATTTATAATTTTGGAAACGAAATTTCTAGTTTTTTGTTGGATCTCAATGTTATTTTTAAATTTATATAGATAAGTAAATAGACACACCATTCGTTTATTTATGGGGAAGCAATAGATTATAATCCCATAGACATTATTAATTTCGGGGTGTAGCGAATCAATTTAATATGAGATTTTGTGTAATGGCAAAACAACAACAAGAAAAAAGGGTGCAGTATGTGCGGTGCGACTTTTAAATATTAAGACGAATTTAATTTTTTAAGGTTTGAGTTTATCATTTCTATATCTTTTAATCAATTAAACCATTTGACTATGTTATTAAACCAACTACGTTTAGTCCTTTTGTTTTAAACCAAATTCTACCTCTCAACTGTTCGTATTGATTGCCCTAAATAAAATAAGTAACACATATAGAAAATACTTCTAGCGATTACCTAATATTGATTATACAGGCAGTAAATAATTGAAATAAATCCGCGAATACAAAACTATGAAGCAATTTAGGAAGCGCGGGACATATTAAATAGATTTACCTCAGATAACTGTGACTGTTTGATTTTCAGCAGGATGGTTCCTCTGGCAAGCTGCATTTCTTGTTACTGCTTTGAGGAATACCAATAATCAGATACTTCAGTTTACGTTGCGTTCGCCGAAACTCACGCATATGTCAATAAAAATCATGTCGACAAAAGATGGTGGCAGCCGATGAGAGATATTCTTGAAGTTTATCGGTATCGCAATTTGATCCTACCGACATCTCGTTTGTCGTTTAGACTTTAGAGCCACCACCAGCCTAATTAAGTTTAACTGGGTGCGCATCTCTTGGTCAGTGACATCAAATGGAACAATGGCATATCTCTGAGCAGTGACACTGGTAAGGAACACACACATATGCCGTACGTTTCTTTCTTCTTAGACCTTTCTGATGTGATTTTTTTTAAATTTCTAAAATCTGTGAAAAAATTTACGTATAAATTGAACCACACAGCTATTTCCTACACGGAGGTTACAATTTTCAGTATGCCTCGCTGAATCAAACTAAGGTTTAAAGGGTTACAGTACGTTGGAATGCGTACATGCGAGCTAGAATATACATAGCCTGTACTAGATGCTTCTAAGAAAATATTTGATTTTTGAAAATATTAATGTAAATGCTACTTTACCATCAGAGCGCGATACCATAAACCCACTTACTTAGTACCGCCTTATAGACAAAAAATCTCTCACTCAAACAGTTTTCTAATATAATATTTCATATTACGGCACCTGAGAATTTTTTTATGTATGCTATTACTCTCAATAAATAAGGTTAGAATCTAAAACCACACAATTTGTAGACACATGTGCCCGATTGACAAAAAACGAGTCTTTGAGCTTAGACTCAACGTAAAATTCCAAACTTTAATTATTTACAGCGTTTACACTATGGCCGATTCGAAAATCTCAGAAATGTTTTAAACCGGATCCGCTCGAAAGGCGATATTTTAAAACGCGATATTTCGAAACGAGATATGACAAACGAGATATCGTACAAAACGCGATATTTCAAAACGCGTTATGGTAGAGAATGTACATTGCGAAGCGACGGGAGCGTAGCGACCCGATTTATACCGATCCTATATACTCTCGCTCCTCTCGATTTTTTAATTCCTATAAACTGAAATTAAATTTCCCCTTCACCCGACTGATATAATCCGATCCTAAATTCCCGTTTTGTACCATATCGCGTTTTGTACCATATCGTGTTTTGAAATATCGCGTTTTGAAATATCGCGTTTTAAAATATCGCGTTTCATATGGGACTCGTTTTAAACAGTTCAATAAGTCCACTATTAGATGACATATGCCGACACTTTTGTGGCGAATTTGCGGGAGATTGCTGTCTTCATCGGAAATGGTTTGTACAGTATCATTTGTGTTCTGTGGCAATTCACTTTCTCGTAAATCTGAGAAATTTTCAGGTACAATTTTACTCGTAGCCGATTGATTTATTTTATAGCAAATCTTATATTGTACCCATACAAGAATTCAAATCCGATTTAAATATGGCGAATCTTTCAGTCATTAGATCATTCAACATGAAATGATTTGCTATTTTATTTACCAACTGGAGACCTTCCAGAATTAAACTGGCAGATAAAGTTATTGGTTCATCCTCGTCGCTGCTGACGTTTACATTGATCGTTTCTTGTGCATTTCTAGCAACTAGTCCTCATTAAGTACTCTGTCGGCCATTGCTTTATTTATATCGTCAATAGTGAGATTGCTAAATCCCTCACCGCCAACTGCTTGTGCCAGGTTGATTATTTCGGTGTGTACTTTATGGGACACATTTGATGGAGTAGTGCCTAACGCAATCGGCACAAACGTTCTTGCAGCAAGCATTCAACGTAGATGGCCTTATTTCAGACACGGACAAAACTGCATGTTTTCACAGTCCAGAGGCCCTATTCCTGAATACGATACGAAAAAGTATTCGATACGAAAATGATATTCGTTACGAAAATACTTTGGTATTCCTGAATACGATCGTACGTAATTGTTTGGTGTGTGTCCTTGCTATAAGGGAAATTTAATTTTACCCCTATTCTCATAGTTGTATGAAGTGATAAGCGTCATTTGAAATGATGTTTCATCACCTACTATTTTTAAGTGATACGAATAGCCAGCAAGGTGGATGTTAATAAAACGTAAGATTGCGAATAATTAAATTAGGGAGTCCGTTAAATCCAAATGTTATTAAATTTAATCGATTCGTTCGAAATTAATCTAGGACGGAACTCAGGCATTTCTTAGCCGATTATGAGGGGATTGGATGTGCTGGATGGAAATGGTATTGTTAAACGATTTTTGGAAGAAATTCTGGAATATGACCATCTAGGGCAGAACTCGTTCAATTCTTAACCGATTATGATGGGATTAGGTATATGCTGGATGGAAATGGGATTCTTAAATGATTGTTGTTTACACACCTTGTTTATCTCTTAACCGATTATGAAGGGATTTTGTTTGTTGGAGGGAAATGGGATTCTTAAATGAGTTTTGGAAGAAGTTCTGGAATATGGCCATCCAGAACGGAACTCGATCTATTCTTAACCGAATATGATGGGATTGGGTATGTAAAATGGAAAAGGAACTCTTAAATGATTTGTTTAAGAAATTCTGGAATATCGCCACGAAACTCGGTAATTTAAACTAAGGCGGAACTAGATAATATGCAGGCGTTTTTCTTAAAGCAAGCGGCTCGTGATGCTTACATCTTTCTGGTAAGTCTGGATGCCTTAACATCTGTCATCAGTACGTAACCAACTCATGGGATTAGTGGGTTCAGCAGCAGGTCAAATACTTACTCTCACAAAAAATCAATTAATGAACCCTACACAAAGGGCTCGGATAAATTTATATTCTTATCAACAACGACCTCGAAAACTGTTCACGGGAAACTGGAATATAATCATGAGATCTTCAGAATCTTTAGAACCAAATGAACGTTTCCACTTTTGAGGTACTTGCAATACAAAAGCACATAACCCATATGGCCATATTCCAGAACTTTTTTCAAAAATTATTTGATAATCTCATTTCATCCACAATGCGCAATTTCTGTCCCAAGAGGTCATATTCCAGAACTCCTTCCAAAAATCGTTTAAGAATCCTACTTCCCTCCAACAAACAAAATCCCTTCATAATCGGTTAAGAGATAAACAAGGTGTGTCCTAGGTGGCCATATCCCAAGTACAAAATCTAGTCTATTAAATTTAAAAACATTCGGATTTAACGGACATTCGGATTTAACGGACTCCCCAATTATTCCGTTAAATCGATGTTTTTCTGTAAAAGATTTTCTTTCAAATTATTATAAAATAATGTCTTTTATTTAGAACTCAAATATATTTTTAATTTTTCTATGGAGTTGTTAACTAAATATTCATCGTACAAAAATTCGTTCATACACGTACAAAACTGTTCGAATTCGTATTGCGGAATAGGGGAAATTTTTGAACGTATCGTATATTTTCGTATTCGTATTAGAATTATACGTATTCGTATTCAGGAATACCAATCATACGAATTCGTATATTTTCGATTCGTATTCGTATTCAGGAATAGAATAGCAGGATTGAATTTTTTTACACACTTCAACAACAGTTAGCGATTCATCCTCATCCATTTTATTTAAAATATATCTAAATGATCGTCTTACATAATATACTTTAAAAGTTGCAATTATTCCCTGGTCGGGTGGCTGCAGAAAAGAAGTTGTATTAGGTGGCATGGAGACGACTTTTACATTAGGATGTTCCGCAAAGATTTTGTGACCTGGGGCGTTGTCGATCAATTCCAGAACTTTAAAAGGCACGCCTTTATCCTTCAAATACTGTTTGACCTCAAGAATAAAACATTTTTTAAGCCACTCATTGAATACTGACGTCGTGAAGTTCCTTCACATTAGCACCTTTTAATGCTCGTGGTGATCGATTAACTATGAGAAGTTTTAAAATACGATTTACTGAGACATTCCTGCAAAACCAAAACGTAATGCGATCTTTTGCCAGTTTGAAACTATTAACACTCTTTTCCGTTCTAGGCACAAATGATCTGCTTGGCATATTCTTCCAGAAAAGGCCGGTTTCATCAGTGCTAAAAATTTGATCGGACGTATATTCATCGTCTTAGCTGCAGCATCCGCCGATGCTGGTTCACATTTAATTTAAATATTAACAATTGCATGTTTTTTTGGACTAGTTGGGATGATGATGATGGTTCCAGTTGTTTCAGCTTTTCATAAATGCTTAAGGCCTTCTCCTTAATAGTAATACCGCCCAAAGGTATACGTTTTTGACTATGAATGTAAACAATTCCTTTTCCATCTTTTCAATGGCTGCTAGAACATTATCGAATATTATTACAAATCGTAACTAATTTCTAGTCTAGAATTGAATTATTCTATACCAGTAGAAAAGTTGGTTCAAAATTATTCCAATTTGGAATTACATATATGGAATTGTTGTTGTAAATTGCTCAGAAAGACGAGGAACATTTCTATTTATTTTCTTATCGGTCAACTCTATAAGGATTTTGTTAACGTTTCGAAATTGCTTCCGAATTGTTAAATATTTTTGATATTTAAATTCTATGGTTTGTAGATTCACAAGATTAGTTTGAGTTACCATGGATGAGGCCCAAAACTAAAGCACAAGTGGAGACACAGAAAGAAGTAAGTAAGCCGTTGTATGTATGTCTACTACCTTTCTTATTTTATTAATCGTACTTTTCTATACAGTTTTTCAAGTTTAAAATTAGTGTAGTTACATATACAGCTCGTTATTGTATTGAAAATTGTCCATTTCAGCATGTTTTTCAAAATATATTCCTGGTTGGTGGTTAAGGTATTCAATGCTATATTTTGTTTCATTTTCCGTCTCTGCACTTGATGTGCAGAATAATAGGTCCATAATGCATACCGAATAAAGGATATGATTGGCACAAGATAGTTTCGCGGATCAACTTCTTGTTCTGCTTTCAGTTGGTTCAGGAAATTTTTCTCGAGATGAACCTTCCGCCGGCTTATCGTTGTTTTTTATAAACTTGTGCACTTCGTAATCTTCAATAATTGGTTCGGCTTCTAACTCAATGGTGTAGTGTGTTGATAAGAGGCTGATCTTAGCTATGGACCTTTTCAATATTCCTTTCTGTGTTTTTAAGGTAACGACTCTGGTTAATTTGTCATGTCCTGGGTGAGTTTCTAATACTCTTCCCATTAGCCACTTCGTGGGTGGCAAATTTTCTTAACAGAACTAATTGGTTTTGCTTTATATTTGGTTGTTGTTTTGTCCATTTTATTCGGTGCTACATATTATGGAGGTAATTTTGGCTCCACATTTTCCAGAAGCCCCCATACATTCTCTCGATTTGCTGCCATCTTGTCAATAGATTTTGGTTCGAGTAACTGATTTCATCATCAGGCGGGACGAGCATGGAATCGCCAATTAAGAAATGCCCGGGTGTTAAACATTCAAGTTCATTATAGCCTGGACAGACCGGGGATTAGCTAAACTGGTTTAGCAAAATTATATAAAGCACCCTATGAAAAACTTGAATTTGCTAGTAGATTATTGAATTTGTCGTAGTGTGTCAAACTGAATTGAATTATATTTCCTAGAGTACTTGACCGAATTTTGCTAAACCAATTTAACTAATCCTCAGTCTGTCCAGGCTATTAGGATCCTCTGATAATGGAGTTGTTAATTCATCATATGTTAGTAGTACAGATGCTGCGGTCTGCTTCAAGTGCTGCTCTACCGACTTCACTCCTGCTTCCCATATGCCACCGAAATGTGGCCATTGGATCCCTTGGTTTGTTATTACGTTTAAAATATCGGATGAATGATGAATAGATTGCAAATATTTATTTGCAGCCACCAAATTCGTGGCGTTGTCACTATACATATTTGCAACGTTACCCCTTCGGGCTATGAAACGTTTGAGGACAGCTAGAAATCCTTGTGTTGTTAAATCATTAACCAATTCTTTCGCATAGCTTTCGTTGTTAAACAGATTAAAATAGCTATGTACCCCTTCCGAACCTTTGTTCAACCCCTTTGGACATTCGAAAATTGATGGACCCCAGCATAGTCTATTCCCGTATATGTAAATGCTTTTGAGGGTATTACTCTTGGAGGAGATAGGCTTCCCATCAGTTGAGTTGGCGATTGTGTTGTGTTGCTCTTTTGCCTTGGAGGATCCAAAATTGATTCCTTATGAATGCGCGGAGCGTTAAGTTCAAACCTCCATGCTAAGTACTTTTATGTGCCCAATCGATGATTAAACTTGTAAGATGACCGGATGTTTCTCGATATAATTCAAAATTGAATGTTGCAATCGTCCTCCTATTCGAAGTACTCCATTCGTGTCCAGAAATGAATGTAAGGAGAGAATCTGCCGGAGCCGACTGACCGTTTTTCCTTAAATTTTCTTATATCGCCCTTAAATGGAGAAGCTTGTGCCGTCTTTACAATCCTTATTTTAGCTGCTTCTAACTCTTTAACTGTTAGCGCTCCTTTCCGTTTTTCACCTTTATGGTGGCTATTCTAATAGAAACGCCAAATATATGCGAGGACTCGAATTGTTTTTGTGAGAGAGGAAAACCTTTCTAGTATTTTCGGTTCTGTTGTACTTGTGCTTATGATGCAGAGAGTATCTTGCCGTTTTTTTTTCTAATTCGGTTTCCGTTATTACTATACTCGATGAAGGCTCGATACTATTCCTAAGCCAATCCGGGCCGGACCTCCATAATTTATTATCACCCAGCTTATGAGGATCTACGCCACGAATTGCACTACCCGCGGGATTTTTTTTGGATTTTACATGTTTCCATTGTGCAGGGCTGAGGATAGCATGAATCTGCAATGTTCTATTTGCTACGGAAGTTTTCCAATTAATAGGGTGTCCTTGCAGCCAGGCCAGAACATTTGTCGAGTCAGTCGAAGCTTGTATTTTAATGTTTGGGATTCCCAAGGTTTCTGAAACTTGTCTCAGTAGTTTCGCTAACAGTACTGCTCCACAAGGTTTTAATCTTGGAAGACTTAGTTTCTGACTTATTGGGGCCACCTTAGTTTTCAAGGACATAAGTGTAATTGTTGATTCTCCTGCATCTGTCACCATGCAGCTCTAAATTTTTGCACTTGTCTTTAGTATGAGCCCATCCTGGAATCCTATTTTTTTGCAGCTCGCTAAACGTAGTTTTATATTGAATCCATTTTTTCTTCATTTCCTCAGGTGGTTCTTCATCCCATGATAGTCCCCTTATCCATGACTGTTGAAACAATTGCTTTCCTATAATAATTGTTTGGGAAAACCATGCTAGCGGATCGAATATTTTGGATACCTCCGAGATAAGGGATCGTTTTGTTAGAACTATTGTCATGGGTTCCATGTTGACCTGCTCCTTATTTATGAGTGTGATTTTTGACTCCCTTTGTTCTTCAGGAATACCCTCCATTATGGCTCTGTTGTTCGATGCCCATTTTCTTAGCTTAAAACCTCCATTATTAAGCGTTTTTCTTAACTGTTACTGACATTTTACTGCATGTTCTATGGTTTCTGCACCAGAGAGAACATCGTCCACATAGAAATCCTTCAACAGAATTCCACCAGCAATTGGATAGTTTTCTGCTCGTCTATGGCAAGTTGTTTTAGAGTTATAGTGCCCAAATATGGGGCGGACGATGACTATCTTGTTATAATAGAGAACAGATTTTGTTGTATTGTTGGACCTACTAGCTGGATATCGTTGAAACTGAGCCCGTTTGTTGTATTCATTGATGCATCAAAGACTACCCTTACCTTGGTTGTTGTACTTGACTGCTTAACTAAAGCATGGTGAGGTAGGTAACATTTTGCCCTTTGGCGTCTTCTGAATTGACTGGAACCATATGTCCTAGCTTTATGTATTCATTCATAAAGTTATGGTATTCTTGTTTAATTGTGAGTTCTCTTCTAATCTTCTTTCTATTTGAATTAGTCTTGAAACCGCACGAATCCTTGAGTCTCCTATTTCCAATTCATCCTTTAATGGTATAGTGACTTCATATCGTCCCCCTGGTAGTCTTCTATGAGTAATTTCGTAGTGTTGCTCACTCAATTTCGCAGAATTGACGCAGCTGCACGTCTAGTTTGTTTTGTACTACCAAAGATAGTTAATTTGACGTTAATCCTGATTTTGTCATGAGACCCAGGAGAATCCATACTAACTCAGTTTTCTGGGCTATTGGTTTATTACACCATCTAACAAGATGTTCGCGTATACCTCTGTTCCTAAAATCATATCGATTGGACCAGGTAAGTCAAAATTTGAATCAGACAGTGTCAGCTCTCTCCAAGTTGTTTTGTTAAGACCCTTTACTGGCGTTGTTGGTAGTTGATCAGTTTAGTTTGGTAAGACAAAAACTTCCACCACCTGCTTGTATGTCGAAGGTTAGTAAGGTTAGTGAGGTGAAATAGTTATGTGTACCTTATAATTTATTTTATTAGTTTCCATTCCTCCAATTCCATTAACTTGTAAATCCTCTCGAAATTAAGGTGGGTTGAGTTGTTCGGCAACTGCCTACGTGATGAATGATGACTGAGATCCTGGACCTATTAGTGCACGTAATTTTACGGGATATCCGATGCGACTTGTAGCGTTGATCAATGCGGTGCTAACAAGGCCACCTTGTAACTTCATATAGGCGATGTGTCTCTCTGTCCAGCTTCATTAAGGAGGAACAATGGAGTTAGTATTGCATTCCACGTTGACGTCTCTGTGCCCAAGTTTTTTATGGCAAGAAAATTTTCATTTATAAAAACTTTATCGTGCTATCTAAACAAAAAATGGCAAACAATAAATAGCGGTCACTATAAGAAATAGCTGTCATTTAATATGCTACAATATTTACGGCATACTCGTTACGACTATATGGCTGGAATGTCATTAGCAATTAGTGACGTCAAAATTTTTAATTTTATAATTTTTTTATGGTTGGCCACCCGGCAAAACTTAATTTTTATTTAAGAAACCCAATGAATCTTTAGTTAAATTTAGCTGTCACTTAAAAAAAAAAATATCGTGCGCTAAAAATAAGAAAAACTTGAAAATCTGATTTTTTATTAAATTTATTAAATATTAAGTATTTTATTAATATTAATATTTTTTTTTTTCATTAGGATAGGTGTAAATGCATTTACGCACAATGTGCTGGACTCCCGCCACCGGACTACCAGCTAAAACCACCTCCCCCCTTCTACCGGAATAAGCTGGGACTGTTTTACACATTGCTTCGGGTTATCGGTTTTTTATTGTTTGCTCTAACGAAGCACCCTCCTGTATTTTATTCTATGATTTTTTTTTTTTTTTTTATGTGATGCTTCCATCCAGGTCACCCTTCTTTTCTTTGAGAATGACTTCCACGAAACGTTTTATTGTCGTCCAGCTCTCCTCATTCCTTAACATTATCTCAACCGCCGTCTCTGGTGTCCAGGCTCCGAATTCGCCATCTATTTGCTTCCTTTCCATCTCCCATCTTCCACACGAGAAAAACGTATGTTACGCATCGTCGATATCCTCCGGGCAATACATACAGTTTGGTGACGTGATCTTCCCCATTCTATAAAGATACGAGCAGAAGTATCCATGCCCACTCAGGAGCTGGGTCAGGTAGTAGTTCACCTCTCCATGTTCTCGCTCCACCCACCGACTAAGAGTGCCAATGAGTCTCGCCGTCCACCTGCCTGTGATTCCACGCCGTGACTCCACGCGCGGCCTTGTTGGCCGTCTGCCGGATCTGCTCGAAGAAGCTCAGTTTAGAGTCGATCATCACTCCCAGGTATTTTGCTGCTGGTTTGGTCTCTATAACCGCCTCACCCACGTACACTGGTAAGGCGGGTTGGGCTCTCCTCTTGCTCAGAACTACAATTTCCGTCTTGCTAAGTGCCAGTGATAGTCCGTGCGCCGCCATCCAGTTATTGCCTATGTGCATCGCCTGGTTTAGCTTCAATTGCGCCCGCTTCGTGTCTCTAGCAGCAATAAGCAACGCTACGTCGTCCGCGTACCCAATCAAATGTGATTATTCGGGCAATTTAAGCCCGCAACAGGCTGTCGTAGGTGACGTTCCAGAGATCCGGGCTTCGGATGGAGCCCTGGGCTGCTCCACCTGTGACTTTCATTGATTTTTGGCCATCTTTGGTATTGTAGGTTAGCGTCCGGTCGTTTAGATAATCGCTCATTATCCGCATCAAATATTTCGGGGAGTGAAAAGAGTGCTCCAGAGCGCTCAGCATATCGTCCCATTTCGCGCAGTTGAAAGCATTTTGTACATCGAGCGTTACCAAGAGTACAATTCGTCGCGAGTGGTAGTTGTGGTTCTCTGCCTCCTTGACCGCCTCCAGCACCTCCAGTATCGCATCTATCGTTGATAGTCCTTGTCTGAACCCATACTGTTTCGGTGACAAGTCACCGGCATCTGATATCGCGGCTCGAAGTCGGGCTCTAATCAATTACTCCATTACTTTCCCCGCTGTATCCAGCATACAGTGGCCGGTAGGACGACGGCAGCTGCGGGTCGCCTTTATTTTTGCTAAGCAACACCAATCGTGCTAATTTCCAGCGTGCGCTAAAAACTCCCGCTGAGAGGCAGGAGTTAAACATGTCCAGCAGCAACGCCGGGTTATATTGCAACACCATCTTAATGATTTCACTAGGAATTCCGTCCGGCCCTGGGGCTTTCTTATTTTTCAAGGAAGCTACCGCGTTCTCCAGTTCCTCCACCGTGAAAGGGGGGACCACTAGATCTCGGTCGTAATTCTGCTGGGCTCTTGCCGCATGGGTGGGGAAGAGGGCTCTGACAATTAATTCCATCGTATTAGCATCTTTTAGGGGCGTTGGTTTTTGGGCCCCGAGTTTCTGGGTGACTAGTTTATATCGTAATCCCCAAGGATCGCGATCAATATCCACTATCAATTTTCTCCAACAGCGGGTTTTGCTTTCGTTTATATAACGTCGCAGAGTTTTCCTCGCAGCCTTGTGTTCCGCTGACCAAATATTGGCCTCTGTTCGATTCCTAGCGCGTTGGGCTTTGCGTCGGAGCGTCATACATTTTTTCCTCTGATCCGCGATTTCCGGTGTCCACCAATACATTGGCCGCTTGCCATGATGTGATTTTTTCCGTGGCATGGATGCCTCGCATGCATCAATGATTGCGTTCGTGGTGCATGACACGAGAGCCTCTGCCGCTTATCTGCTATCCGTTGCTCTCCCTTCCATTTACGCTCTTCGAGATTTCTTCACGGAACCGACTCGTGTTAATTTTGTTGAAGTTCCACCTTATCTGATTCTCTTGCATTATCCGCTGTTGACTACCGTCGACCCTGAACGAAATGTACTGGTGATCACTAGAGGTATAGTCCTCTAATACTTCCCATCCTTGTATAACCGGTACCAAATTTTCCGATGCCATAGTGATGTCAGGGATGGTCTCCGCATACCCTGGACGGCGAAAAGTTGAGGTTGACCCTCTGTTTACAATTAGTAGTCCTGCCTCTTGTATCCGGGCTCGGCATCCCCCACTCCAAAGCTCTAGCGTTGAAATCCCCGGCAACCACCAGTTGGCCTGATACCTTACGGATCTCATCTTCCAATGCCTCCAGTTTTGCTTTGAAATCGACAATGCTCTCGTTTGGGGTGAAATAACAACTTATGTATGTCGTTGTCGTTGCTTACTTTACTCTGATCCAGACGAAACCCCTTGCTGCCCCATGGTTCTCTACCTGAATACTCCCGTTAGTGATCCAAATAGCGGCTGTACCCAGTAGATCGGTGTACCACCTAGGTGTTTCCTTGTTGCGGTATTGCTCGCTTAAGAGGAGTATGTCGGCGCGCTTCTCGGTTGTCAGCTGGTGTAAGAGGAGGTCAGCAGTCTTGCTCCTATTCATATTGCCCTGTAGTATACAGGTCATACGCGATTTCTGGCCGCATGCAGTGCCTCTCGGTATACCTGGCACTTTCCGGATCCTGGGATGTGGCCCAGCTCCGCGTGGTCCCTTCCCTTTTCCAGGCAGAGCATACAACGGTGCTGCTGGTTAGTACATGCATTTGCTTTATGGCCCGGGCCAAAACACTTGTAGCACGATTTGCTCCTGTCTGTTCCCTTGCAGTCGATCGCGATGTGGCCGTATCCTTGACATTTAAAACATCGCATGGCTTCTACTCTTTCGCGCACACGGCAGTACAGCCAGCCTATTTTTACTTTCCCTTTTTTCGCCGCCTTGGTGTTCATCCCAATGATGGCAACTTTCTGTGATCTCCCGGTTTAGAAGACAGTAATGTTAACATCTCCTACGTCAGGGTTGTAACGCCTAAGTGCTACTTCTACTTCCTCCACACTAGTGCAGGCGTCCAGGTCACAGATTTCCACCTTTATTCTGGTCACAAGGCTATTTATTTTGCCCTTTTCGCCCAAGACCGTTTTCAGCCCATTGCAGAACCCTTCTTTATTGTTTGTTTTGGGTCCTAGCTCTAAGAGTACATCACCAGATCTAGTTTTTCGAATTGCGGTCACTTCGGCTCCCAATTCTTCCGGCTTTGCTTTGCTTCTGATCTCGCTGAGGATCTCAGCGTAAGATTGGCTTGGTGCTGGCCGTATTATTAGCGCTTCTGGTCAAGGCTTACGTCTACGTCTACGTCTCTTCCTTCCTACAGTTGCAGCCGCGACCTCGGCCGTACTCTCCGGTTTTTTATGTTCTTCAGGCATTGCCTCCGGGTTTGGCTTTCTCCTCTCCTTCCTAGATACAACTAATTCCCAGGAGGGTTCCCTACTACCGTGTGATATCTCTTCCCTGACCTTTTTTTCATTCTGGTTCTGTTGGTCTGCTGGGCTTATTGCAGGCCTTTTCTGCCTTCCCATTGTATTTGAGGTTGTGGGAGTTTGCTGTAGCACAGTGCCTTTAAGCAATTGGGCTTCAGTTTCCCGCTGCTCCAAAATATCTTGGAAAAGGCGCTTAACGCTTCCTCAACCTCCGCTAATCCGATTTTTATGTCATTAGACACGTTTTTCTGCCTAACGGTTGCAGCCTTCATCTTGGTGATAGTGTTCTTGCACCTCTGCAATAACTCTTCCTGGTTTCTCCCTACGTTTTCGTAACTCTCTCTACCTTCTTTGTTCCTGTTCGGTGAGGTACCTTGTTCACTACCTATACCTACCGAGGGTTCTCCCATTTTATTAGCCGGAGGGATCCGCTGTATTCTTGCGTTTTTTCTGAAAACGCTCTCCATCTGCCTGGTCAGATCTACCGTTTCAACATACGTATCCATGCAGTCTGCTGACTGTTGTGATGCTGTTAGAGAAGCACCATTCTCATTTTCATTAGTTAATATGTTATTTTCCATTTCTGTTCCCACGAGTAGCACGAGAAAAAACGGTCACCTATGACAGAGCTCTGCGTTATCATAGGAAGGCAATGGTTTTAAACCGAATGTCGCCAAATTCGGAGTTCACATACTAACGACTAAGCATCCCCTTAGCCATGCAGCTATCGGCATATGTAGTACCACCTTAGCTTGGGTGTGCTAGTTTTTTGGTCCACCCCGAGTATTTGATTTCCCCGGTACCTGCCATATCTGGCGGGCTGCCCCCTATCCGCCACCTGGGGAGGCGCCCGATGGGGGAACTAACAAACCCCACACGGGAATATTAATATTAATATTATAAGGCGGAAATTATTTTAATTGTATAACTAAATTAGTAAATAAAATTATTTGAATAATTTTACATGCATCTTTAACTTACTCGTATGTATGATAAAAATTTTGAATTTATGAAACCTAACCTAAAAACTAGGTTGAATTGTGCACGTTGCTTAAAAAAGTTAAAATTAAATACTAGTGGTGGCTTTTCTATTATTAAATGTTTGTTATAATAAATTAATTAAAATCCATAAAAAGCTAATTAACATGATTTATTCGTAACAGTTGTAAATTAACAATTTGATTTTGTTGTTACTTAAGAATTATAAGTTGTGCATGGTCGGAATGTGGAAAAAAAGACAATTGGTATCGTTAAAATTTTTATTTTGTTTTAAGTTTTTATTCTAGACTGGTGGCCCTTTAGTTAAAAGAAAATTACCGAATGAATCGGAAGAAAAATATAAAATATAACCTCTGAGGATAAATTTTTTATTTCGGCCGAGAGTATAAACATGGTGCCGAAACCCGGGAGAATTGCGACCTTTAGAGGGGAAAAAATCAGTCTTATAAAAGAAATTTAATAAGAAAACACAAAATGTTCAGTCTAATATAGAAATACCGTACAAGTGGTGCAGTGGTTAAAGCTTCGGCACTTGAACCGGGAGGTACAGGGTTTGAACCCTACCAGAGGCACGATGTAAAGCGAATTTTCTTCATCGATCACGATCGGTTAATAAACACAACTTAGACCCTCTGTTGGAGTGCAGAACTCAGCACCGACCCACCGTCCATGTCAGTGTGCAGGTTGACATGGAGCTTGCAACGTGCAGGTAGTATACTGTAATTGTGTGAGTAGGTGAATGGGTGTGTGGGTGCGTGAGTGCGTGAGTATTAATTGACCTTAAAGGACAATAAATCCATTGGTAATAATTAAAAAATAAAAAATAAAGCGTAGTTGTATTATGGTTAGGCTTAGGTGTTGAAAAAGTGTCGAAGTGTCGAAGGGGGGAAACAAACAAGGAAAAAGTTGTAAATTGTACTACAAAGTAGTGTGGTTGCGTCGTAGGAAGCAGAATAAAGAAAAATTGAGCAAAGTTGTGTTGCACGAGGCAAAAAGCGAACAGACGAAGATAAGAAAATCATTGTTTTATGGAGGATAAAAACATGCGAAAAACAAGTGAATGGACTGTGATTTGGGTACAAATCACCGCAAGAAGAGCCTCCGAAAGAGCAGCACTGTGATGATTGAGTGGAATAAGGAACATATTAGTAAGAGGTACGCAATGAATAATTAGAAAAATAAAGATATAGGAAGAATTTGTGTGGGAAATTAGAATACCAGGAGAAGGTGTCAAGCTAGTGAAGTTTTGGGGGTTGGAAGCATTCATGTAAGAATTATTGAGATGAATCTTCGGGCACGATCGTCTTTAACCAACTCAATTTGACTCTGGATTTCCCGGTTGACATTCACAATTTCTTGTTGAATTTCATCAAGATCCAGCAAACTGTATCGCCTCTCGCAAGGAAATGATCTGTTAGTATCCTCGACATTATAATCTGAAAAGTAAAATGTTCTCCTTACAAAGGCTTATACAAAGTTACAGAGCTCTCACAATAGAAAAACTTTTACTTTTGCCTTACAAGTTTGTTTGAAAATAAAACTTGACAAAAAAAATTTTTTTCGTTTTTACCTTAAGGAAAAAGTTAGCAAACTCTAAACTTTTGCCTTAAGAAAAGACTAATGAAGTTAGCTAAATTTCAAAATCGGGGTTTTTGTTGTCATTTTCCAACAAAAACATGTTAAAATGCAAATAAGTTCTAATTTATCGGTTTAATATATCTTAACATTATAATTAATAATATAAAATACAATTTTAAAAATATTATTAGTATGAAGATAAATAAAACGAAGTTAGTTTCAATTAATTTTTTTTTTCTCATTGTGAGAGATACTCTTAAGGTAAAAGTTTAAGGCAAAAGGTAAAGGCAAATTTTTTTTCTATTGTGAGAGCTCTGTTACTCAGCATATACAAATTTTCATAATACTAAAAGATCATTCAGGCCCAAACAACCCTATGTCATTACATGTGGCTTAGTGAAACATTTAGAGAAGGGAAAGGGATGAAAACCCTCGAAAAATGGAAAAAAATCGTTCGAAATCAGGAAATATTGCCAAGGGTGCTATCAGAAAATCGAAAAAATCCAAAAAGCAGTACAAGGATGAGGAACAGTACAAGCATGGGGAAAACGAGAGATCGGAGTTAAGGATAAGCATATTGAGGGTTATGCGACGGACAACAGTGAATTGATGGCCCACGAGTTGTTGTCCATAATAAAACCGGATGGCACAAGTGAAATAGAGAATAAGATGTCGAGTGGCAGATCTCCATCAGTTCGTTCCGAAGTGTCAACAGCATCATTTACATGATAGGTTTAGGGGATTAGTATAGAGATGATGGTTCGGCTTATTGGTCGGTATATTGAAGTATTAGCATGAGATAAATCGTAGATAAATAAAGTGAATTTTGAATGAATGTAGATAAAAGAAAAAAAAGAGGATGAATGTAGTTAAAATTTATTTGAGGCAGGTCACAGCAAGAGTCGTGGTCGTCACGTTAAGGAAATAATTGCGCTAATTTTTTGTGTGTTGTAATTTTTCAGAGAGACAGTACGAACTTCGAGAACGAATCAAATCTCCATCGGAGGATTATGAAATGTTTGTAGAAACGTGTTTCTGGATTTATAAGGACTATGACCCAATTACGAAATTGCTTTATTTGCAGCAGGCCTGTACGGGAAAGACTGATCTGACGCTGGGTCCATGGCAACCCACTAGTGATATAAGTGATATAAGGGGGGGGGGGGGAGGTTCACTAACCAAAACGTTCCATGTGTCATGTATACAGTAAAGATCAGGATCGAAAAAGTCATGATTCATTGCGGGCAGTATTAGATTCATTTAATAGTGGGATACGTCAACTAGAAACTATTGTGACTCCCAGTCAGCTGTCGGATCAAATTTGGATTCATTATGCAAAACAACGTTTGCCTAAGTACACATTGGAATCTTGGGAACAGCATCGTAACCGCGATACTGCAGGTAGTCTGCCTACGCTTAACCAGCTTAAGCAGTTTTTGGATTGCAAATCAAAAGGCAGACGTGAATTTGAGGAGAATGATCGGTCAGCAACCTATAGTAGTTATGAGGCCATAGATGAAAGGTGGTATATAGGAGGCAGCCGTCAAATCGATTAAGCAACATTTAATAAAGGTAGAAGAAGCGCAGTTGTATACATTTGAGGAGTTGGCTTCGTTTGTTGGCGAAGATTGCGGCATGTTTGTTTCGATACGATTGACACTATTAAGTAATGATTTATGGACATTAATACCGGGTCATTATCTGACTGGCAAACCGGTTATTATATATATGAAACATTATTAGCGGAATACCACTGAACCGGTTGTCTAAGAAATTACAAAAATCACAACAACAATTTTGGGAGAGATGGTCGCAAGAATGTACCACTGAACAGATCGTAAAAAAATTGGAGATAGAGTGTTTGTTTAAAATGAAATAACACCACCTAGTCAATGATGGATGATAGCTAGCATTATTGAGGTATTTCCCGAACAAGATGAAAAAGTAAGAACGTTCAAGGTGAGGACAGAGAAGAGTGAAGTAGTACGTCCAATCACCCAATTGTGTTTGTTGCCAATGGACAATGAGGAGGTGTAGCCACATCCAATGCTGGTTTCATTTAGTGATTGTTAAAATAAGTTTTTCTAAGGTTTTCCTAGTATCCGTAGAGCAAATGCTGGATGTTCCTGTAACAATTTGTATTTGTAGAGCAAGGGAGTTAGTTGTTTGGCACTAGCTGTAGAAGCGGTCAAGGCGGTTTACAAGCTGGCCAAGATGTTACGGCCACAGTAATGAATATCAACGGAACGCGCCTAATTTCATAACATTTGCTACTTGTTGTAAATTATTTAATTAATAATTTCCAATAAGCAAGCGAGCGAAGAAAAGAAAAAAAGAAGAATGAAGTTTTGTTTTAGTTAAAAGAAAATCACCGAATGAAGGTGGATTTACATATCCGACGATTTTTCTGCGCCGAACATCACGTGGCACATTCAACCAATCAGAAAGGACTTCTTCGCCGAATTTTCGGCACGGCGAAGACATGAACAAAATTTATCTTTTCGGCGCAACGACACAGCATACATAGAATATTTTTTTTTTAACTTCATCTGTTTTTTTTATCTGTTTGTGTCATTCTATTGTTTATGTATGGATGTGTGACAAAACTGTGCCGAAAAATCGTTGAATATGTAAATCATCGATAATACGCGTTCGCCGAATTTCCTGCGGCAAGCAGTCGCGCCGAAAAATCGTCGGATATGTAAATCCACCTTGATGCACGATTTACATCTTCCAATTTTTTTCTCAACAAATTTTTTACTGAAAAATAGAGCTGCACGCATATAAAAAAAAGTTACTAGTTAAAAAGAGTCAGCAATATAAACAAATAAGGCAATGTTATAATTTTTTACTTAATAAACACATTTTTATTAATCACTTGTTTTTTGTTTCGCAGAATATTTTGAATATTTTTCAAAAAGTGTAGATACTCCTGATGATGACCTAACAAGTCGAAATCGATCGAGTGATTTTTAAACTTTTTGAAAAATATTCAAAATATTCTGCGAAACAAAAAACAAGTGATTAATAAAAATGTGTTTATTAAGTATAAGTGTGTTTCGCCAAGTGCCTACGGCAAATAGCGTAAAAAGTATTATAATTTTTTTGTATGTCCTATAAATTTTGACAGTTCAAACAGCTTGCGTTTAAATTAGATAACGAACAACATCGAATTGCAAATAAAAATAAAATATTTAATTACCGCTCATGTTTGCTCGTTTTATAAGAATGATGTTTATTTGAAACTTTTTTGAATTTTTTTTATTTTACTGCTATAAAAATACTAGTAGAAACTATATTTTATGGCAACATTCCCAGTTTTATGCCAACATTTGCTCAAATTTTGCTCAATCGTAATATACTTAACCTTTCATTTTTTACTGGAAAAAAAAATTGGAACATGTAAATCGTGCATGATTCGGAAGAAAAATATAAAATATTACCTCTGAGAAAAGACTTTTTATTTCGGCAGGGAACACAAACAACCCCTTTATATGGTCTCTGTCAGTGCCGCTCGGCGTTTGAAATTCTCACCTTAACATAATTTATTAATTCAATGCGTATACGCATACATATTCATGTTTAGTGTGCCGTGGGAAATAATAAAACTGTTGAATGATTCATCAATATCACGTGTACTGATTAGTATACGCTACCTTGTCTAGTATAATTTGATGCAATTTAACCACCAATCAAATATAGGACCATCAACAATTTACCTGATTTCCGGATACCACAATTATCTAAGTCGACATTCTTACTTTTGTAATAAACGCACACAAGTCAATGTTGTTACGTCTTGAGGTAAATATGATTATTTAAATTTAATGCTATAGTTTTAGTTTTGAACCGGAAATACCAAATTTTTGTACATATTTTTGTTCCTTTGTCTTATTCATGTTCAATTTCTTTTGTTTCGCATTTCTTATTTATGTTTGGATTTTCTTTAAGCGCGTTTTGTTTACTCGTATATGCTAGGTACTTGGGTATGTTATATACGCGTATGTTCATATTTAGACAGAATGTTCACCATACAAAAGATATTGCATGCAGCCACACAGCATTGTGCATGCGAGTACATAGTAGTAGGATTAATGATGGTTGTTGAAGTTCAAATTACACCCTAATAATTTTCACGTAAAGGAGATGTATACGAATTGGTATATTTTCGTGTTTAGCTGACCCCATCCAAATGGTCAGTGATGTGTATAACAGACGGAATTGAATTTAGTGTGCATTTAGAATACATATACGTTTGGAAGGGTGGACCCATTCCGTTTTTCGAATTTATTTGTTTTTCAACGTATTTGACATAATTATTTGTGATTTGAATCGAAATTGGTGTAACAAGGGGATTGGTTCCACTTTAATGATTCGAGTGCGTATACAGAGTCCGATTTTATTGATATTATTATTTAATGATGTTGCTAATTTGATTAGTTACCGGGGGAGAATATTTCCAAGATTTTCATGCCAACAGAATCACAATATCAACATCGTCAATCATAAAACACTTATCGCATGTTTTCCATTAACAAACATATAATTTTCATTTCCGTTTCGACCATTTTGTTACTGATGTTTTTTTAATATTGTTCTGTTTCCATTTGTATATAATATGATCGACTGTGATCAATTCGTTTCAAATTATATTTTACGTACAAACAATCTTGATAATATGTCGATTAAGGGATCCGCTCCCAATGGCATATTTTAAAACCGCAGGTGGCACAAAAAACCAAAGTTCAAAATACGACTGCACCCGTAAAATTTAAGTAAAGGGTCACCTTTATTGAATTTGGGTGATATTTTTGTAAGTGTTCTGTCTGATAAACGGGAAAATAACATTCCAAATGGCTGGGATAATAACTTATAATTAAAATACCTGAAAAGGTATTTCGGATCTTTCAGTGGCATTCGGGTTCCTTTTTCATAAACGATTTTAATAAAAATCGCTGGGGGAAAAATGGGATTGTGGAACATAAATCGATTGCGATGGGCCCTTAGTTCGGGAAAGTTTGTTTTGGGGTCTCAAACGGTTTCATAAAAATCGGTGTTTCCGGTTTTCGGTTTTTTTTACTCGAAATATGTTGATGAAAATTGGTGAGGTGAGTTTTCCGAGTTCCAGCAAACCATTGCAAGGAGTACTGGAGATTTTTTGATTATTATTCTTAACACGCATCTATGATGCCGTATGAAATAGTCCGCCAAAACTGATTGGGAATTTGATGTTAGAATGGCATTACATGTGGGAGGGGAATCGATTAACGGGAAATCAATTAACATCTCCAAAACGGGTTCATTCATACGGATGTCAAATTTCAACTTGTTCAAACCAAAGGTTGTTCACATTTATCGCGTCGATTTTGAGGCCATACAGTTCGACAGCATGGCTCTGTAACGGTCGCCATGGACGGTAACGGTGTTTCAAGCCGCGTTTTCGAAGAAAAATGGGCCAATTATGCCACCCCTACAAAAACCACACCAAACAGTCACTCTTGTTGAATGCATTGGCTTTTTTACGATTATGTGTGGCTGTTCCGAACCCAAATACGGCAGTTCTGCTTGTTGACATAGCCCTGGAGATGGAGATGCGCTTCGTCTGAAAAGATGATTTTCGACCAAAATCAACGCAATTATGAAGCTGGTCTATGGCTCATGCAGAGAACTGATATCGAAGTGGATGGTTATTTGCTTTCAACTGCTGAATAATCTTGACCTTCTAGGTGAATAATCCGAGGTGTTTGTGCAGTATTCTCCTCAGGATGGTGCCACTAATGGCCAGTTGCTGCGATCGCTGTCGAGTTGAGGTCGATGGATGCTTTCCTACACTAGACCAAAGCCGCAATGTTTTCAGGCATGCGCACTGTCCGAGCTCGGGGACCACTTCTGTCATCCAATAGAAAGCTTTTCTATCGAACTGTCTTCATCAATATCACTACGGCGGTTCCCCTTTCTAAATTCGCATATATGGTTTCGAATACACGACACTGACTATGAAAATAAATTTTCAATATTTCGAAGCGCTCCTCATGCGAAAACATGATTGTTTCGTGACATGGAACATCAGACTGATGAACTGTCAAAATTTCAAGCAAATCATTCAAAAAAGTGTTGCCATAGCCTATGATTTAAAAACAAAACAAAATATGACCCACACTGTATATGTTAAATAGAGGAATAGTGTTCAAGAAGTAACTGTTCAAGAAGTTATAGGTGTTGGTGTAAAAAAAATTTGTAACTTTAACGCTGCGTGTTTTATTTGAAAAATCCAGTACTAATCCGTATCGAACGGTCAGAAGTGGGTTCTAGTAGTTACTGCGGCAATTACGGGATAAGCTCCAAATTCTCGGGCTTCAACCGAAGGCAATAAAAATGATCTCTTAGCCAGGCTGCTTAACGCAATAGAAGTGGTTGGTAAAACATGAGAACATAGATCGCGACAATCATTACCGATTCCAGGACCATCAGCGATGACTCTCATTACCCTAAACGAACCGAAGGGATGGATCAAACAGAAATCATAGTAATACAGCCGCCTACTCCTGCACAACAGAAGGACACTCTTGCTCCAAATGAAGGAAATGGACGCTGAATCCGATATACCCTGCACAAACGCTCAATTAGACCAACAAGGTGCGAAAATAGACCAGCAAAGTGCTAAATTACGCCAGCAAGGTGTTCAATTTGCTGAGCTATGTAAAGAACAAAGCGCACAGCTGACAGAACTACGAGCAGAACAAGGTGGACGATTTACCGAGTTAGACCAGAAATTCAAATTCAGCATGCCCAAGATGTCAACGACCAGGTCAAATAATTTGAGGGGCAAATCAGGCAGAAGCCTGAAAATAAAATTAAGCTAGTGGATGTGCGTCTTAAACCACATACTTGGCAAACTATTGACGATGGTCAGTTAGGTAAAACGTTTTCAACAGAAGCAGTTGCCGGAAGCTCAAGAGGAATTTTAAAGCCTCCGATATTCGATGGCGAGATCCCGTTTGAGAATTTTAAGGTTCAGTTTCAAGCGACACATGGGGTGCAGGAAAACAGCTCAACGCACTCATTCTGGTACTTCGTGGGAAACCTGCAGATGTCTAGCAAACAGTATCCGCAACAGAAAGAAGCAATGAGCAAGTCATGGCTGAGTTGGAACTAAGGTATGGGCAGTCATGGCCTGGCAGGACCTGGAAAGAAAAGTAACGAGATTAGAGCGTCTAGATTATGTTAATGCACCCGCAGATATGATGAACGGGCTAATAGTGGACGATGCTGAAATTATCAATGCTGAAAACGACGACCATCTGAAACTTCAATTGAGAACCAATTTCTCTCTTTCGAGCTATCACAGCTATCATACACCGGCTGGTTATTGCCGGAACATTTTTTTAATCAGTCGTTGTTGCGAGGACCTTGCAACGTGGCCCATAGCAATGCAATCCGATTGGATTTAATAAATCCAATTATATCGCTGTTTCCGAGAAGTCGCTTTATCTCATCGTTCATACCAACCGATATTTGTTTCTCGCAACTTTAATTGGACCAAAGATGGTACGAATCACCATCCTTTCGATATTAGACAATATTCTACAGTCGTTAGAGGTCAGAGTCCTACTCTCGCTTCCGAAAGCCACCACATGTCTACTGAATGTTTTATACAGTGCGAGCCTATACGTCTGCAACAGATGTTCAGCAATTCGGGCTTTTATGTCTTCCCGAATTTCCGATATTTGCTATGAAGATATTCCTAGGTATCGCTACTAGTTTTGTTTAACTGCAGTTCACTTTCAAACTTTCTTTGCAGTTCACGTTCGTTGGGAAGAAACCCACACTGATAGTCGCCACCAACGGCGAGATGAGCGAACCTGACAAGTACATCATTAGCCAATACTTTAAAGCCAGTGTTCAATAAAGCTATGCTACGATAGTTTTCATACTTTAGGCGGTTGCCTTTTTTGTGCACCGGACGTATGAGCGCGGTCTTCCAATTCTCCGGCATCTCTTTTTGATCCTAAATAGCGTTGATAAAATCGATGGATTCCGTCGAGACTGGGTGCCTTCCCATTTTTCCATCTTAATAGCTGCACGAATGAATGAAGTATTAGCATTGGCTTTAGAATATGAGGCGGCTACAGAAGGTTTAGCGATACTGACACAGTAAAGTGGTGCAGGTTGGATTCGTAGGATAACGGTCGCGTTCCTCGTCTTGATGTTTCTGATGCTAATAAGTTAGACGCTGAACGAGACGAATAGAGAAAACACTTGTCTCATTTAATAGACATGAATCCGGAAAACTAAGCTAAACTAGTTTTGAGATAGAACACCGTAAAATCACACAACTTCGGGCGGTATAACATTCGGCGCATAGTGGTTTAAACTTCGATATATCGTAGCTAGAATAACTGGACTTCCAGATCACGACTTTAAGGTATAAAAATAATGGGTTATTGCATGTGTCTTTCGTAAGACATACATATTTCGTGTTCTGCGCGTAATCTGTGACCAATAAGATTACGCGCAGAACACGAAAAGTCTCATAATTAAAACTAAGCTCAAAATAAAGACAAAATGTCTTACCTAAAAATATTTTTCAGTCACTGCCTGTGCTTCAGAATCGGGTGTATGTAATTAAATGGCCGTAAGCTTAGCTATAAGGCACTCCATTTATGACTGAAATTTGTCACCAAAAGGATTGGGTGGTGGAAGAGGTTCTGAACGTTGAAGATGGTAAGTTCTTCAGGATGGTTCTAATGGTTGAATATAAGGGATATTTGCAATTGAAGTATTCAACATCCGTAAATTCGAAGCGCCTAGATTGTGATAATTTTTCGTTAGTGAAATCTAAATATGGTTTGTAGGATGGAATTGGTATTCTATTAAGTTTTTTAACGTGTTTTTAAATTTTGGACAAGCTGATTAAACTCAACTATTTCTTAGCCGACTTGGCCAAAGTCGATGTGGTAAATGAACTTTTTACGAAGTTCTGAAATTTTACTATAAGAAGTCAATCTAATTTTAATCAAATCCTAATTGTATCAAGTATTCTGGAGTTTGGACATGCTGAGCGGTATTTCACTATTTCTACCTGTGGAAATGTGAGAATGTATGCAGGAAGGAAAGCTGAATCATGTTTCTGGCGGCAGACCAATATATTGGCCAACCGATAGACGAAAAATTTCCGATTTAATCGACCCCTGTGTAACAAAGAGTATTATTAGAATTTATGTTACGGCCGAAACATGCTATGAACTATCATTTGACTACTTCCCGGTTTTAATAACATTAAGCAAACAAGTTTTAAGTTCAGAATCAAATATTTTCTTAGCGAACCAACACACTAATTGGTTCCAATTCAAATCTACAGTGGCATAGAGTGTTCATTGAGCATCCCAGTTAAAACAAAATCTCAGATTGATGAAGCAGTACAACACCTAATGAATACATTAGAGCAAACAGCAAAGGATGCTACATGCAACAGCTCTACTAAAGTGAAAATGCACCAAACGACACAGAATATTCAACAGTTCTTAAAGAACAAACGCATGCTGCGCAGGAAATGGTAGTTACATAGATCACCTGGACTTAAATCAAAATTAAATAAAGCTATAGCGAAAACAGCACTAACAAAAGAACATGATGAGGGGATTCAATATTATCTAAGCAAACGTACAACATCAGAAGCAACCGATTACTCACTGTGGAAAGCCACAAAAAGATCCAGACGGCCTACGCAATCATGTCCTCAGTCACAAGTGACTGACACTGAGTACATACTTTAATTTGTTACTGACTACATACTTGCTGTTAATCATGAATTCTACGTTAAATGTTACTAGAATTGCCTAGACTAGAATTTCCATTCTGTGGCCGGAGAAAACAAACAATACAACTGTAAAGTGTGGGGCGCATACGCCTCACGCGACCTGAACGGAAAGTCTTCAAAAAAGCGGTGTGGCAGTCAACGTGTTAAGAATTAAAATAGGTTAAGACTTAAAAATAGTTTTTTGACCAATTAACTAAATTTGAAAACAACTTGTGAGTTTTCCAAGATAGGATTGATTCAAGAATAAAGCCAAAGGCAGAAAAAAAATCCACCTAGTTTATTTTCAAATACCTTAATAAATTCAATGCTCGAGAATTAAAAAAATATGAGTTCATCTTGCTTTCTTTCCTAGCCCGAAATATTCACTAAAGCACATAATTTAGTTATATTTCATTGAAACCCAATTAATATCAACTTTTTCATTCACACACTTATCACCTTTTCACAGTTACATTATCGGTATAATATACCATATGCACGTTGCAAGTACCATTTCAACCGCTACATCACTGCGATGGCAGATAGGTTGGTGTTCAGTCCTGCTCCCCAACTGAGAGTTATAGTGCTGTGTATTTATATTTACATCACTGATAGTAATCAGATGAAAAAACTTCGGTAGGATTCGAACGCAGTACACTTCGGTCAAACTGGTTTACTTAGTTGTCAATGGCATAAGCCGAGTGTAAGAGCAGTAAGGCACGAAGCTAATCGGTCGCTACGAAACTCTGTATATCATTTTGAAGTAATCCACCTTATCTTAATAATAAAGTTCGTTAATCCTAAAATAATATTTTGTGGTGCAAATAATCTTTTTTGAAATATGCCATTGTGACCTGGACCTGCCGATGACTATTGCATTTTACTGTATATGTGGTATACGTATGACAAATAAAAAATGAAATTCATATAAGTTCAACATCTTCTTCTTTTTGTTCTCGTTGTACGTATGTGCGCGAACGTCTCATGTGTATATGGTGATCGAAGACGAAAAGCAAAAAAATGATCATAAAATCACGCAACGATCTTTATACAAAATGAAGAATATCATCTTGTATGTTCGTCGTACAACTATCTTCTTATTATATTTTCTTTTTTTTATATGATTATTATTACGTTTGTCTTATAAAAATGGTATTAAAGAACGTCTTCTTTACACTGATGTAGTAGCATTATGAGAAGCAAAAAAGTAAAACAATAACGTTGATAAATAAAACAAAACCCATTTTAGTTTAGAATTACAGTGCTGAAGTGATTAATTGCTACGTTTACAGGGTGATAAATTATAGTCATATTTATCATTTAACAGAAACCATACTGGGCTTCGGTGTACAACACTGCTTCAAACCAAAATACCTATCTAAACGTATTTAGTGCTTAGCACACTATAAGTAGTCCGGTAGTTAACTACTTAAGCGCACCGTTCGTAATTGCACATAAATTCTATTTTTAATTACAAAATTAATCGAAATTAAAGTAACAATTTTATAGTTCGAGTACAAATTGGGATCTATTTACATTGAATCGTAAATAATTAATTGAAGAATTTAAAAGAAAATTGAATAATTATGTTTACTAAAGCGCTATCCGGAATTCAGACTACAATGAGCATGTGTGTATTGCGTTATTAGAGTGTGGAGTGTCGACTCATATGTTTTGTTTTATATAATTCTCTTATCGCGAAAGAAACATTGAACTTTTACGGCGTTGTTAGGTACTCGTAAAGTATACATAATTTTCTATTTAAGCACATTTACCTTTTGCAAATATAAAATGAGGTAGTTCAACAAATGTAAATAGTAACCTGATATAGATTATTGCTTATAGATATTTCAAAATAATGTACTATGATACCCAGAAACGATGTGCAAATTTACGGGCCCGTGGGAAAACCATTGGACAAATGGTCCACAATAATTATTTCTTGTGATATACATGCCCATATCACAAGAAATAATTATTGTGGACCGTACTATTACCCCACGTTTAACCGTTTGAATCCCAGGGAGTATTGAAAAAACACTGTCGAAGAATCCCAAACCGCGCGACCGCGCTTTCTCTAAATGAGTAAAAGACAATCTATTGAGACAAACCTATTCTAAAATGGGGTCTCATACGAAACGACACATTTTACAACAGGATGTCATAAAACAGGATTTCACAAAACAGTACATGGTACACTACAGTACATGATACAAAACAGGACCGATTAAAATAGTACAACACGAAACAGTACATGGTACACTAAAGCAGTGGTTCTTAACCTTTTTTTACTCGCGGCCCACCAAATAATTAATAATTTGTATGTGGCCCCCATTTTTTTAATAATAATTTATATTTGTTAAATTATCTATAATAAATTTATTTTTTTCATTATTCCTTTATTCTTTTTATACAATACTAGCTGTTGTTCGCGACTTCGTTCGCGTGGTTTTCAATTGAATGTGATAATATATTTAGTACAAATCCTAGCATGCATTGCAATGCCACACAAAGAAAGAAAGTGTTTGTGTTATAATTCTGTTTATTGAAGTCTTATGATTGATACACAATATTTTTTTGGTTTTTCCGTCAGGGACCCAATTTTGGTCGAAAAACGGGAATAAAATTAGTGAGTTTTACCTTTGTCTCACATACGAACTAGACGTAAATATTGAATTATTTCGCTGTTTGTATCAAACAACTATATGATTTAATGTTTTAGGTCTAGTAGGTAAGTAAAACAACTGTAATTCTCATAAGTTTTTGACCAAAATTTAGCCCCAGGTATGTACACAAATAAATCAGACGGTTTTCCGACACTTGGGCATGTCACATGTAGCTGTTCATGTGAGACGAATGGATTTTCCAAATTTAGTTCACAAATTTGTAGCGATTATCCTTGTTTGATGGTTGCAAATCCGAGTCGCACCGGAAACTGCAAACGTTTTAATTCTAATGGCATATCTGTATGCATCATTGCTATTCGTGGCAACAGTATTTCTTCTGGCTTAAATATTCCACTTGAAATTTTAGCTTTGGGTGTTTTTTATATTAATGTCGGAGAGATCAGAGAGAACAGAAGAAATACTTATCCGATAAATACGAGAATTTTTTTCTCTGATGTTTATCTGTCAGAACAGATAATTTTAATTTGTGTTTTTTTTATTATCGGAGAATTATACGTCAAAAGAAAAATTTCGGATCCCTGAATTAAAAAAACTGACTTAAAAATGGTGTTTTTTCTGACTTAAAACCAGCGTTTTTATTTCATTTTAAAATCGACTTAAAATCTGTAATGAAAATTACAGAAAAAGTCGAAAAGTCATTTTGAAAATGATTTAAGAAGTGTTTTTATAAATGACATAAAATGTGTCTTTTTAAGACATTTTGAAAATGAAATAAATTATGTATTTAAAATCTAAATAAAACGTAAAATTATACTAATATACACTAATATACTTCGGATGAATAATATAATATTATATTCAGTATAGCGAGAAATAATGGGGGAGCCCACTTATACTGGTGAAATGTCGAGCGAATTAAAATATTTTTTATTTTATTCTTTTGATGATTTATTCTCGGATAAAGAAAGTGAAAATGAGGATAATAATCAATCTATAGTAGATAACAGAAATAATCATCAATTATTAAATAACGATTATAACAACTGTCTTTTTGAATGTGCGCAAAAGGTTGATCTTTTAAATGACAATATGGATTTAGAATTAACACAGACCATGAAAAAATGTGAAGTATTTCTACATAATGATAGCAGAACCAAGAACGATCAAATAAAATACAACAAATTGAAAGCTATGATAAGGCTATGTGACACGAAAAATAGAAATATTTTCCGCAATTGGTTAGAAAATATTTTCTTTTCAGTAAAAACGTGGCCAAACTATATTGTAGAGATCCTTCTTTCGCGAAATTTTCAATATTAAGAGAGACTTTGTTTAGCGATGTTTTTCCATGGAAATGGAATGAAATGGAGCACAGATGCAGAGAAAATTTTTAAATTTTATAATAAATATTGGACGAATTCGAAACTGTGGAACAGAAGATTTTTTAAATTCCGTGGGCTATGGAGCTTTTTAAATAAAGCGTATGATCTAGGAGAGAATGAAAGTGTAAGAATTAAAAGTAATTACTATTTTTATAACATGTCAAAAGGCGGAAAAAGAATAAAATATACGAGCAATTATTAATTAGATTAATATCTACAGAAACTTAAATTGAAATGAAGTACATCGAAAAAGGAATAATAATTTATTTTCATTTAATTAAAAAATTTCAAAAATTTAGTAAAGATTGGTTTTTTATTTTTATTAAATTCCCCTACTTAAGTAGTATGACCATCTTCTTGGAAGAGATACGATTAAATCAAATGCTGCCTCTACATGTAAGTTAACGCCATTAAATTGTTGCAACTAACGTTTTCATTAATGAAAATATAAAACATAAATTTGCAAAAAATTTTAACACTAATCTTATTTTAAAATTTTTTGTTTCTCAGAATGTAAGAGCGCTCATTTATGTTTTTTTAACCCCGTGTTCGATAATTTTGCAAATTTATGTTTTATATTTTCATTGATGAACGCATTAGTTGCAAAAATTGAATGGTTTTGACTTACATGTCGAATACACACTTTATTTGTTTCATTATTTTCAGTTTCTTAAAACTTTATAAAATTAAATTCTAATCCGTCCTAATTTTTACAACTGTTTTATTTCTGTGGACCAAGAGGTCTGTGGACCAAGATTAAGATGGTAGGCAAAAAAAATTCAAAGTTCAAATAATTGCTGATAAAGGATCAAGATTCATGCAAGTAGTCAAAGATTTTTAGACTTTGCAATTTATTCATGAAATGCAAATCTCATTGGAAATAGATAATCAAAATTTATTTATGAAACTTAGTCAAAATTTATTTATATTTTAAACCGAAAATATAAAAAGTTCATTCAATTTTAGTTGAAAATAATAATTTAAAAAATCTAAATTTAATAATCATAAACAATAGTTGATTATATTTTAAATCAAAATAATAAAAAATATAAAGATAGTAATATAAAAAATTTAATATTCATTGAAATTGATTCCAAAAAATAATTCATTTTAATATTAAATGTATAATTATAATAAAATTA
The DNA here is from genome assembly GCA_947310385.1 of Nephrotoma appendiculata. Taxonomy (NCBI): domain Eukaryota; kingdom Metazoa; phylum Arthropoda; class Insecta; order Diptera; family Tipulidae; genus Nephrotoma; species Nephrotoma appendiculata. The sequence goes on along the minus strand of OX371225.1, from coordinate 159,757,903 downwards.
TTATATTATATAAAATATATAGTTTAAGAGTTAACTTTAAATGAGTCAGCGCCGAAATTGTTACAAAATGGAGAACGCGGCAGTTGCTGTGCGCCTTCATCTTCATTGCCACCATCCACACCTTTCTTTGTTATTTTGTTCCAACATGCAAAACAGGTTTTCAAATGTTTACATGGAAGTAGTACAACGTCACATGTTTTTTCGAAACATATACAACAAAGAAACTGCTCAATGGGATGTAACGTAGTTTGTTGTGGGGCTGTTGATGAAGAAGCGACTAGGCTTTTATTGATAATATCGCTTTCATCATCAGTATTCTCATTGTCATCGCCAATATAATTGCTATTATTATTATCATCTAAAAATCCTTTACAGATGTCGTCCAAATATGTTACCCTATTTAAAAATTCTACTGGACTAATTTTTTGAAGTTTTAACTCATTTGTAGCCTCTTCTATTAGATTATGCCGTGTCTGTTGTAATACATAAATTAAAAAAAATATTAATCCTAAATAATTTTGTATGCTAAAAAAAATTAGTTACCTTGTATTTGCGCTTTTTATTGGGCCTTGTTGAACCGCCACTTTCAATCAATAATGCCATTTCCCGACTTTTTCGGAATTCTTCGTCTTGCTACTTCTGTACAAATTTGAAAAAGTGGCCTTTTTTGATTATTTTTTTGCCTAACACACCGTTGTAACCTTCTATTACTAGTTGTACGAGTATGAACAATCGTTTTTGTTATTATTAATATTTTTATAAATATGTTAACAAAAACTTACTCGTCGTATCCATTGTCTGTCAAAATATTCTAAAAATTGACGAAATGTAGATTCGTTTGCAGCTAATGTGTCCTGACGAAGGATATTAAACATTTCTAGAATATGTTTAACTGGCAACAACGGCAAACACAAAAACTTATAATAGATGCGTTCCAACTCCTTTTTTGTGCGAATTGTATAGAAAAAGCCTTTAATTGTATGTGCTTTCCTTTTTATTACTTGGCAATAGTGAAACCAACAAATTTGTAGATTATATTCGGGCGTTACGGTATGTATAGCATTTCTCATAGCCTTTTCGAAATCTGTAATAAATGAATTACATTTTAATGAAATGATGTTTGAATCAATATGTTGAAAAACTTCCTGGTAACATATTTCAGTTTTTTTTGACATAAGGACAAAAATAAATGGGATTACCTGACATTTAGAGCAAAGAAAAATAATAAGTATATTTTTTCATAATTGTTTCCAGCTGTGAAGCGACGATATGTGATGTTTACAAATATTCATCATTTGTTGTATAGTTTGTCACATCATGTGTGAGGTTATCGCATCGTTGTAGCGAATAAAATAGAATATAATGCTTACAAAATTCGCCAAATCATGAGTACAGCAATTGCAAAATATTCGTCTATGTTCGTCTAATAAGCGAACACCACGCATCGTCATGCGAACACCACGCATCGTCAATGAGATTTTGCATTTATGCCTTTATATTAATAAAAATTATATAAAATTATTGTGCACCTGATTCATATACCCGACATGAATTATTAAAAATTGTTTGAAACAACCTACTGGACATATGTTAAATGTTGCATCTATCAAATATTGTCTTTGTTCTGGTACAATATGGTTGGTAATAAGTTGAATTATTTTGTCTGAAGCGAAAATACAGTATGAAAATTTATTTTTTTGAAAACAGTCTTTATAAAATTCCTGTTGCTCTGCATGCTTAGTTTTGCCGAAAGTGTTCATTATTTCACTGTTATTATAACATTCAATAATAGCTTCGCAGGTTTTTGGATTTGTTTTGAACATGTTGCGGAGACGTAATAATTTCGTTGCATCTTGTTAAAATTTAAACCATTAGCTATGTTTTGATACCTATTATACAGAAAAAGCACTCAATCAATTTAAAATTATTGCATATTTTGCAATTAGATTTATGAACAATATGCATTTTTGAAATTCATATTTAAAAAAATTATAATTGTTCTAGATAAACAATTAAAGTAAAAACTGATTACTTACTGTTGACAAGACAAATCAAATATGTCTCTTACATTTCCAACCATAGTGGAACTATTTCCAACACATTTTGTTTTCATATCACTTAACAAGCATAATTCCATATATTTGTCTTCTTGATGCCCTAAATGGATATGTTCATTAAAATTTTGAACCCGATTGCTAACATTTTCAATAATTGATACACGAGCTTTACATATCCCGTAATAACACTTATACACTGTATGCTTATTATTCGTATATTCTCTTTTGTATAATTGTTTTTCATTTACCACATACAGGGTTATCCAATTTGAGGTTGATAAAGTAGAAATCTGTATACCGACATCTGTCAAAAATAAACGTCAAGTACGCTGTCATTTATTTAGTTGACATTCTGCCATTTAAGAATATGGAGCATTTAACAATCGACCAACGCGTTAAAATTATTAAATCTTATGATGCTGATTTTTCGAACAAAATTTTCTTCAGTGATGAAGCTCATTTTTCGCTTGGTGGATACGTTAATAAGCAAAACTGTAGAATTTGGGGCTCAGAAAATCCACAATTGATTGTAGAGAAGCCATTACACCCGGAAAAAGTCACTATTTGGTGCGCATTGTGGTCTGGTGGTGTGATTGGGCCGTATTTTTTTGAGAACAACCATGGACGAACCGTTACCGTCAATTCTGAGCGCTATGGCCGCATGTTAACCGATTATTTTTTTACGAAAATCGAAGATTATGATCTTGACGATATGTGGTTCCAGCAGGATGGAGCAACCAGTCACGTAACACGAGCAAATCGAGATCTTTTCAAGAGAAATTTCCTGGACGTTTGATTTCGCGATTGGCTGATGTCAATTGGCCTCCAAGATCCTGTGATTTAACGCCTTTGGATTTCTTTTTGTGGGGCTACGCGAAAGATCGTGTTTACGCAAACAATCCTCAAACTCTTGACAAATTGAAAACTAATATTCGTAAGGTAATGGCCGAGATACCGCCCGAAATGTGCCGAAAAGTCATTGAAAATTACCTCAAAAGAATCAAGGCCTGTAAGAAGTCCCGTGGAGAACATTTGAATGATATCTTGTTTAACTAAAAATGGCAAGGATCAATCTGTAAAATGAAATAAAAATTACAATACATTCCGAATATTTTGTGTGTTTTTTTTTAAGTTTACTTTATCAACCTCGAATTGGATAACCCTTTACAATATATTCGAATTTCTGCGTTTTCCACTGATAAAATGATATTCCATTTTTTATGTAATATATATGGATTTGTAATAAAAAAAATTAAGCCAAATGTAACTTAATTGTGAATTTGATAAAAAACAAAGTTAAATTACAATTACAAAACACAACAAGTAAACCAATGAATTGAAAAGATAAAACAATATTGAACTAACACCTGTGCCGGACATGTTGTAACTAACAATCATATTGTTCGATTCGATGCGTTTTCGATAGAATAACGGTATTTTAGAAGTTAAAATATTTTTTTGTAAAAAATGTTACTTCAAAAATACCATTATTCTATCGGGAACGCTTCCAAACGAAAAATATGATAGTTACAATATGTCGGGATGATATATTTCTCTATTTCAAATCTGGTAGTTTTATAAAATTATGTGATCTACCGTTTTATTTCAGTCGAAAATAACAAATATGTATATTTATTGGTTTAGTTTTTTATCTTTCTCCACAATACAACAAAAAACTGTTACAGGCAACAAGAAAACAATACAAAAAAAAATTAAAAAATGATCACTGTGCAAGACAATAGGATAAGGTAAATTTAGTACATTTTCTTAAAAACATGAAATTACGCATCCATTTCTATGTGTATTGAAAACAAATGGAAATTTTATGTTTATAATGTGAAATAAAATATGCATTTTTTAAGTCAATTTGAAATTGAATTAAAACTTATATTTTTTAAATGACATAAAATATGCCTTTCTTGTGTCCTTTTGAAATTAAAATTGTTTTGTAAAACACCTTTGTTAAGTCAGAAAATTTGTTAAAAATATGACTTAAAAAAAGTTCCATTTTTTCATATAAAAACACTTTTTTAATTTCAACTTTTTTTAATTCAGGGAGCCAAAAATTTCGTATAAACAAAAAATTAAATATTTTCTAAATAAATTATTAAATTGAAATGAGTGAACAAGTGCGTCTTTTGGTAATCTATACGAGGACTCGAGTGATGAAGAGGACTTTTGTGATGAATCGGGACAAAAAATTGTTAATTTTGCCGAAGAAATTGTTCCCACTTATCCGACTAGAAGTCCAGCGCAAATAAAGCGTGATGAAATAACAAATTCTCTCTTTTAATATTGAAATACAATAATTTTGGAATATTAAATATTTATTTTAATTCAGTCTCATAATTCATACTGTTATCATGTTTGAATTTAATAAAAACTCGTGCTGCTGTCAAATAAGAATCTCAAATTTTTTTCAGATTAAAATTATATTATCGGAGACTTATCCGAGCTTAAAAAAAACCAGACATAGAAATATGTTTTTCCTCGGATATTAAAAAAAACGCTTCTATGTTTTTTGACAGATAATTTATTTCTCCGATTGCTCAGACATCAAAAAAAACACCCTTTGACGATATTGTTCATCATCTTTTTCACTAAAAACCTGATACGGTAGCAAAGTCGTGGTAGATCGATATATTATGTGTACAAATAAATTTCCGACCGTTTTAGATAGATGTCGTTAGTATCACTGCTTGCATATTATTCAATCGCACAATACATATTTTTTGGGGGTTAGATGTCAAGCTTGAATAATTACTAGTGAGATTACTAGTTCAAAGCGTAAACAACAATTATTTTCATGTAATTGAAGATGTCGAATTATGTGCCCAAAAAACAACATTTGCGGAACGTTTTACTTCGGGAAGAAAAGTGCAGCGGAAATAAATCGTTTGCTTGTGGAAGTTTACGGTGAACATGCGCCATCGAAAACAACAACATGAAAGAACGTGAAGGCAGACCAAGAAAATTTGAAGATACAGAATTGGAAGAATTGCTTGATGTGGACCCTTGTCAGACTGAAAAACAATTGGCAGAAGAGTTGAATATTACCCAACAATGTGTTTCGCAACGTATACAAGCAATGGGATTGGTTCAGAAGCTGGGAAATTGGGTGCCACACAAATTGAAAGAAAGGGACATGGAACGTCGGAAAACCATGTGCGAATTGTTGCTTCAACGACAACAAAAGAAGGGGTTTTTGCATCGGATCATCACTGGGGATGAAAAATGGATCCATTATGACAATCCAAAGCGCAAACCAGCGTGGGTTAAGCCAGGTGAACCAGGCCCGTCGACGCCAAAAGCAAATATCCATGGTTCGAAGGCGATGCTTTGTATTTGGTGGGATATGAGGGGTGTCGTCTATTATGAGCTGCTGAAAGAGGGTGAAACCATTACGGGACAAGTTTATCGATGACAACTGATGGCTTTAAAGCAAGCTCTAGCTGAAAAACGACCGGAATGGGACAAAAGATTATTTTGCAACATGACAACACTAGGCCACATGTTGCTATACCTGTCAAAAATTATTTGGACAGGCAGAACTGGAAAATTCTACCCCACCCGCCGTATTCACCAGACATTGCTGTCTCTGATTACCACTTGTTCCGGTCGATGCAATCAGCCCTGGCACAGCAGCACTTCACTTCATATGAAAACGTCAAAAAATGGGTCGATGACTGGATCGCCTCGAAACCACCAGACTTCTTCCTTCGGGGAATCCGTTTATTGCCTGAACGATGGGCGAACCTGAAAATGTATCAATGATTCGAGGCAAGTTTGCAGGCTACACAAATCGTTATACGGCTTAAAGCAATCAAGTCGTGTATGGAACGATAAACTGAACGGGGTGCTGGTTAAATTTAGCTTGAAACGTTCGATTGCCGATCAATGCATCTACTATATGTAACAAAATGATATTTGTTGCTATTTATGTGGATGAAATTGATTTTTTCTAATGACAAAATCCGAGAAAGATTGTTAAAGGACGAGTTATGTAAACACTTCGAGATAAAAGATTTGGATGATGCTTCGTCTGCATTGGGAATTCGTATAACTCGTGACAGGGTAGCTGGTAAAATTTCAATTGACCAGTCGCAGTAAATATCGGAAATTCTAAATCGTTTCGGTATGAGTGATTGCAATCCAATTGCTACGATATTTGAAAGCAACGATGGCCAAAAAAGTTGGTCTATGAGAAATCTTCGAATGAAATCAGAGGATATTGTGATGCAGACTGGGCTAGTGATCTCGACAAAAGAAAATCGACCACCAGCTATGTTTTCATCATGCAGGGTGCAGCTGTTTCTTGGGGATCAAAACGTCAACCCACTGTTGCACTTTCGACAACCGAAGCAGAATTCATGTCGATGGTATGTGCAATACAGGAGTCTATTTGGCTCAAGCGACTTCATCTCGAGTTTATGCCGTCATCATCAAAACAAATGGTGTTGTACTGCGATAACAAAAGCGCAATACAATTGGCAGTTAATGGTGCATCATCTGCGAGTACTAAACACATTGAAATCAAATCAGAGTTTATTCGTGAGAAAATCGATAATGGTTTCATCAGTATTCAATACAAACCAACTGATGAAATGCTAGCAGACATACTTACGAAAGCGAACGTAAGCAACAAGCAGATTACATTTTCGAAACAACTTGGTCTCATTTTTAATACTATTCAAGGAAAGTATTGGTCTGAATAGACCTTTGTCTGTCAAACTGGGGCTATTGGTGTGAATAGACCTTTATATATATAGTTAGGTTCAGTGTATTGTTTATGTGAATGTCAAATGTATTTAATAAATAAATGGCCTCTTCCGGTCTCGAACATTGTGTTTTTATTGCTCTTATTTAATATCGAATTACATCACCATCTCTAGAATTTGGTGGTTAATGGCTCTTATAGATCCATAAGACCTTATTTTCACATTTTACATGTGCACCTTTACATTTTAAATTTAAATAGATTCTATAGAACACTTACCAAACACATTTTATTAAACACTTGTTTTTCTATTTCCTAAAAAAATTATTTTTGAATATTTTAATTAAAAAATTTGTTCTAAAAGTTTAAAAAATCACTCGATCTATTTCGACTTGTTAGGTCTTCATCAGAAGTATCTACTGATTTGTAAAAGAAAAAGATTCTATAGAATATTCTATAGATGGTTACACGAAGGTCGCGCAAACATATTTGAAGTGGTTATTATAATGGTTGAATGATTAATTCTCTTACATATACAGCATAAACAGTATCATTAATCTTAAACCATTTTGGTAAAAGCTGACTATGAATTAATAATATTGGTGACAAAACAGTGAAAATCTTCTATTTATCTTTTCTTTAATTCTGCTGTTTCTATTATGAAAATTATATATTCCGGTTCAAAATTTGAATTGAACATCAAGGTGCCTAGCAAATTTTAGAAGAATAGAATGATAGAAAAATAGAATTTGCACACGAAACAATGACAACACGACACCAAAAATTCTGTAATATTTTGCTTATTTGAAATTTCTCTCTAGCGAGTTTCCAATTTTCTTGTAAATAACAATATACAAAATTGCCATTATTTTTTTATGTAATTCTACGCTTTTTGTTAAACTATTGTTAAATCTACATTACTATTACTTTTGTTAAATCTACATTATTGTTTTTTGTTAATTTTTGTAGGTATACTTTTGATAATTGTTTAAAAATTCACACCGGTCTCCAGAGCCCCATCAGCGAACACACGGCGTTGTCTGTGGTCGCTTACCATAAATTCCTGGGTCAGTTGAATTTTATATGGGTGCGGACCCAAGTCCCTTCGCAAAATCTGCCAATGCACACTCTCACGTACAGCAGCAATGTTTACAGCAGCTTGGACTTCGGTGATGTACGCACCCAATCGTCGAATAGTCGACTCGGCACAACGGTTGCGACGAGGATAAAAATCACGTATTGTATTTAATAAGTAATCAAAAAATAACTCACCCCTTTCGTTAATGTCTGTGCTTCCCCAGATTGTGTGATGCGCGTTTGCATCACATCCAAGTATCACACCTACCTTTTTCTGACCTGCTTCCCGGATCAGTCCCCCAGGTTATCCGGTGGAACATCCTTATCGCAATCCATATAGGCTGAGGCGAGCCATAGTTTTTCACAGCCTACCTCAGCGCTCATCGCTGTAATTTCCCTGCTACTAAATTGTGGAAGAAGAAAAATATTCAAATTATTTTTCGCTAAGATACACGTTCTGGTCTTTTCAGAGTTGCTTGAGTATAATAATTTATACCCTTTCATTCTGAGGCCACACTGAGAAAAAAAAACCACTAAAAATAAAAAAATATACATATAAAATCAAAAAAATATACATATATTTTTTAGGCGAAAAGTCTCGTTTTTAAAATCAAAAGGATAATCTTTTTATTTTTAAAATATATTTTTCGCCAAATTTGTTTATAAAAATAAAAAAATTGTTTTTATTTTCAAAAATTCTTTCATTACTTATATCAAATAGTTTTCTTAAATTTTAAGAGATTGTTTTTTAAGAATAATAAAATTATTGGTTAGTTTTAAAAGATTTGTTTTTAATTTTTAAATAATTATTTGTTAACCAATGTCACACGTTTTTCAAACGTTTTTTTATTTTACAAATCAAAATTTTTCTCAGTGCACATATCCTGTTATTGTTAATCCAAGGTTCTTGGATTAACACCAAGTCCTCATCTGACTTATTCAGTCTGCGCACGAGAGCTTCCGAGCCAGCCTTCGTGTGATGTAGGTTTATTTGTACAATGCTAACCATTGTAATCTACCTTACTCACCACTTCATGCACTCCCTGCATCAGGATAGTGTCATCTGGCTCATTGGTTTGGTCGCAACCCCCCCCCCCCTCCCCCTCGTCGTGTGTTCGACGGGTTGTCCCCATCGGACTTCAGAGAGAGGAGGCTACCTCCCATCACCAACTTCTCTTCGTCCGAAATTTTAGAACGGCTACCCTGGTCGTCCTCAGTCCGCTTGACCGTTTCCTGCCGGGTCCGTTCGGCGTCGCCCCCAGGCTGGTCTTCCGCGCCCTTATCGACCTCGTCTTTCCTATAAACTTTAAGAGTGATCGACCCGAAACCGAAGTTGATCACTCCCTTAGATCTAGCAAGGGAAGCCAAGGATTCCTTATTGATCAGCATGATTGCCAATCTAAAGCCCCCCTTAGCCTCCTCCTGCTTCACAATCCTCCATCCTTCCGTAGGAAAATCGGGATTACTGGCCCGGATAATCTTAATGATCTCATCTGGCTTATCTGGCTCGATTGGTAACCAGACGCGTGCCCTCGGCCTGCTTGAAATTTCCCCTCTGCTGACTGCTTCAATCCTCGCACCCGGCCACACCTTGCTTACCTCGGCCGCTGCCCTTTTATAGAGATCAACCGATCTCTGGTCCGAGCACGCAGTTCGCTTAACTCACCCTTGGTGCCATCCCGCATCTCTGCAGGACGGGAGGGATCCCGGATTTTCTCTCAGGATCCTCTAGAATATGGAGTTTAGTGCGTTATACACTACCCTCCACTTCTCCGACGTGATGCTCCCATCTTCCTGACCTTTGTCAATGACGGCTAGCACCAGCACGTACTCCTTCAGGATTTCACTGAATAATTTCAGTTTCTGCTCCTTAGGAATACCCGACGTCATGTCTGCTTGCACTTTGGCCCGCTTACTGCCGCCTGCTTCAAGCTCATCCTGGGACCTCTGACACAAGGACCCTCTCTGAGCTATCGCAGCCGAGTTTTCTTAGCCCATGCTACAGATCCATTCTGCTCTACTGTAAGCTGCCCCTCAGGGGTCGCAGCCAGTTTCTCCAGAATTCTAAACGTCTGTACCGTCGCTTTGCTGGGGGGATTTCTCTCGATCCCCCGCTCTTCTGTTTGGCGGTTCCACTTCCTCCTGGTTTCGATGACATGGTGCTTACCCCTGTTTCAGATGAGGGAGCCCCAACTTTCTGGTTAGAGTTACTCCCCTCTATAGTAATTTCCGGTTTTTAGTGGGTACCGGTCCCCTTGTTTTTATTATTTTTTTCCAAATCTTCCATTTATTCCCACGAGTATCGGAGAAATACGGTCCACCTGCACAGAGATCCGTATACGCAGGTAAGGCTAAATACAACTGGAGGTCGCCAGGTATCCACGGGGCTCCGATCACGATTGGGCTTTGTTAAATGGGCCCCCAGTCTAGCCAATCATCAGCACGGGTCGCATAACACCATAATCCAGCCCATTAGCTCATCGAGCACCCTGCCCTCCACGCCCCCGCCCCCTCCCACATTCACTCACTCATTCACCCATCTATATGGATATCCCAAACAAATGGGACCCATTTCATTCAGGGGATTACCGTTTATAGGGTTCCCTACTCACTACCTGGAGGCCCGAGAGCGCAGGGAGACGTGACGCTCAGTTCACCGTGGTTGTGGTCGATGGTTCGTAAATATAAAAAAGTAATTATTTTTCGAAAACATTTGTTTATGCATTCATTTATTTTCCTATTTTTTTTTTTATTTTTTTTTTTGATTGTATTGTTCATAATTTGAAAATTTATTTAATAAAAATAATAATAATAATAATAAAAAATATAATATATTGTATTGTATATAATATATATATAATTATATATATTATATAATATATAAAAATTTAAATATAAAATTTAAACTTATTAAATTTAAATAAAGAAATATGCAATAAAAAGATTTCCTTATTATAATACTTTTACATTCTTTAAAAAATTTTATAAAATATTATTATTATACAAAACAAAAAAATGTTTTTTGTAAAAAAATTTGGAATGGTTCAATTTTTAAATATTTTGTAATGTATTCGATTTTTTAATAAATTAAATGTTCAAAATTAAATTAATTTTAATTAAGTATCTCTAATTTGTTTATTTTATTTTTAAGGCAGTAGTACATCATTTAGTTTACTTCTTTTTAATTATTTATTTTATAATGGAATTATTATATTTAAATATATAATTTTTTTTTGTGTAAACGGAAGACACTTTAACGAAATGGATCATGGCTGAATCAAATTTTTCGAGAGATAGAAATAAATCCAAATCATGGCACTATATATTCTTATATTATGTATAAAAAAATGATTTGCTTATATTGAAATATAAACCGGGAGGAATGGTGGGGCTGACGAAAAATATAAAATGCGAGGTAGTTAAACCTATTCGAGAGAGAGATACATTTTAAAACGTACTTGATACGTATTGATCCAATTCATTAAAAATTATCAACACTTGATTTATTGTGTAACTTAAAATAATACTCTATTAACTAACCACTATTACATTGTAATTTTTTTTTGTACATAAACAAAAATTAAAAAATATATTTATTTATTTTAAAAATCACATTTTATTATATTTAGTATATACTAAAATAATATTAATTAATTATTGTTTTGACAACGGATGCGCGTCAAAAAAGCTACCAATTTAATGTTCTTCTGTATGTTTGTTTAACACCTGCGATTAAAAATCTTATTATTTAAAATAAAATTAATATAATTTTAACGGATATCACCCAGTATATTAAATAAAAATATTAGACTGCCTTGTTTTGTCTTAAAACTTTTGCATTACCCTTAAATTTTTTATTTCAAACATTTAAAAAAAAATCTTTTAGCACAAAATCATTTGTATTAAACTATATACTTTATCCCGATTATCTATAACTCGATTAACCGAAAATTTTCATATTTAAAAATTTAATTTTGTACTAAAATTTGTTGTAAACAATTTTGACTGATTGATTCAAATATTTTCAGGATTTGTAGTCGAATTGTCAAGATTACGTCGATAATTGATCTAAAAAATATTATTGGTTACTGAAAAAACTCTGTACTTTACGCTTTTCTGTTTTTGTATATAAATTGTAAGGCACTCAGTCAATCGATAATTGCAGTGGTGTATATGCTATCTATAAATAAATATAGTTTTATATTTCATTCTCATATAGTAATAAAAAAAAATATATTAATTGCTGATACAAGTATACAAGTATACAAAAAAAAAAAAATTATCGATTCTTTGTAATTTGAAATTTAATTCTCGTGGGGTGCGCGGAAAACTAAATATTGCCGATGCATATACAAAAATTATCACACTTAAATATTATTATTATAAAATTATAATGCGAACAACCAAAAATGTATCGATAATATCATTCTTTGCATCAATTTTTTGTTAAAATTTGTTTTAATACTTTTTTTATCATTGATATGTTATGATGTTGATCTATGTTTCGTATACAAGAATATAATTTAAAAGGCATTGTTTAATTTTAGGAAATAGTTAAACCCTGTAAACTAGCATAAAAATTAAATAATTTTCAATAAAATCGAAATTATAAATTTTTTCTTATTAGCGAACCGATTTATTTAGATCTTGATGACCCGAAAAACGAAAAAAATTGTAATCCTCTTAAGAATAGCGCACACATTTAATTAATTTAAGTAAAAAACCGTGCATAATACGCTAAATCTGACATTGATATCATACAAAATTACCAGTAATTTCCCTTGTGTCTAATTTTCCACGAAAAATAAAATACTATTACCGTTATCATTTTCATTAAATCTAAGTAAAAGTTATTTTGTGTATACGTATGTATATACAGTTCGGAAATCAGCGGTGAGGTATTTAAATACCTGGTACACAACACATAAAAATTACTTCATATTCAGTGGGTTTGAACGCCTATATGTATTTATATTAATTAGCTGCTGACCTCTGACAAGCGAATTTTTTTTATTATGTTATTGGTATAATCCGCCCATTGCATGTCACTCAAGGTGAAAGTAAATATGTAACACGTATAACTGTGGTGCGTGATCATTTACAATTACGGTTCCACCTTTATATTTTCACACAACTTCTGCATTTTCATAAAAAAAATATAAAACATTTAGGACCAAATAATATTCATTATTGGAACCTGTTGACTGACACGTTTATTAGAATGTACGTCTTGAAAAATGTTCTTCTCAAGTGAGTCCATTTAAAAATTAATTAAATATTTATATTACTGTACAACAATAATAAATCCCTCACTAAGCACTTGATTAATATTTTTTTTTTTTTTGAAATTTCAATTAAACCGTCTTATATAGATGCAAGCGCACATAAAAGAAATTTTTTATTTCTTTTTTACTTCATTATCGATGACGTTTTAAGTGTGTTGAGTCACATACTGAATAAAAACGTTTTTCTTCTCTCTATAAAATAGTTTACATAAATATTTCATTTTAGTCATATATATGCTTAAAATACACAGCAGTGATTTCTTCTAAGTCGTTTTAAAGACGATTAAATTTCTATTTGTTTCGTGTAGCTGTTGTTGCGGCTATAGACGCTAATTTGATTATATGTGAAATTTAAATACTTTGCCGGCATGATATTGTGCCAGATTTCCTGATTGGATGCATTTATAACCAACCTTGTCCAGAGGTGGTTCAACGATATATATATATAAGATATACGTACAAAGGTAATTAATGGTGCATGTTTAATAGTCAACTGCGACCGCATATGTATGGCCTTCGTTATATACCTAAAAGACATAAAGAATTAAATTCCTTATAAAGCAACAATATTGATTCATCACATCGAGTTCTTGTAACAAATTCCAATTTAGTGAATCATCATCATTGATTTAAAAAGAAACCGATATAAACGGTTTGTTTAGGTTACGAAACGCAGTGAAACCCGCGAATAGTTATGATTCACGTCAGACGCGACGCTACTGTATTATAAAACAAATTATAATTTATATTCTTGCAACAAACATATTTTTCTTAATAAAAATTTCTTATTAATTTGTTTGATATTTTTGTTTACTAAGCTGCACTTTTTAATTTCAATATATATTTTCAAAAAATTTTAATAGGACATAAAAAATATAATATGTACATAAAAAAATAAAAATTAAAAATAAAAACTAAATACTCTTATCTTTAAATAATTAATATTCATTTATAAAGAATCTTACAAAAATTTGAAACGCTTTAAATTTCTTCATAATATTATATACTCTCGAGTTTGTTTATTGTGTAAATTTTTTTAATTTTTCTTTTTTTTTTTTTTTAATCTTAAAAACTATTTTATTTTTAATTATAACGAACCTAATTAATATATGTATATATAGAAAATATTTTTTTAATTGTTTATTTTATTATTTTTTTCTATAAGACACTTTTTTCCGTTTTCACCCATTCACATCCTTTTTTGTGTTATTTTGATTTTATGACTTAAAAACTGGAAAGAAATAAGAAAACGAAAAATTAATTAAAAACTGATTGTCTATAAAATTTAAAAATAAATATTCTTTTAAAATGCATAAAATATTTTGTGGCGTAGCGTATGGGTTTATTTCTATTTATGCACCATATTCACTTCAGAAAAAATTTATTTTTAAAATCGACTTTGAAATCTAGTGTGTTATAAAGGGGTTAAAAGTTCAAGTTTATTTGAAAACAAGGAATGTTATTATAGAACAATTTCAGTAAAGTACATTTTTACGAATCATTGTGGACTAATAATGCCAGACATACTAAATGTTATTCGTTGTTAAAGTACTGAAAATACAAGGGTTATTATCCTCAACGAACATATTTTGTTATTGCAAGATATGCTATCGAATTTAGTTTACAAAGATCCATTGTATTGGCAGATCGCACTCCATTGTCATAGGGATAAACGAACAAATTGTAATTTATTGGCATACAATTCCTTCGATGACAAATTTATTTTAAAATAAAACAGGATTATATTTAATTTTGGACATGTTTTTATTACCACTACGGACATTATTCTCTTTATAACTAACTCAACCGCCCTCCCTCGGAAAATATTCAAAAAATTATACTAAAACAAATATGGCGATTCAAATACCAAGCATAGCTAAATTTATTTAGAGTATTACCCAAAGATATAGGTAAGGGGTCAAGGCGTGATCCGCGTCAGTCTTCGCAAGAAGATGTAGTCAACGAGCCTCTAAAAAGGTGAAGTACGACGAGAATCTGAATGATTCAATCTCAGATGCCGAGCTTGTCGGCCATGATGAGAAGGCGGCTGAAGTTGAAAACACTTCGCCAAACAATAGTGGTCAAGTAGCAAAAAGCGAAAGACCCCATGATAACCTCATGATCAAAAACGTTTCTCTCGAAACGATGCTTGAGCAAGTAAAGAACACGAAACTTATTGAGCCTAAGTTTCGTGAACTGTCCATCCAAATTAAAAATATGAAAATCCAAATCCTCGAGGTGGTTGCGGAAACGAATCTGGTTGTTGGTAAACTGGAGGAAGCACGCAACCAAAGGTGCACTTACAGCCGGAAACCGGAATCAATGGTTACTGTGGAAAAGGCACCAACGGTGGCTGCACGGGATTCAGTTCCTAGTGCTAATTCGGACCAAACCAGTAACGTGGAAACTGAACCCAAAGGAAGTGGAGGAAACTGGCAAGTGGTCGGTAAAAAATAAAAAAAACGCAGAAACAGAAAACGTTGGCAAAAACAGACAACAAAACGGATAATTATTTCAGTAATGGATAATGAATCCAGCCTTCCGACCACCGAGATAACTAAGAAAATCAAAGAAGTTATCCGTCCTAGCGAATCGAATGTAAAGATTCACTATGTAACGAACGCCGGTCTGAAAGGTGTCTCGGTTACTGTCGATGCTTCCTCTGATTTGAAAGTTTTCACGGAAAACAAAGATCTAGAAGGCGTGGGCCTAGTAGCCACCGAACCAGTGCCTATAAAGAGATTACCGAAGGTAATTATCTTTGATGTCAACTCTGATCTTGATGGAGATATGGTAACTAACTGTTTTATAAAACAAAACTGCCTGGAATAAAAAGATTTTAAGGTTCTATTTAGAACTGGTGCGAAGAACAAAAAGACCGCTCACTGGGTGGTAGAAGTAGAACCAGCAACCAGAAACATGTTGCTAAAGTGTGGAAGACTGCACGTGGACTGGGTTCGATGCCATGTGAGAGAATATGAGACTCCAACTAGGTGCTTTAGGTGCCGCAGCGATACGGTCACATTGTAAAGAATTATCCAAAAACCAAATGACCACCAAGTAGGTCGCGTTTCATGTAACGCATACAAAAGTGCTGTGCAACGCCTGAGATTTAATACTAAATATGATGATTAGTCACAATCAAAGAAATTGCAACAGCAACCTACGAATCGCCCACCTCAACATGCAGAGTGCTAAAATAGTCGGGTCAGAGATATGTGAAAGCATTTCCACCCACGACATAGATATTGTGTGTATGCAAGAACGATACTCGGTCAATGGTCAAATCAGCGGCATGCCTTCTACAGCCAGAGTAGCAACAGGATGCTCTGAGAATTCCAAGACTGCAATTAGTATTTATAGTATCGGCATGGACATGATGAAGCTAACTCAGGTTTGTGATAGCCACTGCACATGTGTTGAAATATCATCGGAAGTTGGTTCATTCTACCTACTTTCAATATACGCCCAATATAGTGAACCGATCGAGTACCATCTGTGCAAAATCGAAACGATTCTTGGCTTTCTGTCGGATCAACAAAAAAAGGTAATGATCGTCGGATTCTTTAATGCTAGAAGTAAAATGTAACATGA
The DNA here is from genome assembly GCA_947310385.1 of Nephrotoma appendiculata. Classification (NCBI taxonomy): domain Eukaryota; kingdom Metazoa; phylum Arthropoda; class Insecta; order Diptera; family Tipulidae; genus Nephrotoma; species Nephrotoma appendiculata. The sequence continues at coordinate 159,741,173 of OX371225.1, read as the reverse complement.
CCGTTTAACCGATGAAAACGGAACAAAAGTAGAGGACTTCGTGTCCAGAAATGACCTTTTCATAATGAACTTGCAGGGACACCCAACGACGTTCTCGTCTAATGGGGACTCCAGTATTGACTTAACAATAGTCGACGGAGCCTTGCTGGGTTCGATAGTTGGGTGGTGTGTAAGAGAAAATTGGACATCTAGTGACCATAGAGTCATCACGTTTGAGCTATCAAACGCGCCACAGAATGGTCTTCTTGCAAGTAGCAAAACTCCAAGATTTGCCATAAAGATAGCTGATTGGGGTCTATTTGCTAGACACCTGGTCGGCTCTTGGGACAGTGTAGAAGCACTTCCTGAAATTAACTCGATTGACGAAATTGATGATCGTGTGGAGCTGATCTCAACGCAGTTAACCAGTGTCTGCAACAACTCAATTCCTAAGAAGAGAGTGGCAAAGAGACGTAACAGTTGGTGGAACTTTAATCTAAGGAAACTTAGATCCTCGATGCACAAGCTCAGAAGAGCATACCAGAAGGAAAGGAACCAAATAGCAAAATACATAGTTTAAATTGTCTCTCTTTAGAGCGGCAAGGAATAAATACTTCCATGAAGTATTTATAACTAAGCAAAGTAGTTTCCAAAGGTACGTAGCTGAACATGACAATAACGACCCATGGGGACTTGTATACAAATTTTCCGCTGGCAAAGCAAGACCACCTGGTCTTAAACACCATCAGGAAGACAAATGGAGTCGTCACTGATACGTGGCATAACACACGCTTAGAGTTACTAAACTCGCTTCTGCCGGAAGAAACACCTGGCGTTACTGGGCCTCAAGCAGAAATGCGCGAGATCGCCACCAACAATACTTGGATATCTGATGCTGACGACGCCCCATTCACGTGGGAAGAGGTCACCAGTGCCCTTATTTGCTTTATAAGCGTACATAACAAATCTGCTGGACTTGACAACTTGAACGCTGAAATAATCCAATTGGCTTGGCCCATAATAGGGACTTCCATAGTAAAATTATTAAACAGCTTCCTAAAATTTGGCTACTTCTCGAAGGTGTGGAAAAAGGGTGAAATGATTATAATCAGGAAACCTGGGGATAGAAATCGACTTTCTCAAAAGTCTTATAGAATAATCATGTTGCTACCTGTCATGGGAAAACTCCTATAATCTCCAAGAATCGAAAAGAGCGGACTGTTCTCGGACAAACAATTCGGCTTCCGACGTAGCATGTATACTGAGGACGCGATAGTCCGCCTAACAAACACTGTCAAAACCCAAAATTCAAAATGTTATGGGTATATTCTTCGACATTGCTGGAGCATTTGATAACTTAACGTGACCTAGTGTCATCGCAAGTGTATCAGTTTCCAATCTCCCTGGAAACATCCTGAATGTTTTTAAGCAGCAACCGAACCGCAGAAATCAGAGATAAATATGGCTCAGTAACAAAACAAGTTACAAAAGGATGTCCTCAAGGTACAATGCTAGGTCCCCTAATCTGGAATATCGTGTTTAACACGAGCATGATGAACAACCTGGACGAGATAGCATTCGCAGATGGCAGTCATTCTGGTGCACGGGAACTCGAGGCTCGAACTTCAGCGCCAGGGTCAAATCGCCATAAAGAACATGAAACAATGGTGTGAAACAAATAAAATGTCACTATCTGCAGAAAAAACAGTGATGCTGCAGCTAAAAGGCAAATTTGACTCTAGTCGACCTCCAACAATATCACTAAACGGTCGAAACATGAAAATGGTCAAGTGCGTTAGATGTCTAGGAGTTGACCTAGATGAACGAATGGGCGTAACATCTCACGTTCTTAGAGTCTGTGAAAACGCTAAGAAACTATTCCACTCATTGGCGAGGGTGTCAAGAGAGGGATGGGGACTGAATCACAATACACTTGTAATAATTTACAAAGGTGTGGCGGAGGCGTTTTTTACGTATACCGAAGCTGGTTGGTATGACAAGTTAAACTGTCACCACATCAGATCATTGGAAAGTGCTCAGAGCAATATTCTGCTAGGAGTAACAAAGGCCTACCGAACAGTATCTAAAGACGCTGTTGTGGTTCTGGCCGGCGTGCTTCCGGTGGATATTCTAATCAAAAAGCGAGCGCTCATGTATCACGTAAGAAGAAGTGCCATAAATGGAATAGGTGACCATATACATGACTCAGATAGTAGACAAATTCAATTTAGCAGCAAAAACGAAATAGAGGGAATATGGAATGAGTCAGCAAACGGAAGGCATACATTTGCATTCATTCCATGAACAAGCTCGATTAGTCAAGTCATCTCTGGGCATGGTAAGTTCAAGGCCTACCTGCAGAGATTCAAAATAATAAACCATTGTCGATGTCTATGCGGCTCGGAAGTAGAAGATGTAAACCACCTACTTTTCGAATGTAACGGGTTGACGGTCAAGTTATTAAAACGAAAGTGGCTTGGTAACTTAAACATACATGAATTACCCCTGCCAAAATTACTGAGTGCCGAAGTACTCCCACAGTTTCAGCCATATTGTTCCGAACTGGTCAACGTCTTAAAAGAACGTAACAGAGCACTAGAGTAGACCGGTTACCCGGACGGTACATGTCTCCAAACGACTAGGGATGGGAACGTTACAATTTTTGAATTGTAACGGCTAAACTGTACCTAGCACTATTATCAGCGAACTTGCTAATTTATTAACAATGCAAATATTGCAAAACGATGTTTGTGACCTGATATATATTTAAAAATTCTTAGTTTAAGGTTATACCTAGATATAAGAATTAATGTAAATTTTACGGGAATGTTGACTACGACTAATAAAAAAAACTATCATACAACTGATTATGGTAAGAATAAACCTGTCTCTAGAACGCTGTGCGAGGCTAATCAACTCGGCCACTTTATTGATTTTAACAAGACAAAACGCTAAAACTCCTTTTTTATTTAATTCTTTCTTGCCGAACACAATCTACAACAAACTTGAACCTGTTTCATGTAGAAAATATAAATATTGCAAGTGCAGGTGTAAACCAATTGGGTAAAGTTTAACGCAGCCCAAAGAAAACACCTATGTCACCTATGCTAGTGATTAAAAGTGCTTCTTCTACTAAATTAATTATACCGCAGTTTAAAAATAAAAATAAAAACAGCGAAGAAAAAATCAATTCATCAGCAAAAACAATGCTAAACAAAAACAATAGCAATGAACTCAGTACGACGAACTCTAGTGACTGTGGGCAGTGTGAAAATAAGCTAGTGCAAACGGGATTGGATAGATATGTGTCTATGGGAAGCAAAACATACTCTTCCACCAAATTTTTTGTTCCTAGATATACAGCCCCTGTTCATTGAATTATGGACACTATTAGTATTTTGGAAATTCCTAATTTCTGCTATTGTTTTATATTTTAAAATATTTCAAAATAATAAATTTTTACATCTGTTATTGTTTTAAGATTATTTTACGACATTCTGAGAAGGTCGCAATAAAATTATTATCTGAAAAAGGACTAACAAGATCAATAGCTTGCATATTTTACTTTTAGTTAATCCTTTCATTTTATGTTTGACACGCGGTTTGACAAGGTGTTTTTATAAATGACTGAGCTAATGTAAAAAATAATCTACGTTGAGTGAATTTTATCATTTAGTTAAAAAACTTTAAGTTAAAGTGTGTGTGTTTTTTTGGAAAGTTTTGGATTGAAACATTTATTTTCAAAAATGGGTCGAAAAAAGGACCTAAGCAGTGAAAAAACATGGTATCGGAGCATTATTAAAAACCATTCATACCGCGAGATCACCAAAATGGAAAAAGTTTCTTGCTCATCAATAGTAATTTGGCAAAAATTCTTCAATCTGGGGGTACATTTTATGACACCAAGAGAAGAAACGAAGAGGAGATCAAGAAGACAACGCCCGGACCAGACCGGAAAATTATTTAATCGGCCTTAGAAAAGCCCACAGCAACGACGAGCGAGCTACAAAAGTATCTTAGTGAAGAAGGGATAAAGATATCAGCAATGACATTGCAACGAAAGCTATATAATATAATCTACGATTTTATTTATGAAACACAAATTACGTTATCCAATTGTATCCCGTTGCAAAAAAAAAAATCTTCGTTTTCTACAATTTATGCAGTTATAATCAGTATTAATCTAGGTGTTGTAATATGTAGTTGCATTTATCGTAAAATTAATATTTTATCCTATTAAGCCAGATATAGCCGTTGTCCTCTATAACGCCATACAAAACACTGTATGAAAATTCGAGCACAACTGTGGAAAGTTTTTTTTTTTGAAAGTCCCGTTAGGCCTGTATAAGTTTACTGTATAAAGATTCATTCGTTGCAACGTTTTTTTGTATTGAAGTGTTTGTGTACTAAATTTGAAGCAAAAATTTAATTCTGTAACATCTGGGTTTAGCTGAATGATAATAGTTTAGCAAAACCTATTACAAACGGTGGAAAATCGCGGAAAGTAACAGCCAACAACCGGACAAGTGGTGCAGTGGTTAAAGCTTCGGCACTTGGACCGGGAGGTACTGGGTTCGAATCCCATCAGAGGCTAAATGCAAATCGAATTTTCATCATCGATTATACAATCGGTGATGTTAATAAACACAACTAAGACTCTCTGATGGAGTGCAGAGTTCAGCGCCGACCCACCATCCATGTTAATGTACAGGTTGACATGGAGCTTGCAATGTGCAGGTGGTATACTGTAGTTGTGTGAGTAGGTGAATAGGTCACTGGGTTAATAATGTAGCGTGAATGCGTGGTATCATAATGGGCCAAAATTGGCGTAAGTGTGAACCACTGAAACCTAAAAAAAACCTAACAGACAACAAATCGAACTGGAAGAGGGAACAGCAAAAGAGAAATAGGTACAAACTGTTTACTTTGACACAATCTAAAAATCTAAATCAAATCAAATTTATTTTAGGTATATTCGAAAATCACTGCCGTAAATGCCAAAATGTTCCCATAGAGAATTTGTGTACCATTGCAAACGAATAAAAGTTTACGATGCATTAAGTTTTTCTGACTGATTCTACAGATATACAAATAAAATATCAAAAGATGTTTTCATTCTTATGCATACTAAATAAATGTGTCAAAACGGCGACGAGGTGTAGGTGTGCTCCAAAAAAAATTTAGTGTGCAGTATCTAATGCGAAGACGAAATTCAAAATTGGTTAGAATATGTCAAACCAGCTTTGCAAATATTTTGGGGATAACGAAGATGCGAATAAATGGGGTAGCCAAACGACATTTCGAGCAAAATACGGCACCAGTAGAAAATCGTGGAGGTGATCGCATCTCTAATAAATTCCTCGGAAAACGATAAGCTATTATCGAATTTGTTAAGCGGTTTCAGGTAGTCCAATTTTCTGTAGGTTTTTAATTTTATTTTATTATTTCTATTTTTTTAAGATTTTAGCAAATCATTATTGTCGATGGCGAACATAAATACAGTACATGTGTGAGGAACTGTCTATTAAGATTTTACCGAATATTTGTACACAAAATCGTGTACCAGATCTAGAAGTAAAAAAAAGTTATTTCCGATATATATTTAACCGAAATTTTAATATCGGTTTTAAACCCCATCGTCTGATATATACAGTATACTTGCCAATCCACAAATGAACAACTAAAAGCTGAAACGGATCCGCAGACAAAAAATTTCCTAATGACGACTTTAAGGGTGCTCAAATTACGAGCAAAAGCATTTTACGGGTTGGCTAAAGAGAAAAAGGAAAATATGGAAACGTTTACTTTTGATTGCAAAAAAAAAATATGTTATTGCCGAAAGTGGCTGACCAATCTGCCTATTACAGCAGACAGCTGTACTGTACAATCTCTGAGTTGTTCAAAGAACTTCGATATATCACTTTAAAATAGAAAATGTATTTCTCTATCTTTGGACTGAAAACGAACAGCCCAAAAGGTCTAACGAAATTGTCTCAGTTGTTGTGGGGCGTAAAAGGCTAAGCTTAGAGGCTCTCCGTCACATAAAGCCAATCGAGGTTATTTTCCCTATCCCTGGACACTCATTTCCATGGATAAAGTAACCCGAGATCTGCCCAGTTTGCTGGCAGCAGCTTTAGCCCAATACAGCGCCGAAATTGAAAACTGAGAAACCGCCTTTAAATTATTTAGGGGAAATATCTAATAATGAACTGGTTAATAAAATTGCAACATTAACAGATTTTAAATTTTATATTGCCCCGCTCAAAAGAGGTAATATAAGCGAAACAAAGATTCAAACCTACGAAGTCGATGGCTTCAGAGCCAAGGCTTCAGAGCCACCTTTGACGAAGTTGGCAAAAAATATTACACATATACCAGCTAAAAAAATCAAAAAGGGCTGACTGCTGTGCTAAAAGGAATTGAAAGCTGCGTAGATGTTAGCGATATACAACCTGCACTTGCTGCGGACGGTTTCCATCTATTGGCAATATAGTAAACCGTGGGAAGGTACCCCAACCAATGTTCCGTTTGGAACAAGAGCCAGAGGCAGAAAAATCAAAAGGAGTTCACAAGATTTACAACCTAAAATATTTGCTACATCGCAAAATAATAATTGAAGAACCTAAGAAGAGGTCTGGACCAGTTCAATGCATAAAGTGCCAAAAATACACTGAACTAATACAGGAAAGCATACTGAACCTTAAATGAAGTTTGTGTTATTTGTGGTGAACTTCACAACTCCTAACAGTGCGACAAGTCTCGCAATGACCCATCTGTGAAACGTTGTAGTAACTGCGGTGAAAATCAAACTGCAAATTACCACCACCAAAACAACGATTGCAAACACACAAAATGATAACTTGGAGACGTTAGCCAGCAGTTTTGCACAACCAGGTGTTTCTTATGCAAATATCCTAAATGGTAACAAACCGAAACCCAAGTTCATTGTAATGAAGAGGACCTAAACATGCATACCACGGTAAATAAATTAAGCGAGACTATTCAAAGTTTCATGATGATGATGGAAAGACAAATGAGCATGATGATGCAAAATATGAATACGCTTAGCAAATTAAAGTCAAAAATCAAAAAAGAGTTCTAAAAAAAGCTATTTGGAATGCGAACGGGCTTTCGCAACATAAAGATATGAGGCACAAACCTTTCTTATAGAAAAAAATATAGACATCATGTAAATATATCTCAAACACACGTCACAAAACATTTTTTTTTTTTTTAATATTACCGGCTTTTCCGTTTATGGAACCATACATCCGGATGGAAAAGTACACGGCCGCACTGCAGTCCTAATAAAAGGAAGATTAAAGCACTACAAGCTAGAAAAATACGCTAAAGATCACATCCAGCTACAACTATCTGTTCGGAAGAATGGTCTGGGAAATTTGTAATATCGGCTGTCTACTGTCCACCGAAACGCGCAATTAAAAAATAGCATTACTTAATCAGTTGGGAATAAAATTTCTAGCAGGGGGTGATAACAACGCTAAACATATGCAATGGGGTTCGAAGATGACGTCACCCAAGGGCAAGCAACTCTACGAAGCAAAAAACGAGAAAAACCTAGGTTATTTATCATCTGGACATTCCAAATATTGGCCTACAGCAGCACGATTCCTATAGGAAGAGGAATTAGGAATAGTATATTGTATAATTAGGAGGAAAAGTACTGCATTCCCGGACGATAATGGAAATTGGCGGACGAGGCGATAGCCGAGTCTGGCAACCACGGGAGTCTGGGGATGCACTTTTCCCCCAAATTGTACATACTATTTTTTCTCCGATCGGACTTTAAAACGAATATAAATCCAAAATAATGTTTAGTATTATTCATTAATTATCATATTAAGAAATCAAAACAAAGTAAAAAATCGAAAATAACATAAAATTATTGCTTAGTTAGCCACGACATCATAAGACATAAATACATTTTTTTTTTTTTTTTTTTTTTTTTTCCAAAAGTTGTCAAGTTTGTGTACCTATTTGATTTATAAAAAACGTGTGAACGAAATTTAAGGGATATGGACAGTGAAAGCGAATTATCCTTATCTTGTACCCCGCCGGATATAGTGGAAGCAGCTAATTCAGGTACATGTGATTTACTCCCGCAAAAATCGAAGGAAAATACGAAAATGCTTATAAACGCTTTATGGATTATCGTCAATCTAAACACATCAAATTATTTTCCGAAAACGTCATTCTGACGTATTTCGCTGATTTATCTACAAAATTGAAATCATCTACATTATGGTCAAACTACTCAATGATCAGTTCGATGCTAGTGGTTAAAAATAATGTGGATATTGTAAAATACCAAAAATTACGTGTCTTCTTGAAACGCAAATCCGACGGATATAAAGCGAAGAAATCTAAAATATTAACTATGGAATATGTTCAACAATTCATTTTAGAAGCATCAGATGATTCGTTCCTAGTTACTAAAGTAAGCATGTAGGTATTTAAAACGATTATTATTTGTATTTACACATTAAATGTTTTCGGATAAAATACAATTCACACTGCAATATTTTTTTGTATGTAATATTATGATTGTTTTTTGTAGGTTCCGTTAATTTTTGGAATCGCTGGTGCTTGTCGACGGGATGAACTAGCCCGCATGGAAATTACTGACATTAGTGATTTGGGATCTAAACTTTTAGTGAAAATCCCGAATAACAAGACAAATAAACCACGATCATTTATCGTAAACGAAACTTATTTAGAATATTACAGAAAATATATAGCTTCGCGTCCAAAAGATTTAAATTCTTTGCGTTTTTTTTTAAATACACAAATGGTAAAGGTTTCAAACAAGTAGTTGGCATACATCAGTTTGGTAAAATGTCACAAATTGTTGCTACTTTTTTAAAATTGCCAGACGCAGAACAATACACAGGGCACTGTTTCCGCCGTTCATCTGCGACAACTTTAGTTGATAATGGCGCAGATTTAACATGCTTAAAAAGATTTGGAGGATGGAAGTCATCGACTGTTGCTGAAGGGTATATCGATGAATCCATTATCAATAAAATTGAAGTTGCTCATAAGATTTTCGATACAATGGATAATGAAACAGCCGATGCAAATAATGTTAATGATTTTAATAGCAATATATCAACAACAATGCTGGGATGCGATACTACTAATCCTCCAATGTTCAATAATTGTACTAATTATACGATAACCGTTAATATCACAAATAAGTAAAATTAAACTCCTATACCTAACACATAATTAGTTTGGCATAGATTTATCAAATAAAAATTGATTATTATGTATACTGTTAAATTAAAATAAATAAATGCGTTTAACCTTATAAGTGTACTTTTATTTCTTCTAGACAATTAAAAATCCATACGGGAATATATTCCCGGCCTAGGCCAGAAAAAATATTCTCGTACTTTTATTACATGTTGCTTAGCAACAAATACAACATACTGGAATCATGAGCTTTTCGTTTCGAAAAAACAATGGGAAGATATATTTTTTCCTAAGATCGGAGAAAAAATATTTCCTTAATTATAAAATTTTAGATCAAACAAGATTTCTCAGTACGCCAGAAAATGATATTTTGGACAAAAATACTATGAAAATATTCTTCCAAATTCCTTTTCCTATAGGAAAAACCAGAATCGAGCTGCTGATAGAAAGAAAATTCTTGATTTAATAGATTTCTGTGAATAGCACGCACCACTGCTCAAGTAGTTGACTGTTATGACTTATCATCAGATCACTCAGCAATAATCATAACACTAAGTACCCATGCATTAAAAACTGAACCACCCCAACGTTTAACAAACAAAATAACGAAATGGGTTTTCTATAGAAACATTGTAGATGTAAATAGTCGTCTGGATGTCCCACGTCGCACACCAGAAGACATTGACGCCGTGATAAAAAACTAATAATGGAAACGGCTGCAAAAAAGCTACTCCGGAGAACAAAATTCAGAAAAAAATAATAAGCTTTCAAGTAACATTCAAAAGTTATTGGCACAGAAGCGGGCAATTCGGCGGCTATAGCCATATCAAGAATCTCCTTTTCATAAATGAAAATTAAATAGAGCTATTAAAGCTCCGAGAGACGCAATACGGGAATTTAGGAATACAGAATTACCTAAGTGAGCTCACAACAACAGAAAAAACAGATTACTCACTGTGGAAGGCAGCAAAAAATTTAAAGGACAGAGCCAACTGGGCCAGAAGTGACTTAGAAAAGGCTATCGCGTTCTTTAACCATCTAGAAAAAATGTTCACTCCAAACGAACAAAATAATGACTGCGTACTACCACAGCTTACGAGGGACGAGTCGAACCCAAATTCAGCAATATATGAAAATGCGTCAAAACGGTTATCAAAAACAGTATAATACTAAGAAAGAGCCAGGCCGTGATCTAATACTGGAAAAATTATCAAAGAATTACCAGATAGATGCATAAAATATATAATATATATTGTTAACGTGATTATGAGATGTGGATATGCACTTTCCCCAAAAATCATTAGTACTAAAAATTGGAATGCTGGAATGATCATTTATTAAAATACGTAGGAAACGCAAAGAATGTCAAACACTATGAAGAACCTGGTATCGAAGAAGATAGTATGCAACTTAAAACCGTAAAAGTTGAAACTAAATGAATACAGTATTTGCTCTATCTACTGCCCTCCCTCCACGCTACAATCTAAACAAAGAAGATTATAGCAGATTCTTTAGATCACTATAGGATCCAATTTTATTATTAGTGGTGGCTTTAATGCAAAAAACACCTATTGTGGATCAAGACTTACAACCCGTAAAAGAAAAGAATTTTTCGAAGCAGGTCGGATAAACAACTGTGAGTTCCATTACCGAGGTCTACATGTGCCTCGAAAATAGCGAGGGGATATATTCTGACACTCAGCACAATGATAATTAATAAGGATAAGCCTAAGCTAACAAGTAATAAAACTGACTGGGACCTATTCCAAGAACTAATTGAAGAGCAAATAAACCTACACGCCCCAGGTACTTAACAGTACTATTCAACAAGCAGCATAAGAAAGTTTTTCTTCTAATCATGCCGAATCCCGTAGAAATTCAAAATTATCCTCTTGAAATCAGGGGATTAGTTAGAGAGAAACGGAAGGCACGAAAGACCTGGCAAAGGACACGCGCCCTGGAAAACAAAAAAATCCTCAATTATCTGTGCAATAAACTGAAACAACTTATAAAAGAAATTAAGAACGAAACTATTAACAAGTACTTGAGTGGTCTCACCGAACATGAAAAGGCACTGGCTACTCTCTTTGGAAAGCAACAAAGGGATTAAAAAGGACCAAGTGCATTTACTGGCTATTAAAAATGAGGAAGTAACCTGGCAAAAACCTATTTTATTTGCTGCTCACTTGAAAGAAACCTTTCAACTGTTGCCCAGATAAACTGCAGATGAAAACATAACAACAATCAACAAAATTAATGACCATAACGATCTGTAACATTACAGGAATTGAGAGATGAGATCAAGTACAATTTAAATGCGAAAAAAGCTCCAGTTTATAATCTAACTGGCCAAGTCGTAAAAGCCATTCCCGAGAAGGGAATACGAAAATTGGTTCAAATAATCAATGCTGCCTTCAGACTAAAATGTGTCCCAATACAGTGGAAGATTGCCGAAGTAATTATGATTCCTAAACCTGGCAAACCAGCAAACGACAAAAAGTCGCGCAGCCCCATTTCACTACTTCCTGTTATTTCAAAATTATTTGAAAATTTACTGCTCAAGAGGCTCAAGCCAATAATAGAAGAACGAAATTTAATCCCACCACATCAATTTGGATTTAGAGAAAATCACTCTACGATAGAACAAGTTCACAGAATAACGAACGTAATAGAAGACGCACTTGAGAAACGGAAAATATGTACCAGTATCTTCGTAGATGTAGCACAAGCTTCCGACAAAGGTTGGCACCAAGGACTTGAATTTTAATTGCATCAAGATTTACCTAAGCAGTTCTATCAAATTCTTTATTATTACATCGCAGGACGGCATTTCCGGGTTTCCGGGGTCCTGTATTGTATATCCTGTACACCAGAGATATGCCAAATACAGAAGGTGCTACCATAGCAGCATTTGCAGACGATACAGCTATTCTCGTCACTGGAAAGTGTATATCAGAAGTAACGACAAAACTTCAACAAGCAATCAACTCAGTGAGTAGCTGGACAAAGAAATGGCACATTAGTCTAAATGGAGCAAAATCGGTTCACGTAAAAACAACACAAACCAGAAAGTTAACTGAATTCCAGTGGAACTTAATTCAAGGCAGGTTCGAAAGGCAAATACAGCCAAATACTTCGGCATGACTCTCGATTGCAAGCCTTAGATGGAAAGAGCATGTTAAAAAGAAAAAAGAAGAATTGAACATCAAATATAGGAAAATGTATTGTGTAATATAGGTAGAAATTTTGAGCTTAAAATACACAATAAATTGCTATAATGTCGGCAAAAACTTAAACCAGTGTGGACCTATGGTATTGGGGTTGTGCCAAGGAGACAATACACAAATGAGACAATGTTTTCAAAACAATGTGCTACGAGGCATTGTCAACGCACCATGGTACGTCAGAAATGATAACCTACATAGAGACTTAAACATAGAATAGGTCAGTGAAGAAATAAAAAACCATGCATGGAAACACATTCAGCGGATATCTCGCCACCAAAATGCAGACATACGAAGTTTGTTGGAGATCACCAAGGCAGTAAGAAGACTTCAAAGACAGAAACCTTTAGAACTGGGCAGTTGTATTTAAATAATTAGAACAGAGAAATATAATAAATTATGTAAATTCAAACGGAAGTAACCATTAGGTTACTGCCCGTCAAATGTGAATATTTATTTAAGAAAGATAATCTACTAATGCCCGGTTGCACCAAAAAATGAATAACGGCCGGGTTAGTTGTGCTGTGCGCAGTTAAATTTTTTATATGAAATGTTTTCGCAGTCAGAAAAAAATCATCGCAAACTTGATTAAATATATTTTATTCCGTGGAAATATGTAGCTTGAGTATAAATATTTCAATGGTCAATTTTGATTGAATAACTTTTTAACTAATTGTTAAATATTTCCATGGAATAAAATATATTTAATCAGTTTGCGATGATTTTTTCTTACTGCGAATACATATTTCATATAAAACTTTTAACTGGCGCACGACTAACCCTTTAGTCATTTTTCTGTGCAACCGGGCATAAATGATTTGTAAATCAGTTGTAATGTAAAAAATAAATAAAATAAAAACAATTACAGGGTCATTCAACGATATTAGACTAGCCGAAGACAACTATTGCTAGAAAAGACTCTATTTGTCCGGTGGGAAAAATATGGACTAACATTTACGATGTGCAGTTTGATTTGATCGATCCACATTCTCATATGGACATTCAACCGCCGATCAGTGAAATGACCCAATCAGACGAGGTCATCGCTAGAATACAACGATAATTTCAATTTGGGTTGGTTTAAGAGATTGAAGCTGGAAAAGTGTATCGTTTTAAAAAGAGGCCCAATACTAATAAGCATAATGTGGCGTTATTGATATTAGGTTTAAATTATATACAAAACTATATAATTTAAAAACATAAACATACGAGAATTACACAAAAATTAGAATATTTTAAGTGTATTCGCGTTTTTACACGGATTAACCCTAAAATGTAATAAATTTTTCCACCACTGTATATATCAAAATATCAAAAATTTATACGGCTTTTCTTTCAATGGTTTTCTTTTAAAGGCGCACACATTGGTAGATTTTGTAGTAAACGAACGATAAACCAACAAAACTAACAACATGTAGATAAAACAAACAATTTAAAAAATGTCATTTAATTCTTAGATAAAATAGTTCAAATTATGAACTTGGGTTGGAAAATAGAAAATAACAAATGACAGCACAATGTGGTTGAATATTGAAAAACATGGTTTTAGTGTACACTTAAATAGTACATAGATCTATATCATATATAGTCAAGTACCGTGTGTATATTTTGAATTTTTATAGTTGACACTCTCATATGTTGAATGCATTTCATTCGTTATTTCTTACAAACACAACTAAAATAAAAATAAGATTTTTTTAGAACGGATTGAAAGAGATTGTTTATGTCTTGCTCTATATTTTTTAGCATTTAAAATGTCTTTCAATTTAACAGTATTTTTTGGATTATGATTAATAATTTTCTATTAACAATTAAACAACAATAGAAATGAGACTATATAGAAAAACTAATAAAAGTCTTTAAAAATGTTGTATTTAGTTCTACGTTTTAAAGTAATTTCATGAATGAATATTGTAAACTGTTTATTATATACAGCCAGATAAAGAAAGTCACTGAAGAGTTAATTTTTAATAATTCACACAAATTGTAACATTGACTGCTTTTCGCAATAAACATACCGGTATCGTAAACTTCTACCTACTCTGTATACACGCCAATGTAAAAATAGTTTTCATTTAACCTTAAGAACGTAAACAGTATGAGTATTTGTCTTTATTATTTTATGGTGTTGCAATAAAGTAACGGTTTTCTTATATATCTACATATAAAAATTATATGTATGCTCTCTAACATAAATAAGACGTTATAAAAACAACCTTGAATAGCATGAGTTCAATTAGTCAAAGTAGTTTATGTTTATATATAACGTACGTTGCTGTTTCGTTTTAATGATTGGTTTTTTCTTTATTATGAATGATTCCCAGGTAAGATTAGAAAATAGGGCTTGGCGCAGCACGTGGGTCATCATAACCAAAAGCAGGTTTAATTATTTGGCCAGAAACTATTATTGCCGATTTGTTCTACATTACGAATGTAACATTTAAACCCGGTGCTTGCACAAAAATAGTAATAAGCCGAAACAAAGGTGAGTAACATGGAATGATTTTAAATGCAGATGCTTAATTTAATAAAGGCTGGAATATTATATGATATAATTCTTACTGCACCTGGTTAACTTTATTCATTTTCACAATTGCATTTCATTTTATTTTATATAACTAATAAAAATTATTGCAATACATTGGCACAACAAAAAAAACAAAAATAAGTTTACTCGAGGTTTAAGTCTTAGCTCTGTAACGTTAAAAAACGATGAATGTTATAAAACACACATTTTTATCTTCACTTTCCTGGCGTGCTCAAACAAAAACTAATCGCTGTCAAGAGTTTTTTGCGGCGGTTTTGCTTGTTTTACACACATTTCCTGATTCCAGGTGTTAATATTAAATATTGACAAATAATTTTTCAGTACTTATGTACTTAGACCTCAACCGTACATAAAACATTTTTGACACTTATTTGAGTTACATAATCTTGGCGTTACAAACCTAATTGAATTATGTAAAATGCTCGAATATTAATTCCTCGTCTGATATATATTATCCACTCTTATCGCGTCCAATTATATTCGCCATTCGCCATTCTCTTAAGTAAACTTAGTTTTCTTAACTTTAAATTCACGAACACGTTTCGGCAGTATGTTTTGGTTGCAAAATAACTCTCAAAGACTATAGGACAAATAATCAATCATGATACCATAATCAAACAAACCGCCAAATGAAAAAAATTTAATAGAACGATTTTCTCACTTCCAACAATATCTAAAATAAACTTTGTTTCACTCTAGTGATAGTTGATTCTCAGAGAATTTGAGAGCAAATGAACTATCGAATGTTACCATGACTGACACTCTTGTTTGTTGTATAGGTTTTGCACTTCAAATTCACGATTTTGCAAATGATATTCAATTTTTTTTGAATATATTGATAAATTGAATAATTGTTAAAATAGAATATAGATGGAAATGTGAAAGAATCAAAAATTTCGTACGCTACGCAGTAATTCGCTAGTAGTACAACTACATGGTATTGCACTATATATATAGACAATATTTCAATGTAATAAACAACATCAGTCGTCGCGACCTGATGAGAAGACTGATTTTTTCAAATCATTAGTCTCATCTGTTCGAAACTGATTGTTGTGATTCTTACACATTAGTCATCTATAAGTCAAAAATTCAAATTTATCCGCGATCCAGCGTTAAAGGAAAGAAAAATGTATGGGGTGGTGGTTGGGAAGTTGATTGTGTATAAGTAGGTATCGATTATCATAGTCGTTGTCATACAGATTGACGCAAATGGAAGAATTTCCTACGGTTGTGTAATTAATTCGAGAGTGCTGAAATAGACCAATATACGGAACAATCACAATACACCATTACATTGATAAAAACCAAAGTATATATAATTTTTTTTAGTTCATTCACAACTTTTTACAAGTCAACCACAATTTTTTCTAAATCAACCTCAATTTTTTGCAAAGCAAATTCGTGTTTTTTCAAAGTAACTTCAATTAAATGTTTTTAAACTTAAATATTTTTAAAACAAATTCAAGTTTAAATATTTCAAATTCGTAAATTTTTTGCTGGTTTTTGCAAAACAAATTCAGTGTTCCCAATTTTTAACCGTTTATGATGGGATTTGATATAATGGATGGAAATGGGATTCTTAAATAATTTTTGGGAGAAATTCTGGAATATTACGTGGGACGGAACTCGGCCATTTCTGAACCGACATTGATGGGATTTAGTTTGTTGGATGGAAATGGGATTTTTAAATGATTTTTGGAAGAAGTTCTAGAATATGGCTACCTGGAACGGAATTCGGCCATTTCTTAACTAATATTGTTTGAGATTTTATATGTTGAATGAAAATGAGATTCTCAAATGTTTTATGGAAAAGTTCTGGAACATGGCGAGTTCCGTCTGACCGAGTTCCGTCCCAGGTGGCCATATTCCATAATTTCTTCCCTAATCCTATCATAATTGGTTACAAATTGAGAGCACTGAATTTGTTTTGCAAAAAGTAACAAAAAATTTACGAATTAGAAATATTCATTTAATTGAAGTTACTTTGAAAAAATACGAATTTGCTTTGCAAAAAATTGAGGTTGATTTAGAAAAAATTGTGGCTGACTTGTAAAAAGTTGTGAATGAACTAAACAAAATTGAATATCCTTTGCAAAATCGTGAATTTGAAGTACAAAACCTATATTAATTTCTGAAATAAATTTTGTTTTGATAACGAGAATTTTGTTGTTGTTGGGCGAAAAATGAAAAAGTTATTTTGGTTTGTGTTTCATTTCTATAGACGCACTGACGAAGGTACGTAACTTTGCTGATGTTATGGCTTGCGTCGAATTCGACGATTTCTCTAAGGAGAACCGAACGAGATACCAATATTTTAGCATCCATATAAACCGTGTGGTGGGCAATTATGGAAGGCAAACGAAAAAAATGAATCCTAACTGTTATTTTGTGACTAATGCTCGACAATTGAAATAAATAAATAAATATTCCTGGCATGAATGATTTTGTTAAACTTGATGATATGTTAGAGTTCATAGCTAGTCTACAATCGGATGTTGATATTTTAGTTATTTCTGAAACTTTTATTCAAAGTCATAATTCGATAGCCTATTCTATCAACAATTTTAATAGTTGCTTTTCTCGTAGAGATGATCGAACTGGAGGTGATCTTGCATTATACATTAAAAAAGATATCGAGTATTGCATCTTGAACATGGATAACGGCTTGTACCCATTTAATTTTATTCAAATTCTGCTTCCTCGTCTTAATAATACAATAATCTGTGGTATCTATCGACCACCAGGTTCTGACGTTGATTGTTTTTTCAATTGGTTGGATAATGTCCTAGCCGGAAACCGCGGTACTGGCAACATATTACTTGGGGATATAAATATTGCCGTTAATAAAACAGATAGTAATGTGATTGATTATAATAATCTGTTGATGACCCATGGTTTGATCACTACAAATACGTATGCAACTCGTTCTGCATGTGACAATATTTTAGATCATTCCGTATCTAGCTTCATAAATATAACTAAAATCGCTATTAGCGATCACAATTTCTTTTTGTCAAATTTTTTCTTTACTTCTAAGTATATTAAGAAAACTCTTGAAAAGAAAATAGTAGACATGGCAAAAGTTAATGAATCATTCAGTAATTTTCTACTTACAATGCCATTTGATGTGAAAGATCCAAATAATACTATAGAAATTATTGTTGAAAAATACAATGAATTAATAGATAGATACACAAAGACAGGAAGTCTCGATGTTAAGCTGAAAAATACGTTATGTCCGTGGATCACACTTGACATTTGGCGTGACATTCGTAAAAAAAATTGAACGTAATCCTAATAACATTGCTCTTAAATCCGAGTTAGAACGTGTATCTAAATTGTTAGCTTCTAAAAAATATTATGCAAAAAAGCGTTACTTTAGTAATATGTTTACAGATTTAAATCAGAGAGATTTATGGAAGAACGTGAACTTATTTTTTAATAAAAATATCGATTCCCTTAAATTTGATAAAATTTTCTTTAATGGCCGATACGTAAGTGATTCTTTTGAGACAGAAAATCTTTTCAATTGCTTCTTTGTTAACGCAGGTTACTTAATCAGTGAATCTATTACCTCCGACAGAGACATACACAGGTTTGGAACTATTAAATGGATTTCAGATGGAATGTATACCAATTACAAATGCTGAAGTTTGTAATGTTATCTGTATGTTTAGTAATGGCAAAGGTGGAGGTCCGCAAAAAATTAACAGCTGCGCGCTGAAATGTAGAATTGAGTTTTTTTCGAACATGTTGTCTGATATTATTAAAGAAAGTTTAATAACTGGTGTATATCCAAAATGTTTAAAAGTCGCTAAAGTAATTCCTATTCTAAAGAATGGAGATTCTTCTTTACTTAATAGTTATAGGCCTATTTTTACTCTTTTTATATTCGATAAAAATTTTGAAAAATTAATATTTTCGCGTTTAATAACGTTTTTAAATTATAATAATTTTTTTTTTATTCCTACCAATATGGTTTTAGAAAAGGTTTAGGAACTGAATTGGCATTGGCAGAAATAGGGAGTAAGTATGATATATACTGCTTTTGATTATAAAAGATATATTGGGGCGCTTTTCTTGGATTTACAGAAAGCATTTGGTTGTATTGATCATCAGTTACTTCTAAATAAATTATACTGTTACGGCGTACGTGGAATTCTTTACAACTTATTGAAAACTTATTTATCAAATTGAAAACAGTATGTATTATAAATGGAGTAGGAAGTGAAATGTTAGATATCAAATGTGGTGTCTCTCAGGGTAGTGTTTTAGGACCACTTTTGTTTCTCATTTATATTAATGATATTTCCTATTTGCCGCTCAAGGGTCATATTGGAATATTTGCAGATGATATTGCTTTATTTTATGAAACCCTT
This sequence comes from Nephrotoma appendiculata, assembly GCA_947310385.1. NCBI lineage: Eukaryota > Metazoa > Arthropoda > Insecta > Diptera > Tipulidae > Nephrotoma > Nephrotoma appendiculata. Next base: position 159,721,824 of record OX371225.1, on the reverse strand, counting down.
TTAGCATACTTTTAGAATATTTTAATTCCAATTTAATAGCTCTCAATATATCTAAAACCAAATATATGGTGTTTCATTTCCCATATAAATCGATGACTAGTTTACCTCTATTTGAAGTTAGTAACATTAATATTGAGAGAGTTAGTTCATTCAAATATTTGGGAGTTACATTCGATGAACATATGTTTTGGGATGATCACATTAATATCACAAGTAAGAAAATTGCTAAACTTGTTGCGTTACTCAGAAAATTATCTTTCTTTGTTCCTACTGGGGTATTGCTTATGATTTATTTTTCGTTTATACATTCGCGACTTAGTTATGACCTTATATACGATAAACAACAGCTACCTTAACCAGGCTGAAGAAATTGCAAGTTATGCAAAACAAAAGTGTAAAAGCAGTATACAGATTGCCAATTCTATTTTCCACTAGGTTATTATATAGCAAAGATGATATTATGATATTGCCCATAAGTGTCTTATATAAGTTTCAATTAATCCTTTATATGTACGAAAGCCTAAATGTATCTTCATTTATGTCTAATATAAACTTTGATTACGCTCATCATGTGTATTCAACTCGAAATTGTAACAGAATTGATTCGCATCATATTAGAACTGAATTTGGAAGAAAATCGATCACGTTTATGGGCCCATTTATTTATAATCAAGTACCTGAATTTATAAAGGACTGAAACCTACTTGCAATTTAAAAAAAAATATTAAAAATTATTTTAAATCAAATATGTATTCTATATTATTTTGGAACTAAATCTCAGTTATCTTTGGTTTTTTAATATTTTTATATCTATGTGAATTATGTAACTTTGTAAAATTATGTATAACAACTTGGATTATCCTTAAAGGAACATTAAATTTACTGGATAATCCGCCGTTGTTGTTGTAGAGAATGAATAATAATAAAAAAAAGGGAAAATCTCAATATTGTCCGATCCAGGCAGACACCTCAACCTCGCCTGGAAGCTCACCACAAATAAGCAAAGCTCTCCTTCGCGCGTATTAATAGAAGTCGTTACTTTAAAAATTTATCTTTCTGTTGACTTTTTGCATTTTTGGTGATTTTCTTTGATGAGAAAAAATTTAATTTAGATGGGCCAGATGGCCTGAACAGAGAGAAATTTCGGTGACGGATCTTTGATGAAGTGGGGCGCGTTTAGTACACTCGGTACTCTTTCTTCGGCATTTCCATCGTGCCGAATGAACATGAAGAGGCGAAAATTGGTGTCTAAAGATGATATTGAATTAATTGCATTGATGAAGAAAACACTGATCATAGTGACGATGAAAAACTATTTATTAGAACCCGAAGGAAGAGAACGAGGATCATTTCTACTAGCTCAGAAGATGAATGTGAAAAGGAAGTTACACAAAGCCAGCTGATGAGACAATAGAGTAAAAATAGAAAAGAAGCATCACTTGGATTATTTTCTTCTAATTCTGGCCAAGCTCAACACATCATCGATCTTCAAAGTTCATCACCGTATGATATTTGTCGTCAATGATATCATTGATTTGATTGTCTTTCATACAAATCTATACGCCGAGCAAAAGGACATAGATACACTCCAACTGATGATAAAGAAATTCGAACATTCATAGGAATAAATTTTCTAATGGGAATTAATAAAGTTCTCAGTAATCGTAATTCTTCAAGCAGCATACCATATATGAGAAATGAAGATATCAGTAAACTATTGAGTGTAAATCGATTTGGATGACTACTGCCTCTCGTCCATCTAAATGCAATGTATTAATGCCACCCAGAAACAGTCCTAATTACGATAAACTCTACAAAGTTTGGCCTTTCCTGAACACGATAGGAAAATATTTCATCAACAACCTTTATCTCAGTGAAAATTTAGACGTTGATGAACCTATAATTAAATTAAACGACATAGCAATTAAAAGTGGATCTAAGGTGTGGATGTTAGCTGATAAATTTGGCTACTGCTACAAATTCGTTATAATATACGGGCAAAATTAACAATCAAGTAATAAAAAATCTTGGAGAAAAAGTTATAAATTATCTTGTAATTGGTCTGAATTGGACTGATGTCGGTGGAAAAGAACACAAATTGTTTTTTGACACAAACAAAACAAATTGCAAATAAAACAAGGAATTTTTTACCTTTGCTTCTACAAGAGCAAACACCGAGAAGAATATATGTCATTTGTTAGTAACACAAGAATTAATGCCACAAAATGGATATAGGGATAGTAAATAGGGAAGTATATCTTTTATCCAATTATCATGCTTCAAATCAGATGGAAACAGTACAGAGAAAGGATAAAAATTGGGATAATATTCCAGTCGCTTGTCCCTCGCTATTTGTTGCCTAATTATAAACTGATGTTAATTCATATATTCTTTATAAATAAACAATAAACAATAATTGGATTGTGGCCCAGACTTTAATTAATAAAATTGCACCATCAACATCTGGACTTCCAATCAAGATAAAAAATCGAAACAGTTCATGGGAAATACTAGGAAAAAACTCGAAACACCTAACAAAACGTACTATCTAGTCGGAGAAGATGTGCGTCGTACTGTCTGGAAAGTTCCACTTTGTTTTGGTAAAAAGTTGTGTTTCAATGAATATCATTTAAAGCATTAGTTGCATGGTGGGATTATGTCCCACCCTGTAAAAAAGGAATTATCGAAATGTTTTTCTTTTTCTTGTTTCGAAAAGAATCTTTATTTCCATTTTTGTTATAATAAAAAAAAAATCTGTGCAACTAGGGTTTTTAAAATCGTGCGTCTCAAAGAGTTGAGACCTAAACCAATAATAGAATAAACAAATAAAATACAAGCTCGAGAGAAAGCAACCCTTGATAATTGCAGATATTCGATAAAACTTTAGAATTGCAACCGAGTAGAATTTAACCTAATTGCAATAACATTATTCGATAATTTTTTTTAGGGTCAATACCTACATAATTATGAGTCATTGTCGAGGAAAACAAGCAAAAGAATGTCTACCGAATGTTATTCGCCTGTATATTCAAAAACTCTTCTAGAACGAATTTAACCATTGCAATGAAACAATATTACCTCTCTTTTTAAAATATAAACTTTTGTTTTTATTCGTTGTGTTCGGATCCAAGTTAATTGGATCCAATAACGAATAAAACCAAAATCAATGAAATAATCACGGATCAACGAAAAACATAACCTAGAATATTCTTAAGTTATTAAAATGAAACTCGTGCTAAAACAAGTGCAATGTCCGATAAGTTTTATTGACTGAGGATAAATGCAATAAGTCGACAATATCAAGAAATAGAAAAATTGAAAGTGTAATTACACAATACGCCAATTTCCATTTCTATCCTTCAATCCAAATAGTATCAATTTGGTTCCATCAATTGCGTTTAAATGAATGTCTCAGGTGTAAAAACAACTAAGACCCTCTGATGGAGCGCAGAATTGAGCGCCGACCCACCGTCCATGTCAATGTACAGGTTGACATGGAGCTTGCAATGTGCAGGTGAAACAACTGTAGTTGTGTTGTGAGTAGGTGAATAGGTGAATGGGTTAATGATGTGGCGTGAATGCGTGGTATTACAATGGGCCAAAAATGGCCAAGTGTCAACCACTGAAACCTAACCTACATTTACAATTAAAGGTAACAATAATAAAAATAAACAGCTTTACATAGAAAAATGGCTGTGTTATATCACGAATGTCGACCACTATGTATACCATCATAAAGTAAAAACATTAAGAAATGTAATGTAATAAACGATTGGTGCACTACTAACAGATCGAATCTGGATTTACGTTGATTTACATACAGCTTGCTTTATATGTTCCAGGTCGATTTTGTTCGGCCGCCATTTTGTTTTGGATATTTGTCAGTTTGCATTTGAAAGCCATTTTATGGAGCATCTAACGCCGCAAACAACTTGTTGAAATTATAAAAACAATTTATTTGTTGATCATGGGTCGAGCAAGTCAACCATTAAGCGGGAAATGAATAATTCTGAAAATTTGCTTACACTGGTAGATAAAGTAAAGACTGAGCAACAATTAAGCCGACATACACCAGAAAAGATTGATGCAGTGATGCAGTGTTGCTGAATGTCCAGGTATCTCTTATCGACGCCGTGTGCAAGAATTGAGAATGTCTCCATCATGTTGGTTAACAATTTTCAAAGATTTGTATTTTTACCCGTAGAAACTTCAATTGATACAAAAACTGCAGGAAAATAACTATGAAAGGCGATGAGATTAAAATGCTCGAATTTTTTAGCTTGGTATAGACGACCATTTTTGGTAAAAAAATTATTAAGAGTGAAGAAGCACATTTAAACTTGGCCATATTTCTCTTTGAGGCGGGTTCAAAGAAGACGATGCCCCATCAACTCGTCCTACAATGCAAATTTTTCGCGGTCGAATAATGTCAAACAATAGTGATGTCGGTTGACCTTCACAATCCCCTGATCTGACCCCATGATTCCTTCCTATGTGGACACTTGAAAGGAAAGGCGTGTATCAATAAAACAACCAAAACCTCGATCATTAAGGACAACATTAAAAGCGAAATTGCTGAAATAACAAAAGAAGTATGTGAAAATGTTATGAAAAATGTGCTCGCGGTTGAGCCACAGCGTTATAAAATTGTATTTCATTTAAAAGTTATTTGAAAAAAAAACATCGACCTGTGACAGTATTCTGGCTTTCCCTGGGAATACGGAATTGGGAAAAATATTTTCATGGCATTTTTGTCTAAATTGTATTTTTTTTCGCCTACTGAGGGAACAAGTTTGGTGTAAATATTTTCGAAACAAAATTAAATGGGAAAATATTTTTATCAATAAAAATTTTGTGGAACAAAAGTAGCCAATTAACTATGTTTTGAAAATTTTTGCACTAAACTTACCCCTTCAGTAGACCAGGAAAATACAATTTCGACAAAAATGCAGGGAAAATATGATAGTATTTTCACAATTCCCTATTCCCAGGGAAAGCAAGAATTGTGCCATATAAAAGGCATCCTGTACTGCCTTAAATCAAAATGAATGATGGTATACCCAAAGAATTTCTTTTATTTTGGGTAGTGCATTTATATCGTTGGGCTTTGTAATTTCGTCAGTATGGTGACTGTGAGACATGTTTTTCCATCTGTTTGGTTTGTTACAATCATCTATTATAAAAGCCTATTTTCTATTTTTGAAATGATGACAGGAGTTGTCAGAATACCAGCTACTTCACATTAGTGTAGTGATAAAAGATATGATTTAGGCGCAGATTTTACGAAACGAATATCAGCATCGTAATATTCAATTTATCGAATTTAATAAGACGAAGGACAGGTTTCAGAATTCAAGATACCTACAACGTAGATCCACACGAACAAACTCTTAAGCAAAAATTGTAAGGGAAGAAAATCTTAAGAATTTCCAATTTTAGTCGGGACTATCTAGGACAAATATACACCGAGTCACCTTCGAATGCCACAAAAGACGGATTAATAGTAGGAATTAATCTGTCTTTTTTGTCTAGCCTTTGGCATCCGTAAATATGTTGAGAAAAAGAATAAAACAATTTTATTTTTAACACTATTTGCCGTAGTCACATCGTGTCTGATGATACCAATATTAGTTAAAACTAATGTTGGCATAATCGAACACAATGTTGCTAATCCGTTGGCTAGTTTTTCCTATACACTCTAAGGGACGCCAATTTTTCAGCGTTGGACTATCCATTCAGTTGGATAATAGATCGACGAATTAATCCTGGTTATTGTTATATCTAGAAAATTAATACATTTATTTTCATTTTTCCGAGCGTATAATCAATAGTGCATATTGAGAATTTAACCAAAAAAGGAATAGTCTGCCAGTCTATCGGAACCATTCCATAGGCATAGTATTTCATCAACATATCTATGCCGCAAGATTATATGACGAAAATAAGGATTGTTGTTTAAGAGAATCATTTGTTCGTAGAAATTCATGAAAATTTCAGCTAACAAAGGTGACGGAGAGGAGTCCATGGATAACAGAAATAATTTTGTCTAAAACAAGTTTAAAACGCCAATTAAAGTTCATGACGTAAGCCCTCATCTATAACATCCCTATTTAATTAATTACAAACTATTTGAGACGAAGTTTTAATTGGAATAGAAGTGAAAAAACTAGTTTTGAATGTAATGGAATGTCAACATCTTTAATTTTCTTAATCAAGTCTACCGAGTTCTTAACCGAGTAAGACCTTTTTTATGGTCTAATCGGAAGGCCCTCGTTATGTATTTTTGGTAAACTGTAAAGAATCGGAGCAGATGGATTCATGATCCAACCTGTTACCTTAAAAAACACTTTTATAAGAAGACTCAAAACTTTACAGTAAATTCGGCGATATTATCATCACCCCGAGTGGAGTACCCCCGATGGCGGGTACCCCGGGGGGTATATTATCGTCTCTTTCAATTTTTTCATTCAATCACCCAAATTTGCATTAACTCAAGTAATGGTTGCTTGACGTTGTTGATGAAACGGTTTCTCTCTGCCACGCACCCGCAAATTGGTCCATGGATTCCGTATATGGTAGTTTCACATTGAAAAACTACATTTATATGTGGATCATTACTAAATGACTTCTAATACAGCAACTCTTAGTGAACGTTTCGCCCAAACCGTTGGGTTAACGAGTAAGCAACTAAAATATGACCGATAACTAGTATATATGTCATTTTGAACAGAACTATATAAAATAATCATATTTTACATTTCATATAAAATACATCACTTTCACGTTTCACCATACTCCATATTTTTATGTAACATAAAAACAAAACCTATTATAACAACTCCAACATAATAAATTAACGTTTGTTGCTAATTTGTATTGAAAAAAATTTAGCAATAATAGTTTAGGTTATATATTCACCCAACATCTATAAACAATAGACAAGGCAGCCAGCCGAATGAATACAAAAAATAATAATTCAACCGAAAAAAATTTAGAATTTGGAATTATTATTATTATTACTATTACCTTTTCAAATTAATTAAGCAACTTTACTAACTATACTCGTTATATACATACAGTCTACTCAACAAATAAATTCCCAGGCCATTAACTTCTTTATTTGCTTCTTCTCGCCCAAATGCAATACGTATATAAGTAATTGCTTGACTGCGTTTCTATCTATCTAGGCTAAAGAACAAAAGAAATCGTATCTAACTATTCAGTACATAGGGGAATCTTTTTTTATTACCCGGCAATCGATTAAAAACTATCGATTCAAATTTTATACATACTAGGGTCAAACAATTAACAAATGTGTGGATTCTTATTTTGGCTTACACAAAATGTATATATTATTTTGGTTTACAATTACGAGGGTAATTAGAATGATTCATCTAAATGTAGTATGTTGAAATCGTATATAACTTGTTAGTCATTGATATAACTAAATACATCGCGTAATTATTTCAACTTTGTTAATTAACAACCTCAAAAAATAACAGTAGCCTATACTCGTTCGTATAAGCGATCAAAGTATCAAAAATATTCTGTTATAAGTACAAGCATCTAAAATAGGTGCTAAACATAAAGAACTTACATTATTATACACAAGACCACATAATGGAAAACACTAGCAACTGGTATATAAGTAACTCTCTACTTTTACAAATGGATCCATAAAAAAAAATTCTATAATCAATCTGTTGTGGTTTTTTAAGCAGTGCGTATATTCAGTCAATAACCGGGAGACGACGAGAAATCATAAATTTAGATCAACTTTACAAATAAAACACAAATTTTTTTAGTAACTCGAAAAAAACACTTAACATTTCAGATACTCGTATAATATTCCTAAAGTTACGAGTTTTCTGTCAATCAAATCGCGCGCATAAGAATCCCAAATTTAAAATGTGTAAATAAAATGAAATTATTTTTAACAACAACAACAACTGCTGTAATTATGATTTTGGAGTGTTTCATTTAGAGATTCTTGTACGCACACATTACAAAATAATGTTCGAAACACAAACTGGAAAATTATAGACGAATATGTACAGAAAAATGTAAAATGTCTTACAAGATATCACTTAAAATTAAGAAAAGTAAAAGATAATCTCGTGAAAATAAAAAGGTTTTATATATTTTAGTAAATTTTTTGTTAAAAAGAATTTTGACCATTTTACCATATGTTATAAAAATGATGATCCATGTGGCAGCTTTGTATTTAAATAGGTTGAATTTATATAAATGCTTGTAACATTACATATGAGACATAGAGGTATGTTCCATATTTCCGTATGTTTCACTCTAGTCTGCCGTCTGTGAAATTTCATAATACATCTTAGTAAACATCAAAAAAATCAGCAATAAAAATCAACCTACGTTATTTTTATCAGTAAAAATAATGAATGCCGGTTGCAGAAAAGTTATTTATATCGATAAGATGCAGGTAGTAAATTCTTGATGTTCTTTCATTTTACTGATTGAAAAGAAATTCCGAAAATAGCGACACTTCGTCTGCTGACATTATTTGAGTTTAAGGGATTATGTCTTACCGATAAATCTTCAATTTTGAAACGTGCACAAATACTTCTAAGAATTGCTTGGAATTTCAAAAAATTTATGGGAATTATATAATATTGAATCATAATTCGCATGAAGACTTACACCATGCGTTCCATAAATCTTACTTTATTAGACGCAACCAATAGAAACCCCATATTCCGTACCTATGAGACCTATACCTAAGCTACTAAACTCATTTGAACAGATCGGACGAGTTACTGATGGAAGTCTGCCTTAATAGATCAAACATGCAAAAATGTTATATGAAAAATTCCTGATAGCTATAGAAGCATATTAAGTTACTATGCCAGCTATTACATCCCAGAAAAAAAAACTATTTGCAGAAAATTATTCTACTCCAACCGGTTTTTTGATTGTATGCCTCTATTGAGACTAGGGAAAGTATAGAAAATGCTACCAGTGGAAAAAATGAAGGTTGCTTCAGATATACCCGAGACACTTTTTCCATTTTTAAATTGATAATTTTAATATTAATTGTAGATAAACTTATAGTTTTTATATTTTAATGCAATATACAAATAATATTAAACTTTCCAAGATCACTTTTCATAGATAATTCATAGAAAAGCCTGACTAAACTCTTTTACAAGTCTCAAAAAACAAGTCTCAAGGTACAAGTCTCAAAAAGAGTATGACTTTAAAAAAAAACACAACAACAAAATATCACATCTTAGTTTTTTTTTCGTTTGTTGTTTTTGTAAAACGAATAAAAACAAAAATATTGAAATATTCTATCGTAATTTATCGGTCGTAATTCTTTACATTTTAAGGTCGAAATAATATTTCGTCACATTTATAAGAGAATCAATCGTCTATAACTTCCAAGAACTTCATGGACCGGAAATGACGATTCCTAGCCGCCATATTGTTAAAATTTGAATAAATCGCCCATTTTAATTACTATTAAATAAAAATATTACTTATAATCTTCCTGCAGCATACGGAACACTTCCTAAGATACAGCTGTATTGGGAAGTTCACCATAGTTTGCCCTTGTCATTGCCATCTCAAAATTTACCCAATGATCTCGGACCTAGGAAGATTATTTAATACCAACTGGGACTTTGAAAATTAGACATTTACTGAAATTGGAACGTATAGCTGTAACTGGCCACTTATTATTACCTTATTGCCACATATTAACCTTTAAACGTCCTATCACAAAACATCAATCGCTATTTCCGTCCGAGAAAGTTCCTGGCAGTTTTAAACGATTTTCATATAAATATCTACGAAACACTAATGAACTGACCAAAGTTTTACCATTACCGACTCAAAACATAAGGAACCATTTCGAAGAAATAGATACACATTTTTATGTAACATCAACCCAGATTTTGGAAATTGACCATTCAATCAAATTTGAACATACATCTGGTGCTGGCCAGTTCAACAGCTTTCACCTTAACACGTATCATCTCCAAACTACAATCGCCATTATTCACGCCCACATAATTCGTGAAAGTTAGAAACGATTTGCATATAAATATATATGAGTTTGAGGTTAATTAATTTAATTTGATCAGCTCCAACCGCAAATTTTACCAGATGGTCGCATCGGTTGCCAATATTTCTAAAACATCCATTTCAGCTTTGAAATATTATAGAGACGGTACTTTGGAGGTGGATTCATATTTGCAGGGCGACTTACTGGCAAACACCTTCACATCGAACTCGACCTTAATTGTTCCCGATGGAGTTACGCCTCCGTCAATTATGTATTATGGTTCCAAAATAGATCCCATCCACATCTCGAAGGAAATTGACTTCAGAAACCACAAGACAACGGTTATAAATAAGGCCACCGGACCCGACGAAATTCCAGTTCGAAAATTGAAGGAGTTTGCCGGCGACTTGGCTCCAATATTATATAAAAATTTGCTCATTTCCTATAAGCAAAGACTTAAACAATTGTGTCAGGCGTCGCTGAAGTTTATGAAAAATGCATTAATCAACGTTTAGTGCAGCACTCCGACCAAATGGCACAATAGTTAAAGCTTTGAAGTTTGGATCAGGAGATACCGAGTTCGAATCCCGATAGGGGCAGGATGCAAAGTGAAATTCCACCAACAGATTACGATCTGTGGTGAAATGTAACACATCTATGACCCCCTGTTGGTGTGCAAAACCCATGGGCCGACACATCTTCCAAGCCAGTATAGATGTGCAGATGGTCTTAAATCGATCCTATAGCCGTACGTCCTCGAGTTGGCTGAGTAGGCGTAAAGTAAGGACGTAAAAAGCATAACCACGAAAGAGCAGGATGAGCCTTGAGCCCCAAGACAGATTGCATTGTAAATAAATAAAATGAAATAAAAAATAAAAACGTTTAGTGAACTATGTATTTTGAAATTAACCCTTTCGGACACCTTGTACAATATATTGTACATAGACTTGGAATTGCTTCAGAAATGTATATAAAATCATTTGTCTGTATATCCCTTTTCCGGCCAGAAAAAAAACAATTTTATTGCTTCAAGTTAAGTCCTCCTTGCACAAATGTGTATGGAAATAACCATAGTTTGTAATAGCGTTTTGATTTTTTCATGATTCTCTTTCATACACAATTGTAATCGCGAGCCGGAACAGGGATATTGATTTTTAATTTAGAATAAAAAAATATATTTATTTAACAAATTTAGTGAGAATTTAACCTTAACATAAATTATTTAACGATGCTAAAACACCTGTACAATATATTTGTACACGGAGTATCAAACGATGTGTACAATATATTGTACATAAATATTATATCACTAGCTGACCCGGCGAACTTTGTCTCGCCCCAAATTACTTCGTCCGAGCAAACACTTTTGACCTTCACGAAAATTGAATTTAATGAGAGAAAAATCAAACAACTCAACACAATTCTCAATAGACGTTTGAGTTAGATGATTGAGTGGCCATTCCATTCACTTTTTCATCGAATTCAACACTAAAGGTAGATTTATGGTTGCGTTCATTCGTTCGGTCATTTGTTCGACCAATCATCTTTTGTACAAAAATCCAGAATCGTCAATTTTGAGCAATATGATTTGTGGAAAAAATTGTCAGAATGAGCGAACGAACGCAACCATAAAGGCGGCATAATGTATTGAAAAGTGAATAAAAGGTCGATTCAAACTTAGGCAACTATCGAAAATTTAGTTGTTTTTTGCAAATTGACTTTGTAATTTGTTAATCGTCATAGCGAACGCCAAAAGAACGGGGAACTGAATGCACTTGTTTTTATATATATAGAAGATAAGATTGCCAAAATTCTAGACAACTTATATTTATAGTAGTCCGCAATCAACGCCATCTATTGAAAATAATCCGAAGTGGCTATTTAAATGAATGATCATTGTGAAAATACAATTTTCATCGGTGGTGTTAAGTGTATTTCCATACAAAATTCCTCTACAAAACGCAATTCTCGAATTTCCGATTTTTTTTTTGATTTCTCGATTTTCCATTTGGTTTCGATTTTTTTCGTGTTTACGGATTTTGGATAAAAAACAAAAGTAGCAGTTTGCATGTAGCCTTCGGTGGGAATCGAATTCAGTACCTCCCAATCCAAGCGCCGATGCTTTAACCACTGCACCACCTGTCTCATAAAAATTGTACACACAAAATTCATATGAAAATGGCTCTTTATTTGATTTTTCGGGTTTTTAGACTTTTCCGGTGAATTTTTTCAAAATTTTCTTTCGTAAGAACCATCTCCTGGCAATTGCGAACACAATACAAAAAGATTGAGCCAAATCAGTTCAGCCGTTCTCAACTGATGCGCGCACATACAATTTTTGCACCATTTTTATAGATATAGATTATCCGAGCCCACGATGGCTCTATTTATTGAGCCTCCCAAGATAGAAAGAATGTTTTAACCCCTATAAAATATTTTTTAAGATATATCTCTAATGAATTATTCGAAAAATATGCCTTTCACACTAATCAATACGACCAGCAAAGCAACGTTTCTGGATAGAAACCAACGAATGCAAACTAAATAAAAATATTGTTCGGCTTGCATATACTGATGGTCTATCTGATTTCCTCATCTGTGGTTGTATTGGTCACCAATTTTGAATTTGGAAATTTTTATTAAAAATATGTCCAGTAAGGAGTAAGCGGTTTTTTCGACTACGGCATAACTACGGCAGAACGTCCGAAAAACTGCTCGGATAAGTTTTACAATACCAGGCGCATTGTTTGCCGATGAATGTGGAGGAAAATATCTGAATCGATGAACAAATAATTCCTTTTAAAGAGCTATTGTCTGTAAAATAATATATGTGGGGGAATCCAAACCTGTGTGGCATCATAGTCTACGTTTTATGTTGCATATAGGAGCTAATACGGGTGTTCCACCGATATATCTTGCGTGCTTCGGATTCGGTGCCAGCGTAGTATTGAAGCTAGCAGAGAGACTACAAAATCAAAGATATAACTTATTTTTTGATAATTTTTTCAGCTCTTATAATCTATTTGAAATTTTGAGAAGCTAAGGAACTAATTGAGCTAGCACGGTACGCATTAACCGATTTGCTAACCCACCAATAATTTCCGATAAGGACATTATGAAAAAACAACGAGGTTTTTCTAATTCTAGTTTTTCTTTACCGGACAAGTGGTGCAGTGGTTAAAGCTTCGGCACTTGGACCGGGAGGTACTGGGTTCGAATCCCATCAGAGGCTGGATGCAAAGCGAATTGTCGTCATCGATTACGATCGGTGATGTTAATAAACACAACTAAGACCCTCTGTTGGAGTGCAGAATTCAGCGCCGACTCACCGTCCATGTCAGTTTACAGGTTGACATGGAGCTTGCAATGTGCAGGTGGTATACTGTAATTGTGTGAATGGGTGGTCTGTGCGTGAATGAAAGGGGGGTATTAATTGACCTTCAAAGGACATTAAATCCACTGGACAATTAATACTTCCTTAAAAAAAAAAAAAAAATTCGGTGGCATGTCGTGATAGCAAAGTTACCCTGATTAAATAGCGAGATAGTAAAGTAATAAATCTTGAATCGAATTTTGTTGGACTTGGCTTCACCGATACGGCTCAAAGATGGGAAAAAAATTTGAAAATAAATACATTTCTGCAAGAACACCAACACATAATTGACCTGAAATCGTTCGGTTATTAGTGACCAAGTTATTAGCGATTACCGTGTGTTCATTCAATCAAGAAAGTGGCCGTGCATATCACAACACATTTCATTTGTATCATAATTTGTTCAAGCTAGCTTGAGTATGAGATAGCGAATTACGAAACATACCAAAAACATTTTAAAGATCTTTTAGAATTTCGCCTTGATGTTGGCAACTCCTTTTATTCATGCGGGGAACTCGGTGAACCCCGAAAAACGAGGACGTCAAAGTTCTTCTATGGAAAAGATACTGACCGAAATTTCAACAAAAAATGCAAATCCATTCGAAGATGTTCGTTTCGATGATATTGGTCATGTTGCCGCACATGACTAAAAGTTGGAATTCACTATCTGCAAATTTTCAAACTGTAAAAGAAGAATATTCTTCTTATGCTAACAATGTAAAGTTCACCTTTGCATAAATAAAGTACGAAATTGTTTAGAACAATTTCATACAAAAATCTAATTGTGATCAACAATGTAATGCTCATTGTCTCGACTGAATAATTTTTATTGTAATGTAATGAAAATTATGATGAAATTAATTTTTTTTTTTTTTATTTCATAATTTCATTTTTTATAATTTATTATTTTATTATTATAAATTGACAGAGTACCTGCTATGAAATGTGCAATAAAGAAAGGAATATAAACACTGTTTGAAACTCCTCATACAATATATTGTACATATTCAGGGGCCCAGGAAAAGGGAGTAGGCCGTCAACAAAATTAATGAAATTCTTAAAGAATGTTTTAAAATTAGTCAAGTACTCCAAAAAAAACCACAAACATTTTTTTGCAATATTATTTAAAAAATGGCGTTGAAAGGGTTAATAAAATAATTTCAGATAAATAGTATGGCTTTCGTGAAAGTCGCTCCATAAACGATCTCTTGACATATGTCGCAAACAAATGGAATCACGCCCTAGAACAACATGGAGAGGCTTTTGCAATCGCTTTGGATATATCCAAGGCTTTTCACAACGATGGGCATGAGAATCTCACTTGTAAATTTGTGGCATGCGGCTTGATTCGATAACCATCAAATGGAAAAAACAGCTTTCTCAGGGACCGAAAAATCAACGTTGTGCTAAACGGGATATCATCCAGGACACACTTCCCAAATGCCGCAGTCTCTCAGGAATCAATTTTGACACAGACTTTGATTTTTGTTATACATCAATGATTTGCTGGATAGCACATTCAGAACTAAACGGCTAGAAGTTGTCACTTTGCTTAATTCCGTTTCGAATAGAATATTTGAGTGGGGAGTACGAAATCAGATATATCTTAATTATAAATATTTATAATTTGGGAATAATTTTTCCATATCTATGTGGTCTTACTTTGGGAAATATTATTTCTTTTCGAATAGGAATGAAATTGGTGCCCAACGTATAATAAGCCAAGCGATTTTTTTATACTTTTATCGGTTGGTACAAAAATTTAACAAAGTCAAACGAGGCATGCGATTTACTTTTATGTCATAACAAATATTTATGAAAATATAAAATGCACTTTCGACGTAAATATGGCTTATTTTTTCAGATTAATTTACCATCGGAGTTCATTTTTTGGATCGTTGAATTATGTCATTTGGTTCTTTATGCGATAAAAATTGACAAATTTACAGCACCCAATTAAAATGTAAAAATAAAATATGAGCTTTCCACAAAAAATTCGAAGTTAAGAAACGGTCTACTTGCATTTCGGTTCTGAATTCAATTGCATACTTGTGGATTATTTTGATATTGTGTCTGAAAATAGTGTCAAAGTGTTGTCCAGGCTAATTCAATTTCACTAAATTTTCTTAAAGGTTTCGATGTTGTTTTTGTATTCTTGCGTAATCAACTGCACAAGGCTAATTTGATTTCCTTCAATAAACAATCCCATCAGTTTAATTGCAAGGCAAAGCAAAGAATAGGGTTTGGAACAAGGAGTAGAAATAGGAAACAGAAAATAACAAACTATCTTCCCCCGGATAAAATTTATACTCTTCAATTTAGTTTCTAAATGATAATCTTAGTAAATTGATTACATCCTAAACGGAGTCGATGGAAAGGCGTCCAGTATTTTTTGTGTGACTTTCTGTCGTACTTTTAATAAATCTATATTTCAATTGGGTGTATGTCGTGCAATTGCAAGCTTAGCTATAAATATTAGTAACTAGACAACCTTGGTTGCTTCTTCTATTGCGTCTGTTCTTTGGTGTCGAATATAAATCAAATAAAACAAAAATTAGTACCAAAGCAGTCATTTGTCTGGATGTAGAGTATGTATCTTGAATCCGGTGTAAATGATTTTGAAGATAATTCGCCAATCCACATGGAGGTGGGAGTCTTTTTATAGTTTGTTAAGGATCTGCTAGCGTATTTGAAGTAAACTGAACATTTATGCTTTTTCTGTTTAACTTGTTTTGTATGTTGCTCCGATCACTAATATGAATGCACTTAAGACAAGTGTAATCTAGTGTACATCGTAGAGATTCAGATATTCTCATATCTTCATATAACCTACTCCAAATACAATAGTTCTAACTCAATTTCCTTATTACACTACAAGGTGTTTGGTGCGTGGACCGATAATTTTTTTTGGCAGATTAGAGGGGTCATTTGGAAGCTTTTATCCCAGGGAACTGATGCCCTAAGTGCCACGGTAACTGTGACATGATATTTTTTTAATTACCCAAAATCTCGCCGTTAAATGGTCATAACTTTTTTGTTTGTAGTCGTAAAGGCACGAAATCACGATCACATTTAGATTGATTATAGAACTCGCCGGATTTACTGCGGCGGGAGTCCACACTCCATATAAAAAAAATTAAATCATTAATTTCAATCAATGCGTTGAAAAATGTTGAATTTCATGATTTTAATTTTTTTTTATATGGAGTTTGGATGGACTCCCGCAGTAATTTCAGCGAGTTCTATAATCGACGTGATTATTTAATGCAAGCGGTTTAAAAAAAAATGACTTGTGGACTTCCAAATGGAAAAATCCAAATGTTATTTGGAAATTAGCTTTGTTAAAATTCCCTTACCTTCTAATGGTATACTACATGCCATAGAAATCATTCATTTTGTGGTCAAAATAAATTATACTATTTTGCCGTGGTCAGGGTTAAAAAAATACCTTTTATGTTACGCCCATAAGCCATTTTTCTTAACCCACTTGCATTAAATAATGATTTATTTGGGATAAAATCACATTGCAGAATACAATAAAAGTTATTTCGTGCGTTTACGACTACAAACAAAAAAGTTATTATTTAATTGCCATTTAATTTACCATTTAATGACGAGATTTTGGGTAATTAAAAAAACTTAAAAATATCATATCTCAGTTACCGTGGCACTTAGAACATCAGTTCTATGGGATGAAAGCTTAGAAATGAACCCTCACTCAATCTGCCAAAAAAAAATTGTCACAAGAGTGTCACAATCAATGCAGCCGAAACTAAAAATTACGGACGCTACTAAAATTAAATCCTTTTGAAAAGGAATTAATCCGCAATACAAAATTTACGCCAGAATACAATCATCACATAAATTAAAAAATCATCAATAAATTATTTCGCTAGTTTTATATCAAATTCTTTGGATCTAGCAAAAACCAATAAAGAGTCTTGAACAGTTATAAAATAGCTAGATGATATTTAAATTGCAAGTAAGATTGTCTAACACCGGCGAGATGCGATTCTTGCTAAATTGCTTTGCATAATACACCAATTTAGTAATTCTGTATAATTAATGTACTTACATTAAATGAAATTTTACGAAACAAGTGAATTATACGTCCATCATGCATACCTAGAAAAAAAATAAATTAAAATAAATAAAAAAATACTTAAATACACATAAAATTAAAAAAAAACTTAACTATTAAACACCTATCACACCTTCAATGTGGGTTTATATATAGTTTTCCGATCACACCTATCTACTATATCTTCTTTCATAATAAACCGCCATTCGATTCGACAAAACCTATCATCACATTTTACATTTCTCTTCGTTTGTTACAAAATTAAATCATTCAACACAAAATCATGACTGATAAAATTAAACAAGGGCACTGACTGACAACTGCCAACTTTACTCAAATTTACGATAGAATGACAACGACGGTACACATTAAATTAATTTGTTTCAAATTAACTTACATTAACATTATTTGTAATTTCATTAAAAGTCGTTTGTGATAGCACGGTTGAATTCATTTGATTTCGTTTCTAGATTTAAGTTGTTTTTTATTATGCTTACGAATAAAGAAGCTCAGCCAAAAAACAACAATTAAAATCGAAAATAACAAATTCAAATGCATATAAGACGAAAAACAAAACCAAAGTAAACACAATACACAAAACGAGAATAAGAAATCTGTAATTTAATTAAATTTAATTAAAAACATGACAATTATAATATCACTGAGATTGAGAACGCCATTATAACTTTCAATCGTGAATAATTACAATTATATTTATTATTTTTCATATCACCATAAACCATTAGACTTATGTACATATATGCTCTTTATGCATAATACATGTAATACATACACATATCATGCATTGTATATCTTCCCCTACAACGTTTTGGTTCGTTTAATTTTTAAACACAATCGATGTCAAAACGCCCCGCTTTCTTCACATATCGCTTAGATATCAGCCAGTCAATGTGTTAAACTATTATATGAGATAATTAATGTAAATTAACAAAAAAAAAAAAAAAATACAAAAGGAGGTTCAAGAAAACAAACTAACATAAAAATTTCGTTATCATTAAGTAATCTAATAATATTACATTTAAACTGTGGAAACGCAAAGTGATTAAAACATTACAAGTTTTCACATCAAATCAAGCGGGGCAAACAATAACACTAAGGGAATTAAAGCATATTACGTTACTTTATTTATCAAAAAGGCGTTCATTGCTCCCTCCAGGGTACATATATGCATGTAACATATATAATCGTAAGTGTCATGTATCACATAAAATAAAACTATTAACCAAAGACGCGCGTAAAAACATTAACATTTTCTAATTAAAAATAGATAAATTATTTTGTTGGTTTAAAAGTCATTCATCATTAGTATTGAAGCATGATGTATTTTATAGAATAGCGTTTAGAAATTATATTGACAAAGACATACGATTATTATATTTACATAACTATGGTTCAGTGATTATATCGAACATTGATGCGTACATATATGTTGTTTCATTTATTATGTTACATGTATTTCAAAAACACGAACCAATCCTTAATACATAAAATATCCAAAGTTAAATTATTACAAAAATATTCTTATTTAAATATGTAATAATATAATAGATGACCTCAAGATGAAAATCCAAAGAACCAAAATCATTAAAAGAGGACTGTCGCTATCCATGCTCACATTCATCAAAAGCGAAGAAACTGAAACTATTTTTAATATCAAAGTAATACTGTGATATATGATGGTTAAAATACAACCACTGAAAAAGAAGAGCCACTAAGCCAAGGTTTTAAGCACACCCAAAAGATGGTAAGGGCAAGATATTAGGCGCCGGCAAACAAAACGCGAAATACTGCATGGTCAGTCGAACGCAATCTGTAAGGGGTGTGTACTGTAAAGAGCAATACCCGGCCAACTACAGAAGATACGAAATGGCAAAGATTAAGAAATAAAACACAGCAATCGACTGAACACTCTAACCGTACAACAGAAAAGATTCACCTACAACTGTGGCGAAGCAACAACTTCAGTCTATATATAGAAAAAGAGAGGAGAAGTTATATGGAAGGTGACGGAAGTAATTATGATTCCTAAACCAGCAATCGATAAAAGATCTTAAAGATCGATATCACTTCTTGAGTCATATCAAAAATGTTTGAAAAACTGCTGCTCAAGAGGTTTAAATCTATAATATAAGAAAGATATTTAATTTCACCACGCCAATTTGGGTTTAGAAAAAATCACTTTATTATTGAACAAATTCACAGAATAACATTGAGGATGTACTTGAGAATAAGAAGTTATCCAGTATTTTCTTAGATGCAGCTCAAGCTTTCGACAAAGTTTGCCACCAAGGGCTTGAATTTAAACTGCATCGAGACCTGCCTAACCAATTTTATCAAATTCTTAAATAATATACCACATTGCAGATCGACACTTTCTAGTCAAAATATTGAGGTAACCTATTCGGTTCATCATTTTTACGAGAGATTTATCGAATATTCAGGTAACTACAGTAGCAACATTTGCGGATGGATGATAAAGCTATAGCAGTTGGAAAAGATATCGGAAGCAATAAGCTAACTTCAAAATGCAGTTAACACTGTAACTGGAATAAAATATGATGCATGAGTGAGAAGACTTCAAAGGCAGAAACCGAGGGAGTTGAGCAATTCTATTAATTTATTATTTTTATTTTACCATCCAAAAAATCATTTGACAAATGAAAAATCAATTATGTACAAATATTAATTCGGTCTGCCTGATAAATACATATTTTATAATAAATTAACGGCTAACGATTGTTGGTTTCTACTACCTAGAAACAATAATCTTTCATTAATTCTAAAAACATTAAAACATGAAATTTTACAGACGTTTATGATTTTAATCTAACAGTCTTAAATCGCAGGCAACAGCTCAACATATCTAATAGAAAATAAAAGTTTAGAAAAAGTTGCACTTTGACAGTTAGTGTTGCGTTAAAACCGAATATTAAAATTTTTTAAATAAAAATAATTTTTTCAGTCATTCCGTGATTGTTACGCTCTTTAAAACTCTCGTGAATTTTAGAGGGCCAAATTTGACACAACTTGAAAAAAATGCATCTACCATGGAATCTCTTATTTATGTATATTAATATAGGACGTTCAATAAGGACGCTCGATTATAAATAAAACAAACTGTGTGTGAGATATACGAGGGCAAATCAAAAAGTCTTGCAATATCATATGAAAAAAAAGAGTGAGTGAGACAGCAATATTTTTATTTTTCGACATAATCTCCTTTAAGGTTTATACATTTGTCACATCGATCAATTAACTTGCCTAAACCCTCTAAAAACAAAGATTTCTTTTGCTCCATAAAATATCCATTTACAACAGACTGTACTTCATAGGCACTGGAAAATTTCCGGCCCCTAATTTTTTTTTTCAAATTGGGTAACAGAAATTAGTCACTGGGTGCCAAGTCTGAACTGTACGGTGGATGCGGAATTTCCACGAAGCCGCAGTCCTTTAATGCAGCTTGAGCAACATTAGCCTTGTGCGCTGGTGCATTGTCGTGAAGAAGCAAGATTTTTTTTCTAACTTTCCTTGGCCGTTTTTCTCGGATCGCTTTTTTCAATTTTCGCAAAACCGCTGCGTAATATATGCCTGTGATTGTGGTTTTCGGTGGCATATAATCGATTATCAAAATTTCTTCAGCATCCCAAAAAATTGTTGCCAAAACCTTACCAGCAGACAGTTGAGTTTTGAATTTCTTTGGTGGTGGTTCGCTACGTTTAATCCATTGCATCGATTCTTGTTTGGATTCCGGACCCCAGTGATGAAGCCATGTTTCATCGCCTGTTATTATGTTATCCAAGAAATTTTCTGGATCTTCTTTGTACATATCTAAAATCGCCTTTGAAGTTTGAACACGCATTTTTTTTGTTCTGCATTCAACAAACGGGGAACCCATCGTGCACTTACTTTCGACATGTGAAGGTGGTCATGTAATATAGTATATGTGGTACCGTATGAAAGAGAAAGTCTCCACGCTAACCGCGGAATAGAAATACGCCGGTCTTCCAATACAATAGATTCGGCCAAAATTACGTTTTCATGGCTAATAGCATCAGCTGGCCGACCCGAGCAGTTGTCGTCTTCTAATGATGCCCGACCACTTTTGAATAATTTTACCCACCTTGTTACTGTGGCATATGATGGTGCAGATTCGCAGTAAACTTTTGATATATAGTTGAATATATAAATTGCATTTCGGTCATCTTTACAGAAAAATTTAATAACGGCGCGATATTCAATTTCATTCATTTTAAGAAAAATTCAAAACACGTGTTACTAAATTGACAAAAACAAACGAACTGTAAAATTTACATCGAAATGTTCTTCTAGAAGTTTCATCGCGACAAAAAATGGTTTTGAAAAATATATTGTTGTCTCACTCACTCTTTTTTTTCATATGATATTGCAAGACTTTTTGATATACCCTCGTACACTCAATTTTTTTTATTTGAAAGAATAATTTATGTCATTAAGATAGAATATAACTTCGTTCAAATGTCCACCGCGCCTTTACTTAGTGACACGTATTCGGGAAGTTCAATTTTCAATGACTTATTCGCATAGACCTGAGATTTACGAAAGAATAAACAAATAAATTTGAAGACGTAAAATCGCACGATCTGCATCGCCAGTTCAGGTCGCCGCGAGATAACCAAGCAATTTGTTAGCCGAAATCCTGACTACCTACTCAACCAATTATACCAAGGAAATTTAGATTTCAAAATACATTTTTCATAAAATTTTTGTTTATATTTGCGATGTTACAGTAAATGTTTCGGCTTCAAAAATTAAACAACAAATTTTTGTGTTGTTCTACTGTGCAATCGCAAAAAAAACAAAAAGGTTTTTGAAAATATAATTTGAAATACAAATTTTCTTGGTAAAATTGATCGAGTAGCCAGGATTTCGGCTAGCAAATGTGTTTTGCTCTGGTAAAATTAAGCGGGTTTTACTTTAATATCGCAAAGCAACAGTCTTTGGCGTTAGTTATTTTGTGTGAAAATTGATTATTATGTAGTTTTAAATATAAAGACATTAAAAAAAATTAAAAAAATTAAAAAATGACCGACTTGCGGTGAACACCATAACTATAAAATGGTTTTATTTTCTTAAAACTAAATTTTTTTTTGGTTTACATTAAAACGTTTTCGGTTTTATTGAGTGTAATTGTTGTTGTAAGCTAAGCGGGCATTGCCAAAGCAAAACAGCTAATGGCTTGCTTGCCAGTCGATCGAGTATCTACCTCAATATTTTCAAAATACAAAAAAATATTTTGAATACGGAAGAAACAACAAAACTCAGTGCCTAGCATATCAAACCGTACTATAGCTCCTAAAATCAAGCGAAGTAGATGGAATGGAAGCACCACTTCAATAGTCGACCTGCAATAGTCGTAACGAGAAACGCCTACGATAAATGAAAAATTCATAAGTCAGCATCCAAATCAGCCCCATCGCCCAACAAGAATTGAAAATTGGACTTAATATCGGAAAATAAACAGTTGGTCAAGCCCAAATTTGAAAAAATAAAAACCACCAATAGTTTTTGACCCGCATTTATGTCAGAAGAGGCGGAGTTAAGGAATGAACTATTTAGGCTTTAGGCTCTTCAGTTTCCAACGAGTAAGAACTTGTAGTTGTTACCATTACCATCATATTCATTTGATTTAAATATCATCGAAAATATTTGATGCCTCAGTTCCAAAGTTTAAGTGGCACACATTTTTAATCTAACGAAGAGCAGATTTCAGGAATTTAAGCTGATAAGCGGAGATGTTATTGGACTATTAAAGTCTTTTTCGGTTCAAAATTGCGTTAAATTTGAACGTATCCTAATAAATCGAACGATAAGTTAATTTGCTTTCTCAGAATAATTATCGATTTTGGTTTTACTGAGTACGAATTCTCCTCTGTCTTCGCAATGCAACTAATTTCTTTCTTTTACCAAACAATCAACGAAATTAACGGATTCTAAAATTTAGCAAGCCTTACTTTAACAGTTAATAACTTAACCCAATTGTAATTTTATCAAATATGTTTAACATACCGTGTTGGACAAAAAACAACGTCTCACATTGATCGTTCTAAGTATTTCTAAAATAGTGAAAAGAACCCTTTAAAGATTTCGGTGACGTTGAAAAATAACTAAATTTGGTAATATTAGTAAGTTAATTATACAGCAATTAGAAGTCAATTGGCGCAATGCAATCTATACCGCAGATCGACTCTCATGGAAAAGTACCACTGCTGAGGAATATAACATTGGGGATAGAATGCAGTTTACAAAAGACCATGTTGATTAGAATGGACAAATTAATTTATGTATTTGGTTATGATAGAAAATAATAGTCGCTGGCCAAAAACCCTATAATTTCTCCCTGAATAACCTAAGGAAACGGTGAGGAGGTGCTCTTACAATGATTTTTCAGATAGGTTTACATGAACAATAATGGACTTAAACACAGGGAATGCCGAACAATTTGTTTACAATAAAGACAAAAAATGATTATTAAAGCAGCATTAATTTTTCTAAGATACAGTTAGAAGGCCTTCGGTTAACAACCTCCCCATAATATCCCGAACATATGAATGCCATTTTTTGAGATATTAAAATTTAGATGTTCTTACTTACAGCCTGATTCAAGACATCGGAAGATTTATCAAAATGACAAAAATTCATTTAACAAAATTTTCCCAGTAGCGCAATGTTCTATCGTAAATAATATATTTCGTTGTCCTGGCTTTTTGTGTTAACTTATGTGAACATGACAACATCAGTATAGAGTCTACTTGATATTTCTGTTGTCATTTTAATTAAAATAAAACCCACAGACCAACAACGAAATTGTAATGTTCCAGCGCAGATAATCAGTCAGATGTGAAAGCTTTAATTTTGTCCACACTTCATTTATTTAGTTACCTTTAATGTTAATTTTTGAGATATCAAATATATAAACAGTTTTTACGAAGTTATTTTCGAAATTGTTAATTAATTATTTTCCGGCAAAAATCGAACTACCATATGATTTCTAAATACATTCGACTTTGTTTTATTAGCCGTATTTCTTGATGCTTGGTCTGATCCGGTTCAGTTTATGTTTCATGAAACAACGCAAAGGCGCTTACTAGATTTCAAATCACAATTTGTGATCTAAAACAAAATTTTCATCAGGTTTTCCATATAAAATTTGAACTGATTTGGATCAATGGTTGTCATGAAACACGGCTATTATGGACTGGCCACTTTAGCGATATTTCACAGATTTTTTTTTCAAACCTTTAAATTGACAGACCAATCGCCTCTCCACAAATAACAAACCAACAACAACAACTTATACAACTTTATTTACTTTAATTTGTAACTTTTCATTTGTAACAATCTCAACTATGACAGAATACGATACAAATTAAATTAAATAAATCTATGTATTCTAAAGTTTTCTTTAAATGCACAAGTTTTCTTTAAGTCCACACACGCTTACAAATTTATTGTTCACGTACAAATATCGTGGATTACGGGACAGGCAGCCGGATCATTTTCTTGCATTTCACTCTGGTAACCGGTTTCGTTATTTTCATTTTCGAATCATCTAGTTTAAGCACTCGTATAAAAACCTGCAGTAATCCGAATTATCGAAAATATTTATTACCACAATGCTGCATACAAAGAAGTGAGGTCATGAAATGTATATTATGTGGGTGTTATAATGAACCACTATTTGATGCAGTAAACTATTTCATTAAAAGTCCGCCACTGTTCTATTTATGTTTTTATTTTTTACTTTCAATTGTCTATTTTACAAGATGAAAATCTATTTTACAAAATTAGAAATAGGTAAAATAATAAATAATATTTTGCTTTATAACAACAATATGTAGTATACAATATGTTCAAAGTTTTATACGGGTTTAACATGCTAATAGTAGAAACACATACATACATACAAGAACAGCAATAAATAAACGTGTACGTATGACAAAAGAAATCTTAATAAAAAATAAAGTAATATAAACACGTCTCAAAAGAAATGTATAAAGATTGACGTCATTTTTAAAGATTTTGTATGTGAAATGCCTTTGTCTGGTTTGGAATAAAGCGAGAACCACAACCAAAGATACACGTTTCTCGATTTTTAGTTTTCTGTTTCTGTACATTTGACAAGGGTATGAATGATGTGAAGGTATGCAATATTTATCTATTAGGCACGCATCGTTAATAGTTTTTCGAGCCGAGATCGAGACTTATTATATATATTTATGTAAGAATACAGAGAATTTTATTTTAAGTATTTTCAAAACCAGTAGCAGCATAGTTGTTTGTATAAACTTAATACATAAGCGCATAAAGCTTTTAGCCATTGCCCATAAAATGATAATGTACGTGAAATAAGCTTAAATTCCTTGTGGATGTATAAAATAGTAGCATAGAAACAATAAAAACAACAAAACTACATAATAAGAAGGTAACGGTCCAGCGGTCACCGACTTGAATTTTGTTTTTATCTTTTCTATACACAGTCTTAATATGTTCATATGCTTATTGGTATTTGTTGCAATTTTCTATCTTACCGTCATCATGTGTACATGCTGATGAATAAATAAATTTTTAAAAATAGAAAATGTATTATGCATAGGAACGTAAATACCATGGTATAAAGAAAGATAGTAAATGGTGGTGTGGTATTAAGTATATACCAACGAGTACTTTATAGACTTCCGCCAAGCATGATCCAAACAAATAAATTCTAATTTTAATGCTAGATATTTTTAAATACATATACATTTATAGAATGAATTAAAAAGAAATTTCATTTAGAATATACGTTTATAAGAAAATCCGCGTTTTCGAAAGGAAATAAAAATCGTGAATATTATCAAGGTTTCTTTTGTGACTCAGATTTCTTTGTTAATTCAATTTCATCTCAAAACAAAACAAAAAATGGTAAATAACATTTGAGAAATTGTAAATGTTTCGCAACACATAATATCACGGTGATAATTAGAACTCACTATATGTATGCTTTGAATTTTTATCAAAATAATTATTTGGGGAACAAAGCTTTTTGGATCGTTTAAAACCCGGAAATAATCAGCACGCATAAGAACATTATTTGACCCCTTAGTTCAAATGTTTACCACTATAAAACATAACAATGACGTTAAAGGTATTTTTAAAATCACGCGATATCTAAAAGTAAATAGTTTTATAATATGTTATGCACGAGAAATTAGCCGGTAAGAGGAACCATGTAAACTGCAAATATAAAATAAAATCAAGAAAATTACTTACTTAATTCGAACCAAAATAAAAAGAATTTAATTGACTAAATAGGTTAAAGATCTCAGTTTTATTGATGTGCAAAACCATTAACAAAAAAACACCACTATAAGTAGCCGTAGTAAAATTGAATTAATTATCACCACACACCATTATAAATTGTGCATCGTGCATCTGTATGCATATTGCATATCATATACGTATAGATCGGTTGACCGACTTTACAATTAAAAATACATATTACATTATGTACGTACTCGTACATTCATAAAATAATCGTTTTCCTATTCGTTAGTTTATTAGTATTAAATTTGTTTCGAGTTGTCTAAGTTTCGATTCACCTCTTCTCATTATATGAATAACAAACAAAAGATGACTAAGAATTTTTTACCAAAGACCATTAAAGTAAACATATTCTGTAAACGTATGATAAATATTTGGGTTTTGGCGCGATTCAATTAACGAAAACTAAAAAAACGGTTACCAATTGATTCATAAGAAAAAATTCTGAATGTATGTAAGTACTTTGATTTAATTTAAAATGCGCGGGTGGTTGTCTAGCAATAGGACCATTATACAGTAACAAACTACACAATTGTGTAGTTTTAACCAAAATACAACCTCAATAATTTATTATGTAAATATATAAAGTACATGTACATTATACCGTTTATATACTTAATATTTATTTACTTGAATGACATTTTTCTTAACCTTAATTTTATGTACGAGTATATGAGTTTCTTACAGTTCCTTTATATTTTTTATTAAGTATCGTATTTTTTATTGTAAGATGTAAAATTAAATAACAAGCAACAAACTGAATAAATAACTTTCTGTTGATTCATGACGAGTGGAATATGTTTAGCGCTGACTTGAATAAGCGCGGGCATATAACCGATTAATTTGAACTTTTTACAAAACAAAATTAATTTAGATAAAAACTATTTAGTCCTTAGTCCGTTTAGTATACTATATAATAGTTTGAGGTCACTAGTTTTGTCCAAGGTGAAATTTCAACTATCAAATTTTAGAAAAAAGTTTTAATAAGAAAAAATTACTAAATGCGAATTGTCACTGTTAGTGTTGTTGTGGACATGTTTATTTGTGAGAATAGCACCCAGGCCGAGCCTGTATCCGATTCCCACTGCGTATTTCGTATTGTTTATTGGTTCGAGTGGATAGGTTAAAGTTTCTGTCTCTGTTCTACGTCTAATTGAACACATATATTGCGTCGGTCAATAAACTTCGAGGCTGATAGCGGATCTAATGAAACACTCATATACATATTTTAGGAAGTACCAATCTTCAAACGATTATAATCATATCTTCACACCAAGCGTTATGTAAATAAAAATATAAATATAATAGAAGTACAGTGCCTGGCCATATTAGTATGAACGTTGCTTTTTTAGAAATTGTTAATGACACATTATAGAATCTCAGAATATATAATATAAATATGAAAGTTATTTATTTAAATATAGTTTATTACAACATTTATTTTTTTTAAGATTAAATTCAGGACTTTATATAATATTTATTTGACCCTAGTCAAATTTTAATATTTTGTTATATTGTCCTTCGCCTTTGTAAGTGCTTCCACACGTCGAGGCATTCCCTTTACACACTCTCCAGCGGCTTCAGCGATAACTTGGTCATGGTGTCATACCGTTCAATAAATCTGATCAACAAAAAGTGTTTTCAGAGATTCCCCTTTTAACCAACCGTAGAGATGCACTGTAAATGTCAAAATGTGAAACCTGAAAATGGTATGTCGCCATCTATGGAATAAAATATAGTTGCATTTTATTTTAAGTCATAGATGGCGTTTTAAGAATCAATAAACCCAAAAATTATAAAATATAATTGAAACATTCATACTAATATGGCCAGGCACTGTAAAAATTTGCAAATTCAAATTGCATTAGCTCCAACCCTCTTTAAATGCTGTAGGATAAACTCGTTAGGATAAACTCCTGCTTAAATTTGAATGTTAAAATATTTAAAATGAATTAAAATCTCTACTGGTTGAAAACTTTCAAAAATATTTCGAAAATATTCGAGATTAAAGCCTAAGTTCATCTTAAAATTGGCATCGGTTCGTCTGCCTCGCACTTAAAATATTGTCACAGAATTTCTTGAACGCGCACTGTCGTGAAATATTACGAATTTCGGGCGTTCCATACGGATTCGTACTGGAATTTGCAAATAAAACACTCGGCGTTTTAAATTACAAAGTTCGTTCCCAACACCTTTAATTTCATCAGCGATTCATTAATTTCACTCTTCGTCCTCTGTTCACTAGTTAAAAAAAAAAGTCAAGTAGTCGTTGAGCAGCATCTGCTTGTTTTTATTTGTTCACGAATTGAAAATTTAAAAAATTAAATTAAATATTAGAATTTTAATTGTATATAATAATTATTTTGTGTTTTAGTGTTAATATTAATAATTAATTTATATAATTTTGTAAATATATAATCATGGTGGGCAACTTATCGTTAAAACATTTCAATATTTATGTATATAGTTTTAGACAATAATTGTATATAAAATAGTGTGGTAAACAATATAATGTGTTTCTTGTGATTTTATAGTGTGTAATTAATTTTTCACAAATTAACACTTTGACAATTAAAACAATATATTACAATGGAATGTAGAAAATGTTGTTTGGCTGTTAGTGTCGACAAGATTGGATGTGGTGGATTTTGTGGTAAAAATTTTCATTTGAGTTGTGCTGCTGTTAATCGTGCATGTCATCGGCAAGTTTTAAATGTGGTAATATACTTTGGTTTTGTGATGAATGTAGAGAATTGGTGAGTAACCGAACTTTTAAGAATATTTATATAAAATCCAAATCGTGGGACCATTTAAATCAAGACTCTTTATATTAAAACTTGTTGGAAGAAATTAAATTAAATAGACTTCTCATTGAGAATGTGTTGGAGCTTCCTAATATTAAGGATACACGAATTCCTAAAGTTATTTTGCATGCTCTGCCAAGTGTTATTAGGCCATTAACAACAAATATTGCATCGTGTAACAATTTTAATTTAGTTACATCTACCTCTGATATTGCTTCCACTGTGTCAACTGATTTTATGGAGAATAATTTTTGTAACACATTTGGTGCCATTAATTCTATAAGAGCATTATTACTATTCTACCTATTCAGTCAGATGTTGATTCTACGAATGTAACAACATCTTTATCTTCAACCTACATTCAAGATGAATTTACTACTATAGACCCTGGAAGTACACAGACATTTGCAGAAGTGGTAATGTCCAGAGACTCTACTTCCGTTATACCTGAACCTGCAGCGAGTGAACAAGCAATATTTAATTCTGTTTCTACGGAAGTTAAATGTTTAGATGTACCTTCCAGTAATGCTCTTAATGTTTCTACTAATAGTACTAAAATCATACATCTGGAACATACAAAGGTGATTCATGGAACTAATGAGTCAGTTGAGAGCTTGGGTATTAAAACTATTCCTGTTCCTAAGATGTTTTGGATACATCTTTCTCGGTTTGATCCTACTACTAAGGAAGAAGATATCTTGGGCATGGCTAAATCCTGTTTACAAACTGAAGTTTGCAAAGTACATAAGTTGATCCCGAAAAATTCTAGCGTACAGAAATTGGAATACGTATGTTTTAAATTGGGGTGTAGAGATGATTTGAAAGTGAAAGCTCTGGAGCCTGCTACCTGGCCTGTTGGTGTATATATTAAACCTTTCGAGTTCACAAATTTTCGTTCAACTCGACCTGCAAAAGTAAAATTTTGGACGGCGGCATCTATACCCAATCCATCTTACATAATACTTTAAATAATTCTTTTACGATAAACAATAACACAACTATTCCATTTGATAATTTGTCTGTAAATAAAAAATTTTGTTTGACATTTGCTCATTTAAATGTTCGAAGTTTGGCGAAACATTTTAATGATGTAACTATTCTTTTACATATTTATCAATTTGATTTTCTTGCTTTGTCTGAGACTTGGCTCACTAAGAAAAATAGAAACAAGTCATTCCAAATAAACAACTACAAATTGCTGCGAGCTGATCGTACTGATTCCCGTGGAGGTGGTGTATGTATTTATTATCGTTCCTCCTTTAAAATAAACAAACTTTCTTCTAATTCTTTAGGTAAAGTTGAGTTCTTATCTTCTGAGCTTGTTGGAGCACTTGGAAAAATACTTATTTTGATTATTTATAACCCTTCTCCTGTTTATTCCGGTGATATAGTTAAGATACAAGATATTTTTGCTGAACAATTATCTGGATATGAAAAAATTATTTGTTGTGGCGATTTTAACTATAACATTTTGAGCAATAATAGACTTAATGATTGCTTAAAAATTAATAACCTATATTATTTACCGTAACTGGGTTCGTACATCATCTTGATGCTATGACGTATTACTGTAGTGGTTTAAGCGTAAGTTTATCCACGTAATAAATCTAAATTAGTGCTCTAGTCCAACTAGAATTAACAACCTTTTAGATTTGATTATCGTTTATGAGCCTGATAAACATAATATTATTTCCTTTGGGCAAATTGAAGTTCCTGCTATTTCTGATCATAATTTAATATTTGCAAGTTATAAGTTTTGTAACACCAGGAGTAAGATATCGTATACTGTTGTTTCTGATTATAAGGCGATTAATCAACTACATTTTATTGAAAATTTCTTTTTCTTAGATTGGCAAACCATGTATTACTATTCTGAAGTTGATGATATTGTTGCCAATTTCAACTAAAACTTTTTACATTTAGACCAGACTTGTGTGCCTCGTAAAAGTGTTATAAATAAATGCTCTACTGCACCATGGCTGAATGCTCATATTATTAAATTAATGAAACGTAGAGATTTAGCTTTTAAAAAACATAAAAGGTTTGGATTATATAATAATTTACAATGTTTTAGATTTTTTAGAAATAAAACAAATATACACATCAACCAATCCAAACAAAGATATTATTTTGGAAATTTGAAAAATTCCAAAATAACTTGGAATAATTTTAAAAAAATGGGGGTGCTTGCGTCACTAGTGATGCTAGAATTGACTTTTCAGCAGAAGAAATTTTGGTTGGAATCACTAAATTTCGTGATTCCTTGGGAGTTTTGCCACTACCTGATGCTAAATCTGATTATTATACAGATCATTATTGTTTTAAATGTTATTCGTGAAATTAAATCTGATTCATTGGCTTATGATATGGTAGATTTTAAAGTCTTAAAACTTTTTATCGATTTGATTCTCCCTCTTATAACTTTCGTTATTAACCAATGTCTGACAAAATCTGTGTTTCCTGATTTATGGAAGGTGGCGTCCATAAATCCGTTACCAAAGAAGGATGTAATTTCCAATATAGGAGATATACGTCCTATTAATATTTTGCCTGCTCTGTCAAAAAATCTACAAAAAATCATGCAACGTCAAATGCAGGAACATCTTCATAGGTTTAATTTAATAAGTGAGTTTCAATCGGGGTACAAATCAGGTTACAGTACCACTGCTCTTGTTAATATTATTGATGATTTGTCTGCTATCTTGGACAAGGAAAATTCGGTTGCTATTTTGGTCCTGCTAGATTTTTCTAAAGCATTTGATTGCGTTAATCATATTCATTTTCTTCAGAAGTTTCATTTGTATTATAAATTTTCTAATTCGGCTATTAAGCTAATTTACTCATATTTGAGTAATCGTAAACAATTTGTGAAATATGGTATTGATCATTCAAATATCAGTGAAATGGTAGTAGGTGAACCTCAAGGGTCGCTCTTAGGTCCATTACTTTTTTCTTTGTACATAAATGATCTACCATGAAAAATTTTGAATTGCCGGTTTCATCTTTATGCTGATGATTTACAACTTTATATTGGTGGTCATTTATCACAGCTAGATGAAATAGTGATTAAACTTAACACAGATCTTAAAAATGTTTCTTTGTGGGCTAAAAATAATTCGTTATTATTAAATTCAATTAAAAGTAAAGCTTTATTACACTCACAAAATGATCGACATAATGTTACACCTACACTTTTCTTAGATAATGATGTTATATCCTTTGTTCCAGAGGTTAATGATTTAGGGTTACTTTTGAATTCTAAACTAACTTGGAATGATCATATTAACTCTCTTTGCCAGAGGGTTAATTATGCATTGTATTCCCTTAAATTGATTAAAAAGTTTTGTCCAGATAACCTCCGAAAATATTTAATTAAAAGTTTGGTTTTGCCAATGTTCACATATTGTGATGTTATCTACAATCAATGTGATAATTTTTCCAAATGTTTTCTTGAAGTTACGTCTAATAATTGCACTAGATATGTTCATGACCTTAGGAAGTTCGACCATATCTCGAAGATTAGGTGTTCAATACTAGGATATGATTTGTTTCAACTATTTGATTATAGAACATCTGTTTTTATTTTTCAACTGGTTAAATCAGGTTTGCCATTGTATTTGTATGAAAAGTTAAATTTTTCCAGGTCTTTACGTACAAGAAACATTAATTTGCCTATTAATAAAAGAAATGTATATAATAATTCTGTACTAATAAATGTAATTATCAAATGGAATATTTTACCAATAGAACTAAAAAACAACAGTTCTCTTAGTATATTTAAAAAATCTTTATTACAATTAATTATGCAAAATCAAAATGTAAATAATTAATGTATATGTTTGTAGATATTTAATTTAGTTTATTGCTTTGGTTAATTACTTTTTCTCTTTTTTGCGTTAATGTTATAAGTTAGTAATATAATTCTTGTAAATATTCATGTATAACTTTTGTAAATATTCATGTGTACAAAAGCATTAGCTTAAACACATTTAATAAATATTATTATTATTACTTGTTTCTCGCAAACACGTTCTGATTCAAACTGGATTCGTGCAATAAATGTGGAACAATTCTTTACTTCCTTTCCTACACATTGCACTATTCTGAATTACACAGAGCCTTATAGACAATCCATCTGCATTGTTGTGCAACATAGCTTGCAGATGTTCAGTCTTGAAAGTGTAGGCTTGTACACCTCAGTGCCGCCTGATCTGTTCAAAGGACAAACTCTTTTGTCTATACAAATATTTGTGGAAATGTTTAACACTATATGCCACAGCCAACAATTCTCTGCTTGTTACACAATAGTTTTTCTCTAATTTAGCGAGCGATCGACTATAATATGCGATAATTCGTTCATTGTCTACCTGCTTCTGTGATAACACTGCACCTATCCCGGGGTTGCTAGCATCTGTATCCAAAATGAATCTCCCACCGGTATGCGGATACGCCAAAATCGCTGCATAATTTTTTCTTTAATTCTTCAAATGCGTTTTGATGCGCTGTGTTCCACTCAAATAATTGACTTTTTCAGAAGGCGATGGAGACTTAGTGAAGTATGGCACAAATCGTCGTTAGTATAGGAGCATAATCTTAGGAAACTTCTTAGTTGGATAATATCCTTGGGTGCAGACCAATCCATTACTAATATTAACTTTTTTGGATCTATTCGCAAACGACTGCTTGAAACAATATGGCCCAAACAGTTCCTGCCGTTCGGATCGCTTGTAGTACTTGTTTAAGATTATTGACGTGCTCATCAAATGTGCGGCCTACTACAATGACATCATTCAAATAAACCAAACATGTGCTCCAACTTGGGCCTCTTAGAACTTGCTCCATTAATCTCTTAAATGTAGCAAGCGCATTGCCTAAACCAAAGGGCATTGTAATAAATTGGTAAGATCATTTCCTGCTGAAAATGCCGGTTTAAATCTCCAGGATGGATTGATACTTGCCAATATAAGCTTTTCAGATCGGTATCGTCAATGCGTGGTAACGAACAACTGTCTTTCTTCGCCACTTTGCTTAATTTACAGTAATCAATACAGAATCGTGTTGCCCCGTCCTTTTTTGGACTAGAACCACTGGCCTTCATGGTAGCAGCAAAAAACTGTTCTATTAATCGGCCACGTTCCATTTATTAGTTAATTCGTGTGTCTCCTGCTGCTTCGCGTGCGATATTCATCTTGGTGCTTGACGGACTGGAATAGCTTTTCCTATGTCAATTCTATGTTGCACAATATGGGCTGGTTAAGTATCGCTTGCTAGCTGGCCAGACTGAATTTGTTTCTCTACATAACTGATCTCTGGCACTGTTGGCGAGATCACAGTCGAGTAGTGTATAGTCAGCCGTCTCCGAACTATTGCCATTTTTGCTACTGCTTTATCAGATGAACCAAATCTATGCATGTAGACGGCGAATTGTCCGTGCCCCGATATAGTCTTTGCGTAAAAGTAAATATTAGGGGCCTAAGCTAAATAAAGGGGCTTTCAACAGCGATGCTCGAAATTTGTTAGTTTATAGCAGCCGTGCTTTTAGAATAACATCTCTCAAATTTTTTGAGAATTTCTTAAGTAGTGTATGGAAAATCACCATTGTAGTATAGCGTTGAACAACGTGTGCAAATCATCAAATTTTGATTTCAAAATCAATTTCAAAATCGTTCGAGAAACGTTCCGCGCATTACATGATTTTTATCATCGCCACAACCGTTCTGCCGAGTCGACTATTTCAATGTTTGGTGGCCAAATCTGAGTCAACCAGTTTGATAAATAATCAGTAACCCGTAAGTGACCGGGATGCAAGGGCGCATATTCTTAAAATCGGTGGATATTTTCGTCTACGAATTATAATTTACATGAGAATTCGTTATATTATTCGAATTTTTCGCCGGCTACTTTAATCGTTTTTTCATTTTTGCTTGCAAGTATTCTATTATTTATTTCACTACTAAACAAAATTCGATGGATAAATCCGCATTGGTTTACCCAGGCGGAAATTTTAACCGTTTTGTGTTTAGTAGTGGAATAAATAATAGACTTGCAAGCAAATTTGAAAAAACGATTAAAGTAGCCGGCAAAAAATTCGAATAATATAAAGAATTCTAATGTAAATTATAATTCGTTGCTGTGTGGGAGTGTACGGGAAAACCTGAGGTAGTCAATTTTTCGTCGTTCACAAGAACTTGTCCTATCTGCGATTTCAACTTGGCGAATTTTGCGTCGGGACTTGCACCCGTATAATATCTAACTGACCCAGGCACTTAAAGTAAACGACCATAGACAACGCCATATGCTAATTAGGTTTTGGAGCAGTTGCAAGTTCACCCAAACTTCACCAAAATAAATCATCTTTAGCGACGAAGCCCATTTTTGAATGAATGGATGTGTGAATAAGCAAAATTGTCAGATTTGGAGCGCTACTAATCCTTGGGCTATCTTAAATGCGAATAAACCGCAAACAATTGATGATCTCCAAGTCAACATAATGAACGCCATCCAGCACATTCAGCTGGAATTATGCGAGTCTCGAAAATTGAACCCCCCGAATACGCGCCACCAATCAACTAACGGCGGACATTTGAACATAACATGTTATGTGGGCATAACATGTTTTATTTACATTTAAAAATCGAGCGTTCTTATTGAAATACCCTTTATTATTCATTATTATACTTAAAACAAAGAAGATACAGATGAAGTTTTGCCAGAAAATTTTTTTTAAGGAGATCAGCATTCTAGTTTCGCCTTAGTTATTGCAACGTTTGACTGTTTCTGGCGGTTCGTAGGCCGGCAAAATTTTCATTTGAAGAGCAAGTGATGTTACTTGCACGTGCAGTATAAAACTTCTATTTTAAGTTGTATCAATTATCCATAATTCATCAATAAAAACGAGGAATTTTTTTGTAGTTTAAATGGGCTGCCTTTTTGACGGAAACTACTGACTGACATTTTTCATTAAATTAGTTATTTTTATTTTTGCCTTCTTATATATGGAAACTCACAACAATTTTATTAAGGATCAAACTGTTCCTTAAATAAGGATGATTCATCCTTAATAAAATTGTTAAACTAACAGGTTGAGAAGTTTCATCTACTTCATTGACAAAGCAAGTCGACCAGTCAAATGGAAAAATTAATTCATAAGAATCCGTGTGATCATTATAAAACAGTCAGACAAGCTTTGGTCGAGTGGGTTCCAAAAATGCCGGAGTGTAATTCTCGACCTAGCTGATGCAAAGCATGATCAGAAAGACACAAAGGAGCATACACATCATCGAAGTATTTATCGGGGATGGTAATTAGGAATAAAACTAAAAGAATAGACTTCCCGGACGTATCAGAATACCTGGTCGGGTTGCCAATGGGTAAAGAGCATATACTATATTCTGCAAATTTTTCAGCAGCTTCTCTGCGCGATTTCTGCCATTCGAAAATATAAACCAGGGCCCCATTCCTGAATACGATATGAAAATGTATTCGTTACGAAAATGCAAGTCGTTACGAAAATAAATTGGCATTTCTCAATACTATCGTACGTAATTGTTTGGTGTGTGTCCTTACTATAAGGGAAATTTGTTTAACCGTAGAAAGGAAACGCGGGGTGAAAAAACACCCCAGACCAATTTAAATCTCGCGGCAAACACAAACGGCTTACGTTAACGACCCGGGACCGTAATCATAATTCAGTTTCATCATCTGAGAGTAGAGGTAGCACACTCGCAGCATCAGTAGCACGTGGAAGCTGAAGCAGTAAACATTTGAAGTGCGTGTGGGGGTGTTTTTTCACTCCGCGTTTCCGTTTGTGTATATTTTACGTCATCTAAAAGTTTTTTATAATTTCGTGTTTTTTACACTTTTTGGGGCAGTAATGTGTGCCACTATATATATTTACATATATCCACTGATACTCGCGTGTGTATACCATAACCTCATTTTAGTTTTCACTGTTTCAAGATTCGATAAATGGCTAGGCGGTACAATTTAAGAACTTTGAAGGCGTAATTCAGTTGATTAATCAGGAGGATGATCACATTGAACCTGTGGAAAATTTAAGTGATGAGGAAAATCTAACGGAAGAGGAGAGTGGCTCAGAATCGGAGCAAAGTGCAGAATCAGACAACGAACAAGTTGGGCCCGAGAGTGAAATTGAGTTATGTAAATCATATTTTTCGGTAAATTTCGGTGCGAGAAAATGTATTTCTTAGTTACTTATTGTAATTTTTAGTCGGAGGAGTCAGATGATGATGGCTCGGGTACAGCTCCAGCATTCAAGAAACTGTGTAATACAGAGAGGAGAGTAAGTAGGGGAAGAGGACGGGGAAGCAGCAGTTGTAGTAATCGTGGACGACGAAAGAGTATTGTTGTGGGTAAAGATGGGCATAAGTGGTACAAAATTCCACGTGAAAGACTGTCAAATAGAGGTCACATAGTCACGAATCTTGCCACTCCACTTGGACCTGCAAAAGAGGTCAAATCTCCTTATGAAAGTTAGAGTTTATATTTTGACGAAGCCATGCTGTCGAAAATTGTCCGGCATATTAATGAAGAAATCGACCGTTATACCGACTATCGAGAAATAAACAGGCAGTTGGACAATACATATAAACATGTCGACGTAATTGAATTGAAGGCTTTCGTTGGTTTATTGTATTTTTCTGGTCTTCAAAAAACAAATATGACCAATATTCACGATCTATGGGATCTAAAAGTCGGTTGCATAAGATACCGTGCCGTCATGTCCCTAAAAAGATTTCAAGCCCTTCTACAATCCCTGAGATTTGATGATAAGAACACTCGAGCAATTCGTCATGTTGAGGATAAATTCGCCCCCATAAGACAAATTTGGGACTAATTCATTGAAAAATGCAGGACTCTATACAGCTCCGGAAAGCACTGTACCATTGACAAACAAGTGTTATCTTTTCGTAGGCGCTACCCTTTTAAGGTTTATAACGGTCTTTGGATTTGTGTTATCCGTTATGTAAACATTACAAGACTTAAATAATTTGTCAGATGCTCACCACTTTTATCACAAGATGTTTATTATAAATCAAAGAAAGGCGTCTGCAGAAAGAAGAGTGGCATATCGTAAACACAATATGATTTCATTGCTAATTTAACTGGTAATAATATTACCACTACCGTAAAAATAAGTTCCAGTTCTCCATAGTAGCAAATGAAATATTAAAATTGGGGTCTATGGTAGCTTTTTGATTGTGGTATTTTTCAACAAATACGAAATACCGGTATTTGATTTAGTGAATGAGTCATCTGTGACTATAGAGCCAGCTGACCAAAGCCAAGGCTGTATCAAATGTACTTCCTCGTAATACGTGCACGTGGATGTATGTTTATGTAGTATGAGTATGTATGCCAAGTATAGTAATAATCTTTCATCAGTGTATAAATATATGAAAAAAACATAAATATTTAAATTGTTCCATTATCATTCATCAGAAATAGTATGTCGTATATACATAAAGCCACCCACTGCACAGTTTATTTATTATCTGAGCACAATTTTAAACAAGTAACTAAAAAACTAATTTAGAACTATTCCTTAACAATAGAACCATTTATATCCCTATTTGAATTAAAAAAATATATATATTTTTTCTATTAAATTCTGTCTGCAAGACGAAAATTACTCATTTGTTATTTATATAAGATTTTCTTAATTTGCAAATTTACAAGATGATATTTGACACTTCAGAGAGTGGTGTTATTTATTTATATTAATCCAATTCGTGTTCGATATAAATAAATAA
Organism: Nephrotoma appendiculata; assembly: GCA_947310385.1. Classification (NCBI taxonomy): domain Eukaryota; kingdom Metazoa; phylum Arthropoda; class Insecta; order Diptera; family Tipulidae; genus Nephrotoma; species Nephrotoma appendiculata. Next base: position 159,682,400 of record OX371225.1, on the reverse strand, counting down.
ATATTTGTATAACTTAATAAAATGCGATCAATTTATTATTTCTGTTTCATCTTAAATTTTAAATATTAATAAGAATTTTACATGTAATTGCATTTTGTATGGCAATCAAGCTTAGTAAATTAGTTTTTATTGTTAGGCTTAATTAAATTAATTCAGACAAATATTATTTACATAAATAGCTATAGCGGAAAATTTAATGAATGGCATATTCTATATTTTATGTGAATGTGGTTGCTACGACAGTAATCGCAGTCATGTTGACGTATTTATATTTTATTTTAGTGCTATTGCTTCCTCTACAATAGGCGTGAGAGATGTCTTACAGATGAGCACCATATGCCCAAAAAACCGGTATAAACGAGTTAGTTGTGATGTCTATCAGTAACTATTTTTATTTATTATGAATCGCAAAAAAAATTATATTTTTTCCCCTAAAATGAAGTATGACGGTATTTATCAGACTTTCTTTAATAGTCTAGACTCTAGACTCTAGATATACATATGTATATAGCTAATTAAAGTTTGTTTTGGTATTTGTAGTGATTTGATCGAGATTTACAAAATTTTATTATTTTTCAAAGTAAACCGAAATTGGTCATTCCCCACACTAATTTCTGTGTGTGAAGTATGTGTTTAACGTAGCTGTCATGAGTTCAACGAAAAAACAGTTGTACGCTTACTTTTGTTCACGTTAAAATTTCCTCCCTCATTCAATTATATGTCACTAGGGAAAGCAGCCTCTATAAATGTATAAGAAAAGATTCACCCAGTGAAATTACACAAACCACCCTTAGCCATGATATCCGACCTACCTATATAAAATTCAAGGTCATCTAAATACATATTCGGTTTAAAAACACAACTTAAAATATGTGTATTGCACAAAGGAGGACTGAAAAATTCAACAGATCGGATGTGTTAAATTTGTGTAATTCAAAAAAAAAGATAAAATACGACATAAAACATTTCAAAAAATATCAAAAAATCCAAAAATATTGCTAAATTTGATGTTGAATACCAAAAAAATTATGTTACAAAAAGCAAAATAAGGCAATGAGTATGTAATTATGAGTATTAACCGTTTGAGTGATAGGGGGTTTTGGGAAAACACTGTCGAAGAATCCTAAATAGCGCAACCGCGCTTTCTCTAAATGAGTACGAAAAGACAATCTATATAGAGACACGCCTATTGTAAATTAAAAGAAGCTGTGTGATGTACTTGCTTCAGTAAATTTGAGCGCGCGACTTCGACAATCGGTAACGCATAGTCAGTTGTCGACAATGTGCAAAATGTGCTGGGTTTTCTCGACACAAAATTTCAACAGCGCGATAGCGCTGCCTGGGACTGAAACGGTTAAGATGAAGAAAGACAAACTTGAAATAGTAGTATAATTTAGTGCAACAAACAACCAAACGAAAAGAAAACTATAGTTTGCATATATTAAAACATGTTTTTTATGCTAAAAATTTAAAGATCCAAAACATTCAACAAACTCAATAAGACACAAAACGTCAACTTCCAACCATATATATTATACGTATATACGAATATGCATAAATAAGAAACAAACACCATAATAATGTCTTTTAAATTTAAATCAACTGTATTCAACTGTATTCTTATGGTATTCCTGATAAGCTGAACATAGAAATTATAAAGACATGGCATTGCTTCTATAGACGTACCCAATGATGCGCTCATACGTAAAGTCGCACACACACATATATTTAATTCAATCTACAATACATGAACAATACACATATGTTGAATTACGTAACCGGTTTTAAAGTATTTTTTCCCTTTCTTATAGTTATTCTTCATAAGTTTAGTACTCTATTCAGCTCAATATACGTTTGATAATAATTTAATTCGTGTCGTTTTCATTAGAGGCTTAAATGATTAAAATATAAAATGTATTTTTATATAATGCTAATGGTTTGACAATCCGGTTGAATTGAATTAAAATTAAATAATTCTAAATCGTGGTACTTAAAGTTTTTTGAAAATTATGTTTTGTTACAAATTAAAGAAATGTAAGATGATTCAGACAAACAATGAGTGATAGTCACCTTGTCAAGTTCTCGTGAGTCTTGCCTTGCGAAATTTATATGTTGCTTGCCACACCTAACATTCGCATTTCTTAGATAAATTTGTCATCATAGCATCGTTTTAAATTGAAGTGACAAACGACAATAATTTACTAGCAATCAAATAAATTAATAAAAACTATTAGTTTAAATAAAGTCGTTAGTTGACCCGAAAAATCATCCCGAATTTTTTGGTAAGTTTCCTCGCTAAATTGTAGTCATCCCGAGAAAAAGTCAAGTCTCATCCCGAAAACATACATATGCAAAATGTAGATACATTTTTCATGAAAAATTTGGTATTATGTTATTACCACATTAGTCTGAATTTTAATACTATCAAACCAAATGATAATATAAATGAGAGATACATATTTAGATTTTCATAGCTTTAAACGACCGAATTAATACCATAAATTAAAGTTATACATAGACAAGTCAAAATTTATAATTTTTGTACCGATACTAGAGATAAATATGTGTAGTGGCATATACGGCGATATAGACGCTGGGCATACCTAATAACCCTGGGCAACACAGATCCATATCATGAAGAATTTAAAAAAAATCTTATATTATCTAGAGCCGATACTAGAGATAAATATGTGTAGTGGTATATACGGCGATGTAGGCCCTGGTCATATCTAATAACCCTGGCAACACAGGACCATATCATGACGATAAGATATAAGTTTATAAAAATTTGTTAATCGTATTAAGAAAAAATCTTAAATTTTTTAGAACCTACATATATACATTATACTAAAGATAAATATGTGTAGTGTCATATACGGTGATATATGCCCTGGTCAAGCCTAATAACCCTGGGCATCACAGGCCCCTATCATGACGATAAGATATAAATTTATAAAAATTCGTTAATCGTATTAACACGTTCACGGACACTTTCAAAATGTGTTTAACACAAATTTGATAACTTTGGTAATTGCAATGATATTTCGTCACGAAAAGGAATATATTGTTGAGAATTGACAAATATTTCGTCTTATTTCTAAAAAAACGAAAAAATTGTATGACTGATTTGTGTGAAAGTGTTAAAAAACGAAAAAGTTGTATGAATGCTATAGCATTCACGTCCGCGAACGTGTTAAGAATAATGCTGAATACATACTTGCGGATACAACGATTGCCGCAATCGTTCCCGCAACCTAACCCAATCAAATTGCGTGAAATGCTTTATGCCCCGCCTACTATTGCCGCAAATGATTTGAAATATTTTCTATTTTGAGCTATGGTTTCCTCAAGCTTGCCAACCAAAAAATACAAAATGTACTAAATTTTGTGCTCATTGTAGGCTGCCATTTTTATTTTTGCTATAATTTGACAGAAAATATAGATGTATTTGACAGATATATATTTGTGATGTAAAACCAAAGATTTTAATAATATTACTAATATTATATAATACTATTATATAATAATTATACTAATATTATTATATAATACTATTATATAATAACACTGTGCTTGAATTTCAAACTTTTTTTGCGTGACAAGCTGGGCACCCGGGGGGTAAACCTAATTCGACTATGCTGAATTCATTGGTGCTAGTCCCATTTCAAAGTTAGTCCCCATTTTTTTAATATCGCTTTCGACATATTTTGCCTCTGAGACAAATATTTGTCAAAATATACACTCATATTCACGTTGATAGCTCCTGAACCATTACGATTTTCGTTATGCTTTCTTCAGCAAAGTTGTTGCGCAAGCCAAGACCAACAACTTTGCTGAACATATCAAGGCCGAAAAACGACATCTACAATCACATTTTTGTGTTATTTTATTTTTTGAAACGCAAAAAAATAAAATAACACAAAAATGTGATTGTAGATGTCGTTTTTCGGTCTTGATATGTTCAGCAAAGTTGTTGGTCTTGGCTTGCGCAACAACTTTGCTGAAGAAAGCATAACGAAAATCTTAATGGTTCAGGAGCTATCAACGTGAATATGAGTGTATATGTTGACAAATATTTGTCTCAGAGGCAAAATATGTCGAAAGCGATATCTCAAAAATGAGGACTAACTTTGAAATGGGACTAGCCCCAATGAATTCAGCATAGTCGAATTAGGTTTACCCCCCGGGTGCCCAGCTTGTCACATTTTTCAACTAGCACAGTGTAATTATACTAATAATATTAATAAATAATAATAATTTTATATTTGATAATAATATTATTATTAGTATTATGTCTATGTGTAAAACAGTGTGATATATTTGGCTGTAAAACAGGATGAATATTACAATAAATCTTGTTAAAATTAAAAGTGGATTTTGATAAGGTTGTGAATCCTATGCGATAACTATTCGTAGTCAGTAACTGATGAGATGCTAACGCGAGAATGGCAAAATGCGACCAGAAATATTCGATGTCCGTGCCGAACCCGAGTAAAAGAAAAATCGAAAACCGCAATTGAGCGATTAGGTGATGATTCCTGGAGACATTTCCTTCGTCATCGGGCTACTCGTTAACTAACTTATAACGATGAACAACTTCATGCTTTGGAAAAAATAAAAACTGCTGAAACTGGAAAACGATTGAAATCATTATTGGTCGAAGATGTGAAACCAGATGTTGGTAGCAGAAAGTGTTGCGGACTGGTATATAATGGGCCAAGCAAATTTCGTTCAAGCTCAAATACTGGAGAAGGATGTAGTCAACTTTGAGAATAATTTGTATGAAATCTAGGAAACAGTCCCGAATCGAGAATGATTTAAAACCTGATATTAATAATCGCAAGAAGATCAATATGATTACCGCAAAAGATAATTGTGTAACAAACGACACTAGTAAAATTGATTATACGGTAATGGTTTTTTAAATAATTATAATAATAATTAATAATATAATAATTATAATAATAATAATTATTTCTGTAACAGTTTAATGTATAATTTTATAACTTTAGTCAATATTTGCTCTTAAAACGCCACTACAAATAGTCTTAGGTCAAAATACAAAATTGATTGAAATAAAATGATGTCATGATGTGTCCCTAGCCGATCCAGTGAACACAACAGAGATAAGAAATTTACGGAAGCAACGTAAAAGCGAAACGAAAATTACAATCATTCCGAATGGCAACACATATTTGCTGACACCCTGACCAACTGGACTAGCCATCATCGGTTAAATTCAACCAACTCCATCGTCGTCATTCGTCGAATACAGTATGCCTGAACTTAATTTTCTACACGATTAGATGGCCATTATAAACCGATCACGGCAAGCATATTCGGCAAATACGCCACTATTTTGTATTGCTGAATGTGATTTGGGGTTATCATTAGTTGTGTGCGGTAAAGATAGTACCCTAATGTTACGTAGTGATTACAATTCAATGAAGAGAAGGTCATCTAGATTCATCATCACGCGGTATTAACGATAGTGATGAAGGGGCTGTAGTTGATATGAAGTAACAAATAAAATCTCAAAACTCTTTATTAAAAAATCAAATGTTTTATTAAATTTTAAGAGGATAAAAATTTCTTGGATTTAATCCATAACATATAGTTGTAAAAAAATAAGGTAGGAAACAAAATGTCGGTCTACGCAATAGCGGTCCTGGTTATATCTATTGGGGCCTAAACCACCAACTAAACAAGCGTACATATCACTCAAAATGTCACCATACAAAACAAATGTCAATTTGGCATAACAAGCACATCATATTTGCGTGGATCCTGCACCATGTTTAAGCATACATTATCCAAATACTTCAAATTTCACTTCGGGATATTTAACGGCCATGTCACTACAGCACCGCAAAAAAAAACACCATCAGACATTCGCATAATATTGGCCTTATGTACCACAGCCACTTTCGTGCGATTGTCTTTGGCATATTGAAACGCAAATTTTGCGACAGGCTAAGCCTCTTCCGTCATCAATTTTATAATCTGAACCACACCATCAACCATTTCGTGCTCAATACCCGAGTATTCACCTGCTATGTTCTCACGAATTGTAACTACGTCACTGGTCATTAAGCAGTTCCAATTTTTCTGCTGTAAATTTGATTGACTTTGGCCTAAGCTTAAATATTTATATATAGTTATAGAAATAAAGAATTCAGGGTATTTTATAGTAAAATTACCTGTAACAATATTCGCCATAATCAGTTTTAACTACCTCTCTCCATTCCAACATGATTATCAACCAGTTGTCTGAATTATAATAAAAAAAAATTAAAGATGTTACACAGACAAAATTCTTCACTCCGAAAATTGAAACGTCAAACTAATAAAAAAATGTACGCCTACTGAGAAATATTTATATGACGTGTTCACTGTCCAAGCGAAAATTACAAATGAAAAATTTGACAAGCAAAATTACGTACCAAATAGACTAATATTTTGAGCAATGACTAACTTCAACTCAAAACTGCATAATCTTGCCGCAATCGACTCCGCAGGTATGAATGCTCCATAAGTGTTAAATTTTCTATAGTCTATACTAGAGATAAATATGTGTAGTGGCATATATGGCAACATAGAACCTGGTCATACCTAATAACCTTGAGGAACGAATAATAAATTCATTTTTATAAATTTATATCATATCATGATATAATATGATATGATCTCTAGTATCGGCTCTAGAAAATTTAAGATTTTTTCTTAATACGATTAACAAATTTGCATAATATAATATCTTATCGTTATGGGTTATTAGGTATGACCAACGCCTCTATCGCCGTATATGCCACTACACATATTTATCTCTAGTATATCCTCCAGAAAATTATAAATATTGACTTGTCTATGTATACCTTTGAGTTATGGTATTAACTCGGTCGTTTAAAGCTATGACAATCTAAATATGTGTCTCTCATTTATATTATCATTTGGTTTGATAGTATTAAAATTCAGACTAATGTGGTAATAACATAATACCAAATTTTTCATGAAAAATGTTTCTACATTTTGTATATGTGTTTTCGGGATGAGACTACACTGTTTCAATGTTTACATTTTTTTCGGCATGACTACAATTTAGCGAGGAAACTGACCAAAAAATTCGGGATGATTTTTCGGGCCAACTTCAACGACCTTTAGTTTACGTATTTATGGAAGAGTTGCTGTAATGTTTATACTTACGGAAGTAAAAATTAACGTACTCGCTTCCACTTTCAAAACATATCATATTTCGTGAATGCTTTATGCCCCGCCTACTAGTTCCACAATCGAGTTACATTTTGTGTGACTTCCGCAAGTATGCAAGTATAAACGCACAGTCAACTTACGAAAATCCATAAAGTAACATGGCGATCGATTGGTGGAAGAACAGAAAATCAAATTGATCACGTTATGATATCAAACACCCATTCCACTAGTCTAAGTGACGTTAGATCATACAAAGGTGCCAATATTGACAGTGATCGCATGCTTGTTATTTTAAAATACAAGGGCAAATTATCATCTACATTGAATAAACCAGCAAAGAAGACCGTGCGCTGTAATATCAATGCACTAAACCAGTGGTTCTTAACCTTTTTTTACTCGCGGCCCACCAAATAATTCATAACATTCTTGTGGCCTTCATTTTTTAATAATAATTTATATTTGTTAAATTATCAACAATAAATTTATTTTTTTTATTCCTTTATTTTTTTATATAATAATATAAGTAATAAATATAAATTATTTCATTATCTATTTTAACTTTCATACTTCACAATTTCGTGTTACGGTTAGCATATTTTTATTTACTTCTTCTGTACTAACAAAGTTGTATGTAGGTAGAAATAAGAAATAGATATAAAAACTACCCGGCGTGTAAACATGAACCCGGAATTTACCAATAAATGGCGCCACCTGCCAATATACCTTTCGACAAACCACGCCATTGTTTTCTTTTGACTGGGGGTCGATTTTGTTCAAAACTCGACAGTTAACGAAAAAATAACCGCAAGTATATAGTAGTGGTATGTGTATTTGTGTTAGTGCGAATGTGCGCTATTTATTTTTTTTTGGATACGACATTTCTAGATAACGTTTCCATTTATAATTTTAAGTTTGTAAATGCAAATATGCTTTAAATAAAATTAAACTTATTAAACTATTTAATTTTTGTTTTAAAATAATTCTCAATTCTGTGTTTCTGCGAAAACAAAACATTTATTCAACATCGCATTGAAAACAAAATTAAAATATATGTAGTTAATTTTTTTTTCTTAACACATTGAGGCACACTTTCTAAATGTGTATGCCCCTCAGGAACACATTTGATAACTTTTGTAATTGCAATATTTCGTCGCGGAAAGAAATGTATTGATTATTGAGAATTGAAAAATACGTTGAGTTATTCCTTAAAAATGAAGGTTGTTTGCGCGACCGTGTCAACCCGCCACTCAAAAGCTTGGTGAAATGTCTAAAAACTGAGACAACGAAAGGACATAAACACCAAAAAACTGAACCGATTTTTACCGATTCATAATTTTTGATGCTTACATTCGCAGAATACAAACAAATACAAATATAACTACAGAAAAATTACTCACACTAATACAAAACTGTATACTATACTCCTTATACGTATTCGAAAACGTCATGTTTCGTCTGTCGGATTTTGAACAAAATCGACCCCCTCGGAACAACATCCAATTCATAACCATATGTTTCATACAATAACGCATGTTTTTTACACCTTAAAAAGGTCGAGTTTTGGGCCTACATATTACGAGTTGCGGACAACATTGACTTTTTGTTATCATTTGAAGAAAACTGCTGCAGAATCACATCGAATGCTTGTCAAAGCTTACGGTGAGCATGCTCTTAGTAAATCACAATGCTATGATGAGTGGTTTAATAAATTCAAAATTAGTAATTTTGACGTGAGTAATGAAGAACGTGGAAGACCACCAGTAGTTTGTAGACAGTGATTTGCAAGCATTGTTGGATGAGAATGACGCAAATACAAAAGCAACCGCGGATCAATTGAATGTGTCACGAGAAGCCGTATCCATATGTAAAAAAGCCATGAGAAAGATCTAAAAGCTGGGAAAATTGCTTCCGCATAAAATGAATGAAAGAAAAGCAACAAGAAAATAGAAAAACCAATTGTGAAATGTTGCTCGCCAGAAACAAAAGAAAGTCATTTTTCCATCGAATTGTGACTAGCGATGAAAAATGGATCTATTTTGAGAATCGAAAGTCCAAAATGTCTAGGGTTGATCCAGGACAACCATCGACATCAACTGCTGCAAGGCCATATCGTTTCGGACGGAAGACAATGATTTGTATTTTTTGGGATCTAGAAGAGTGTGATTTATGTTGAGCTGCTAAAAACCTGGTGAAACCGTAAATACTGAACGCTATCAACAACAAATGATGAATTTGAATCGAGCTGTGCGTTAAAAACGACAAAAATATGATACAATTTAACACAAAGTAATTTTGTTTCATGATAATGCACCATCACACAAAGCAAACCCGGTCATGGAAACGTTGGAAGCACTTAATTGGGAAATACTTTTATATACGGCTTACTCGCCAGACTTGGCTCCGTCCAATTTCACTTATTTGCATCGATGGGGCACGGGCTTGCTGTGAAGCACTTCACTTCCTACGAAAATGGCTCGATAACTGCTTTGCCTCAAAAGAAGAACAGTTTTTTGGGCGTAGCATCCACGCATTGCCAGAAAGATGGGAAAAATGTATAACTAATAATGGGCAAATACTTTGAATAAAATACTCTTAATCATTATCATACAATGAACGTGTACTTTTTACTAAAAAAAATCCGGTTTCATTTTTACACACCTGATAAATAAGTAAACTTAGGAACCATTTTTTAATTCAACCCGAGCAAGCAGGCTTACCCCGGGTAGTGTACACCGAGCAAAGGTTGTACTGGGTAAAATTATCCGGTGCGCATAGAGTAAAAAATTGTTTTTTACTTTGCACACTCTTCGTACACTGACATTAATTTCAGAGTAAAATTTGAAGGACCGAGTAAGCTCGGTGTAAGCATAGTTCACAAATAAAAACGCAGTGTGCAGAGTAAAATTACTCAGGTTGAATAAAAAAACACAGAGTATTTTTTGACAGCGCACTGGTTGCTCAGGTTGAATTTAAAAAATAGGCCCTTAATCATTCGTATTACACTTTTCAATTCGATATTTGGGTACAAATCAATTTTCTTTTTATTATATTCTGAAGAAATTTTTGCAAACTTTGGCGGCCCCCGGCAACTTCTTACGGACCCCCAGGGGCTGCGACCCCTCTGTTAAGAATCACTTCACTAAACAATTAAAGCTTATAATTCACAATTACCAATAAGCTATCACTAAGGGGATATGTGGTGTATTGTAAGAATATAATAGCTAATAAGAAGTAAAACTAAACGCATGATATCCTTACGTCTCATAACATCCTGCAGCTGATTCACGATTAATACAATTGGCTATTTTGCTAATTTTTGGACAATGCTAGAGGAAAACTGAGTAGCATATAAGAAATGATTTTAGAAAATTTTACGTGACATTAATAAGCAAAAATAACTGCCTTCTTCTATGTAGTTTATTCCAAAAACTAGTGGAATAATCAGCATTGAAATGGAATGGTCCAAAAAGCCCTCGCATCTTTACCTTCGTTTAAACTTTAAACTAATGATAATTGAAAAAAAATATGTGAACAGATTTTAGTTTTAAGGATTATAATTTTCAAAATATTTCTCTTCCAGACAAAATTTCATCGGATTTTCACTATAGCATAGAACTTATGAAACTTCGAAAATATACGCGTCCTTCAATTCTAGATTCGTAAAAAAATGAATCCCATGCGAAAGTTTGACTAAACGTTTTTTGCGGAAGGAGAAATTATTTTAACCTTAAATAAATATTTCGAATATTTTACCTGGATCGAACTAATTAATTTTACCAAGCCTATTGCAATAAAATTCTAAGCGAAACTCACTTGCTCAAACTATAGTATTATTTAGGATCAAAAACACATTATTAATACTTATGTACTTCTATTCAATCCTACAGTACCTTCACCCGAGAAAAGAACATTCAAGGCATCGCGAAACCAAAACTAATATTTTTTTAGAGATGAAGGGGTTAGATTCGAGGGAGGTTTTGTCGATAGTGAGGTAATTGAAACAATAATCATCTTGAATTCTAAAGTTATTTTACAATCTGGCATAGCCTGCGAATTTAGTTCCATAAAACGAAAAAAAATTTGTTCATTTCTATGAGTCGTTGAAATTATATTTCGCGTCAGTAAATAATTTCACCGAATTCTTGTTTTGTTTTTTCTGAATGTTTTCTATGAATTTCTTCTCTCTGAACTGACTTTTCTCAGAATTGTATTCTCTCAGAATTGATGATTTCTCTGAATTGTCCTTTCTTTGAATATAGTTTTATCGGAATCGTCGTTTTTTTTTTCTCTGAATTGAGGAATTACTGGCTTGACACCTCGATTACTTGTTGGCGATCTAGTGACTTGGATTTAGTTTAAGCCGAAAATCAATAAAACTCACAATATACAATACTTGTGAATAGTACATAGTGCATTACTTTTGATTGATATCACATGCTGTTTCTAACAAAAGCTAATTGGCATGAAATGCAATCTGTGCAAGATGTTGCGAGTTTGCTGGTTAATGGTTATTTTTGGAACGGCGTTATAGATTTTATGGATGTATGTAGTTACAAAATCTTTACACAAAACAAAGCGGCTACGAATTGTGACGCTTTTGATTTATTTTCAGAAAAATAAGTCGGTTAATTTTCCCAACCTAAAGCATTTGACATAAACAAGGGAAACGGGCCAAACATAAATCAATAAAATAGACGAGTCATATAATTGTTTTCTAATAATTGAGATAAATTTAAATTCCAATAATGAATGAGAATTTCATTGTGCATAATTCACTTTTTTAAGATAACATATTAGCCCGTCATTACACAAGCCCGGGATAAATTCGATTCGTTTCGTTTGGTTCCGCTCCGTTTTAAATAAAAATATTTAAATGCAAAGGTAGCTAAATTTACGTTTTCCATACAACAAAAAAAAAATCAGAACAAAACAAATCTACCGTGTTTTTTTTTATGCATTCTGCAGAAAGAATAGAAGGATCGGAATAGCGGTCGCGTGAATTTAGAATATTCTGCGGGAAATGTTCTTGATTCTGCCTCTAAAATATATTTCAACTGAGACTTTGTGTATTTCTACTTGGTCGAGCCACGACGAAGCGAACGAGAATTAAAGAATGTTAATAAAATGGTTATAGCGCCATTTCTTAAGGCAAAAGGGGCGAAGGTTGGTTCCAATAAACCGGAAAAGAGACGATAATGGTCGTCGGTTATGTAGTAAAAAAGCTCTTATTAGGACTCACCTCTCTTCGCGAATAACTCTAAGGATGTTAAGCTTCATTCCCCGCCCGTGTACATACAGTTTATTTTGGATACACTCTTGAAAAAAGAAAAAATATATTTTTGCCTCTCAAATAAATTTTTTTGTCTATTTACTTTTCTATATTCTTGTACATCATATAATACCCTCCAATAACATGAACGATGCCGATAAATCGGCTGGCTTACAATTTCGTTAGCATCGAACACGCCCTGCAGAGCCCTATCATTGAAATGAAATGACTCGAACTTGAGAAACCATATCCGTTGTAGCTCGAGTCTTACAACAATTTCCCGATAGTACAAGCCCTATATAGAATGCCGTTTTTCAAATATCGGCATTAAACTTTAAACAAACGGACGATTAATGTTCCAAATCAAATATTGTATTATATTTCATGGGTAAAATTAGCTCAGCCAACATTTTCCACAGTTTCTCCTAAGCCACAAAAAAATAATTTGTTCGCTTCAATTTAAATTGGTTTGAGAGAAAACTTAAAAAAAAAATTTAAATGTTTAGGTAATAAATCTACAAAAATAATTTACGCCGATTCACATCAAGAATCAATCAATCAAGAATGTTAATTATAAAAATAATATCATTTTGTCGACGCATTACAGAGCTAGGTTACATATTAAAATTACAGATTACAGGGGCGTTATCTTGCCAAATGGCCTACGTAAACTAATAAATTTAATTTAAAGAATCAGTAAGGATAAGCCTTAATTTGTTACGGTTGATCAACCTAGAGGATTTCAATATTACACAACATGGCGTATACATTTGAAGCATTAAAATTTCGTGGAAACCACTTCTTGCATGTCTGGCACAAGCTTTAAACAACAAAATTCACGATAGTTTTGATGAAATAATTCATTTCGATAAAATTCGATTAAGTATACAAATTATTGATAATGATAACGTCATGTCGATTTATTCATTTGAAACCGATAATTAGCAAAACTGGAATACTGGAAGTCTGATTAATTCTACTATATAAGTAGGAGTCGCATTCGCATCATATTTTTCATTGTAATAACTTTGATAAGCATATACGAATAAAAATGTTTTGTTTATTTTTAATGTCATCACGCTTATCTGATATTTAATAAAATAAAAAACAAAATTCACATTAAAGCACAAGAAAACTTTCTTAATTACGTACTAGGTTACAAAATTATTTTCTTCTACAATAATAGAAATTTAAATAGTTAATTCTTAACGTTATTTAATGTTTTATTTTCTCACGATTTACAATAAAACGAATACAATTAAAAAATGTAAGATGTTCCTAATTTTTTGTTCGTTTTGTATTGCCGTAGCGGAAATATTTATGAAATGGTTATCCTCAAGAAGAACTCAATTACGCTGGTGAAAATGTAATTTTGATAGATTTTTTTTTGTTTAAACTAAAGTTTAACGTCTAAATGCGGTTCAAAATACATGAAATGATGCTTGGTTGGGGGCTAGTTTATATTTGTTTACCCTTATATTTAAAAAGGTAAATAAAAGCAACATGTGTTTAAAAGTAATTTATTTTCGATATGTAATTAATCACTTAAATAGGTTTTGGTGTGAAGATTTATATTATTCTAAAATTATGTATGACGTAGTGAATCACCTAATGAAAACATGTAACAAAACTTGAGTGCAATAAAAAGGGGTTTATGTGCTTCTTATTCAATGTAGTGTAAAAAATGGAGGTGTGAATATGTTGTTAATACCCGACTTACTTTTACCACGAATGCATACATACAGTGAACAAAATAAGTCTGCGTACGCCCGATCTGTTAATTAAAAATCAATGTAAAGACTATCTTAAGACATTTCGAATCTCATTCTTTATTAACAAAAATAATATTTATTCTTAATTAAAACCATTCAAACAAGAGTTAGTCTAAAAATTCATTAAATTAAAAAAAATATATTTTTCTTATCTTTGAACTACAAAATTTATTGAAAAAAAAGTCTGCGTACGTTTAAATAATATTAAAAATTCTACAAAATATATTTCACATTAGTATTTCGTTGGATTCCCTTTAGCTCAAATAAAAGCCTCAAGCTGCCTTTTCATTGATCCAACTAGGTTTGAAGTCACCTGTGGTGATATTTTAGCCCATTCCTCTAAAATTTTGGATTTCAGAACAGATTTAGAAGATTTATGGTGTTTGCGCACTTGCCGATCGAGTAATTCCCATAAATGTTCGATCGGGTTGAGATTCGGCGATTGAGCGGTGTATGGAATTATTTTCGCACGTTATTCAAAAGCCATTCTTTGACCACGTAATCCGTATGCTTCGGATCGTTGTCATGTTGAAAAAGCGAATTCCGATTCTAGCCCCAATTTCGACGCACTATCCACTAAATTGTTTTTAAAATGTTTAAGTACATCACTTTGTCCATTTTAGTGCCTAAATTTCAGAAAACCAACTAGTCAACACATTTAAATAATCTTTAAATTTATTTAAATCTTTGTCGTTTTTGTAACTTTTCAACATAATTGCAAAAATTATAAATGGTAATATTTAATATAAAAGTTGCCACTTCCGATACACAAATTTCCACCAAATTTCGTTCTTAAAGGTCTCCCAATTTATGTAAAAAGCTTAAGTATGAAGTCTTACTCCGAATAGTCAATCCGCCTGGATTGTAGAATTTTGGTGAAATAGTTTGTGTCTTATCATTTCCCAAATTTTGGAAAATTGAGCTGGACCTTTTGCACGGTAAAAATTTGTACTTAATTTTTAATTTCAAATAATATAAATAAAACGTACATTTTTTGTAGACTGGTTGAAAACGGTGAGACCTCATGCCGCATGTGGTATGGAGGGGTGACACAACTGAAAAAATTAACTTTTCAGTTAATTCACTAGAAAGATGCACAATCTTAGATTTCATATCACGCAATAAAATCATTTTTGTTTTTCCTTCACCGAAAATGATAGAGCGCAAAGTGTTATTCTTCGTTTTATGATTTTGGAATTTAATAACGTAATTAGTATTATTTTTTGTTTTTGCTCTCCTGGAAAATTTTAATTTTTGAGTTGTGTCTCTTTTGCATGTCATGTGCGATATGTGTTACGGCATGGCAAAGGGAAAATGGTTTTTAATTTTTTGTTTTCGTTGTAACGACAAGTAAATCTTTGATGTGCTATTAATGTTAACTATTTTTTAGATTGCTTGCGATTGATTTGAGTTCAAAATCCTATTCAACGACTTGCTCATGCAACAATTATGTAAGAAGCGTTCCGCGTGGTTTTATTTTCCCTTCGTTCCGTTCACCTCACGTAAACCTTGATCTTTTTTGATTGACTGAGATGTGCGGAATTATCTCAGTAATCTGTTTCTAGACAGTATACTGCAGATGATGCATAAATTAATTTTTGGGTATGAATTTGCCTGGATTGGAATTCTAGCAAATTTTAGTTTTGAGAAGCTGGATTTGACTGCGTCGTCATCTCTACCCAATTTTGAATACCTGATTTGACAATATATATTTTAGGGATATGATTCCCAAGTTCTATTCAGAATGGTCGAATTGTAAAACTTCATCAAAAGACACGTTAAAATCTCAATATAAGCTGCCTGTTTATTAGAATCCTACATCAGCTCTGGATTTAATTCATTATATCCGGATCCCAAAATTTCGTCAAATTCAGCTTTGCACAGTGAATTTGACCATCATTTGTTGAGAAATAGTTAGAGTGACAATCTAATTCTGCATACCATATTTGACAGTAATTGGTTGAGGAATGATAAAGCTCTATTGAGCATGGCATAATATGTTCTGTGCAGTATAGTTTACTTGATAATTAATCGAATATGTCTCACATATTTTTTGTTAAATACTAATATATTTTAGAGTAATTTTTATTATAATTTAAATAATTATGGTTTCAGGAAATTCTACTGTAAGTTGTGGAATTGCATTAGGATTAAATTAATAAATGTTTATATTATTTAGGAAGCCGGAAAATATTAATTTAGAATTAAATTTCAGGAAATTTCCAGATGTAAGTGAAATAATATTTCTTTGAAATATAAATTGGATGTTTCACAAGCCACAAACCGATTAGCTCCATTTTTTGAATTTTTTTAAATTTTAATATCAACGTACTTGGCTCTGATAATTGTATATATTCAAAATAAATTTCTATAACAATAAGTGTTAACACCATTAAATGACAAAATTAAAAGTAACTAAAGTTGCAATTTATAAGGAATTTTAATACCATTTTTCTATTTTCTCATATTTTATCAACTTTTTGTTTTACCGAGTTAATCGTGTTGGCAAATGAAGCATCCAATTGTTGATTGTGTAGATTAGAATTGCGTTGTTATTGTGTTACTAACTATCGACTTTATCTAGGTGTCTGTAACCGGGCTGATTCAATTAATCAATTTGTTTAGGAAGCCAAAAAAGCATTAATTTAGAATTAAATTTCATAAAATTGCCAGATGTACGTGAAATAATAAAATTTTTCCCTCGGTTTGCTGATTTAGAGAAGCAATTGTTGTAGACCAATACCATCGTTATCCAAAAAACCTATTAAGCCTTTATCCTCCCTCTAGTAGATTAGAAGTAGATTAGAATTGTGTTGTGCCGTACGAACGCTAGGTGCCTGAAACCGGGTCGTTCCGCCCCAAAAAAAACCTTTCCTATCCTTCCTATTGTTATGTGTAAACAGGCTGTAGGAATAAGCCCGGCGTTATCCGGGACACTTGTCACATACCTTGGTCTTACAGTCCAATCAATCAATCAAATCTAATTTAGAATCTTTTAGTTCATACTCTTTTTTCTCATAAAAGATACACTTTTCAAAGTATAAGCAAAAAACGAAAAGCCTCCGAGGAAAGCTCAAGTATGAAGTTTCACCCAGGTCAGTCAATCTGTCTGGATTGCACAAAGGCCGAATTTTTATTTAAAAACAATTTTTGTCAAAAACCGTTATTTCCAGCTTTATGCCAGCAAAACTCGCTACTCTAGCAAAAGGTTATTGACAATGTTAAAACTGAACACTTGGGTAATGTGAACTGGAAATCACTAAAATATACACATTTGATTACCTCATTCGCCGCTTATCATTTTTCGAATTAATCCAAATAGATTATCATACACTTGATATTATGTGGTTATTTGTTGTTGTTTACGATATTCTCAGCATATCAGACATTAAACTCTTCATTATTAATATTACAAATAAATAATATAGGTGCGGGCATGTCCAAACATTTCCATATACATACTGGTAAATATGCGAAAGACTTAAAAATAAACTGTTTAAGTATGACATACTTAGCACAGGGCGTAATCAAACTGTTATCTTAGGAGGTCTTGCTTGATATTACAAGTAATTTTTATTGTAGCTTTTAAAATTGTTGTACCGCATTAAATAAAACAACAAAATTTTAATGTATTGCTGTTTCTACACGAGAGATTAAAATTACAGATGGTTGATGCCAAACGATAAAAAATTATGAAGTTTTACCACCCGAGTTCAATCGATTCATGACTTTTCATCAGAAGAATGGATTTTCAAACAGGGACGATATTCAATAGGGAAACTTCTCAAAAAGATATACAATCGAAACTCTATTATCAGGGCTTATCCGTAAGGATCTATTATCTGTGATATGTTTGAGTCTTGTTTATCTGAAATTTTAATTGATTTTCCAAGATTTTGTCATTTACATTTTGTAAAATAATATGAGGTACAATAGGGATTTTTAAAAATGTGTTTGTTAAAAATGATACAAGGGTTAACAAATTTTGTGGGTGGTTATGAAGGCCGCTTCTAAATATAACAAATCTATTTTTATACATAGAAACTATAACGTTTGCCTCGAAATTGGACAAGGCAGTATACATCGTGCTACCATCGGAACATACTTCTTACACATTCTGTCACACAAACACGGGGACACGCTCTACGATGACTAAGGCTGCGTACATGAAATCGGGAGTTAGTTCGGAAAAATACCATGGTATCACACAGAATGTATTAAAACAACAACAAAGTTAAAATTATTTCAACTCGAGTCATTTATTTAAAAGCCATCTTTTTGATTTGTGTGGAATGGTATATTGACCATCTGATATTGCTCGGCCCAACAAATATTCAATACGGCTCCAAGTACATCCTCCTACAGAATACGAAAAACCTAAAAAATTTAACGAATGAGGTACAATTTGTAAGAATATTTATGAATTTCCTATAGATATGTGGAATAACAGTATAAAGAATGAGTGATAAGAATTCGCTCATTTGCTGGAACAGTGACACAACTCAAAATTTTTAATTTTTCAGTAGAGCAATTTGAAAATATCGCTCAAAATTGTTTGTAAAAACGGCGTTTTTCAAAAGTAAATAAAAATACATTCTGATTAGAAAAAAAAAATATTTTTCTATTCCTACATCCTCAATCGGATTTTAATTTTTATAATTCTTTAATATTTTGCAAATTTTCTTAGCATTGTTTTCAGTATCTTAAAATGTTAATTTCTGTTGCGAATTGAGTGATTTTTTATATGGAAGTTTACCTAATTTGATACAAATAACTACACAAGTGAGTATGATTTGATACTACATACTAAAAATATGAATTATTAGGTATCGTTTGATTCGAATATCTTAGAAATGAGTGAAATTTGAGTTGTGTCACTGTTCCAGCAAATGAGCGAATTATTGGATGTGGGAAATATAAGGTGTACTTATAGAGGCTTATAATTGTATACCAGGGTGGTCTGAAAAATTTCCGAGCTAACACAGATACAAGACTTTTTTTCTTCCAATTGATTTTTATTTCTTCACATTGTCTCATAGTAAACCTATATACACTTTCCCCATCTCTTCAACCCGTCCAAATATTACTCGGCGTCTTTCTGTGCAAAATAGGTTTTTAAAAAGGTGATCGCCTCCTCATTCGATGAAAATCTGTGTCCTCCGAGAGCAATTTTTAACTTAGTGAACAAAAACAGTCACTTGGGCATAGATCTGGACATAGATTCTGATCAAATGACAAATGACTCATGACAATTTTTTGTGACATTGTACTAAAAATACTGCTACAATTTTGTGACAAATACTTGTGAGTACTAAATCGCGATTCGTATGCCATGACTTTTCCGAAATGCCACAAAAAATAAGCTGACAATTTTAATAATATTGTCATTGTTTTTTACAATCGTGACAAAAGTTTTTATACAAAATATGTGAGTATTTACAATTAAAACAAAATAAATTTATTCTTTATTGAAAAGCAAATAATTTTGCTATAACTTAAAACTGTAGTTGCTGTAAACTGCTATAAGTGTCATTTGATCCGAATCGTAAATTTTCAGTGACTTTAATTTGTACCAATAAGCAAATGATACGAAAAATTGTCATTTTGTCGGAATCTACCCCCCCCCCCCCCCTGAATAAAAAGGGTGGTTAAGCAGTTCAAACCGTAATTCGTCGATTTTCGCTATGGCAACCGCTGAGATGAGACGGCGCATTATCTTGGTGGAGCAAGATTTTTTTTTCTGCAAATGTGCCCGTTTTTTCGCAATTTCTGCCTTCAGCTTGTCAAGTAATAACGCAAAGTATGATCCTGTAATGGATTTTCCTTTTAGAAGATAATCGATTAAGATAACTCCATGACTGACCCAGAAAACAGTCGCGATCACTTTCTCAGCCGAAGGAACAGCCTTTACGTTTTTGGAGCCGATTCCCCCTCTTGGCAGTCTACCGTTTTGACGGTATTTTTGATTCTCGGGTGTAATTGTGTAACCAAGTTTCATCAACAGCAATAAGCCAGCGCCAAATGCTCAGTCGAACACGTGTTTAGTCCAAAGTGAGCAAACGCGGCACTCAACGCGCGGACAGTTTAGTCTGGCCTAAATCTTGATATTCATAACCTCTTCTAACTCTCTAACTTTAATTCGATGATTGTCTAGCACCATTTGGTGAACTTGAGCGATGTTATCGTCAGTGGTTGCAGTTTTTGGACGTCACGAACTTTCATCATCCCTCAAGCTGGTACGGCCTTCTTTAAATTCGGCTTGCCAAAATTTCACGGTGGTAAATGATGGTGTCGGGTCCCTGTACGTTTTTACAGGGCGTAGCGCTCTCTCTGTAGCGTTCATCTTTGATTTGCGTAGGCGTATTGCCTTTCAAAAATAAATATTTAATGACAGCTCGATACTCGAGTTTTTCCATTTTCACAAAAACACTCACATCGACTCACTCAAACGATTGTTAAACAAAAACAGCGTGGCGAAATATCGCTGAGTACCGTTCAACGCATGTGCAAACACACTCCTCTACTTTTGTTGACGAGTGCTGCAATCTTCATGTTGACGTCGGAAACTTTTCAGACAACCCTCATATTATGAAGAAAAGATTACTTGTAAATTGTAGGAGGACAACGTCACTCGTTTTATAGGAGACTAACCAAAAAATAAAGCTGAAAAACATATTTGAATTTTCATAAACATTAGCCTCGTTTTTATACCTGAAACATATTTAACTTGAATAATTAGGGCCTCTCTTTAATCAAGTTTTTAGTACTTAATGATTGCGATGTGAAACATTGAAATAATTTTAAAATGTCGAAGTCAACATTTTGAACTATGTACAACGCTAACAAAAACTCTGTTGAAACAAAAACAATATTTTGGGAGAGATCCTAACAAAAATTTAGAGATAGTTTGCAACAAAAATTATAAAAAACAGATCCTTGGGTTACGAATTTTCGAATTTTTTAAAAACAACACTTAGAGCCGCCGAGAATCGTTTTTACCTAATGTATTTACATGCAAAGAATGGAAACTCGTTTTCACCTAAAACAGGTTCTTCGAATATTGTTCTAAAATGTAAAAATTTGTCACCAAAACATTTGATAATTTTTTTAAACCCTCTCTGATCATGTTCACCTATTTAGCAGAATGCCACGTTTTATTTACTTAATAGTTCTATATACAGGTAATCCTCGAAGAGCATGGTACTTGAGCACGAGTTTCGAAGAACATGGATATCTTCTCTCGAATTACACGATTTTCAAACTACAAGATTTTCAAATAATTATTTTGAAAAAGAATAAAATATGTATTATATATGTCGTCCTTTTTGTTTTTTGTATACCACACTTAGAAAAAAATATGACAAATACAAGATTGCATTTACCATATTATGATAATACTAAATTATTGTGATATTCCTTATCATATTTTTCACATGTAACATCATTGTTATGATGAAGAAGAATGATCATGAATATCATATTATGATACAATCAATCATTTAAATAATTATATTTACACACAATGATGATATTAATCGTATAAACTAAGTTTGATAGTATTTCTAATAATTGTACGATAGGGAATATCACAATAATTTAGTATTATGATAATATGGTAAATGCAATCATGTTCTCTTTTCTTTTTTTTATTAATTTCAATGCAATCTGTTTTGGGGCACAAGGCTCTCTCTACTCTTTCGCGGTTTTGCTTATTCCGTGCTTACTTTATGCCTATTCGACCAACTTTGAGAACGTACGGCTATAGGACCGTTTTAAGATCATCTACACATTGCAAGGCCTCATGCCAGCCTAAACTGGCATGGAATATGGGTCGGGCCATGAGTTTTGCACACCCGACAGGGGGTCATAGATGTATTACATTTCACCACAAATCGTAATTCGTTAGTAGTCGTTCGATCGTAATGTTTTTTTTTATTTTCACACTCCCGTTTACAACAGTACGGTTTCAAAGAATACGAAACCAATTAATCGCACAATTCACCTAAAATAATTAAACTTAAAATTCGTCCCAAAATGTATTTTAAAGAATTCAAAAAAATATAATTAATGATTTATTTATTTAGCTTAATCTACTGTGTCAGTTTGGAATTTACTACTAAGGTTCGAACTTTTTGAACTTTTTTAGTTCGTTCATTCAAACAATTCATTTCGACCAATCATATTGCTCTAAAATGACGATTTTTTTCTTCCGCATTTTGCACAAGAGATGATTGGTCAAAAAAAATTGTTTGAATGAACAAACGAACGCAACCATAAAGGCGCCTTAAGTTATATAAGCGAATTAAAAAATTGATTCGTCAACCTTCGGCCACAAAACAAAGGTACATATAGTTAATAGTTGCTGTGTTTTTTTATTAGCGCCCGATAGCTGTATCCGGAGCAGCCAATTTTCTATGTGAAAACTTATATTTAGCGCGCTATTATTGCATTTAATTAATTTATTTAACTCTAAACTAAGATTTTTCATTCAACTTTTTAATTAAAAATCGATAAAAAAATATCTTGGCTCACTTATTTATTGGGAGCCGCTATCGGGAGCGCTATCCATTTCAATGGGAAATTTGAAAAGGCTTTTATTTTTGTAAACCCCTGAAATCATTAGAAACTAAATCTTACAATAAAAATTTAAAACGTAGCAAAATGAATTCTTGTTTATAACGTCATGTCAAAATAAATGTCAATTAATATATTTCAGGTGATAAATATCTGTTTTATTGATGAATTTAGTTTTAATTTTTATAATACAGCGACATCAGTGAATAATAGCTGCAGTTTCAATAGAAAATTGCCATTTGGCTCCGGATAGTGCTCCAATATTAAAACACAGCAAGTATAACGCTCTTATGATTCTGCTGATATAGATCCACCAAAATAGTTATTTGTTTTAATAGGAATTTTGAATTCTTTAAAGGGCGATGAAGTAGCGAAGTACATGACTTATTGTATGAATTTTTTTTTGGGTCAATTGTATTTTTTTATGTCTGTACGTTTGCCTTACAAACCATTTTTGTTTCGGATTCATTCGAATGACATACAAAATGCATTAGTAATGTATTTTTGTATGTATATTTTTGTACGAATTTCGCGTTATAACTTTTTTGGATTCATATTTTACAGCGATACAGTTTTTGTTGCCAATGGGATTGGTTGTATGGGCCCCGTAGTATACAGTGTTGTACAATTTATATTTCGTAATAGATGTATTGCATTATTGCAATGTACGTAAAAGTGCGCCCAAAGGAAATAAAGTAGATAGACAGATACTACTACAAAGACATAAATTCAACGGTTAAAATAAAATTTACCTCATTACTTCATTTATTATTTATCGCAACTTATATATGTATGAGCATTATGAGAAATGATAAGATTAAAATGTGTACGTAAGTAAATGTGTAGTAAAAGAAAAGATATTATCTAGTTAATCGAGGAAAAATAATTATTGGGTCGATGGAGTTCATGTGGTTTGACTTGGCTGATTTCAATAAAGAAAAGAATATACATACCATGTCAATTTCTTTAAACTTTTTATATTAAATGAACAAAACAATCAAATTGTATTATTTTTATGTATCATTTCTACATTTTATTTATTTTTTGTTATGTTCTTGCTGTTAGTTTTCCGGTTAAAGAACTTGTTCTTTTTGTTTTGTTACGTTTAAGTTTCGTTTATTTTATATCATGAAGTTTTATAATTTATACCAACAACATAATACTGTCATCAAACTTGATAGTAAATTTTTAACAACTCTATAATATTGTATTGTGTTCATCGCTTTAAAACTAGACTGTTTTCATTGTGTGCAACAGTCTTTATTAACTTACACTACCGAAAAATAAAAATCACGCTTCAAAATTGAACTGCATTCTAAGCACAATGTGTTTGAAATGTATAGGATCTAATCGTGATTAATTTCAATTTATCATGTACATTATTATACCATA
Organism: Nephrotoma appendiculata; assembly: GCA_947310385.1. NCBI lineage: Eukaryota > Metazoa > Arthropoda > Insecta > Diptera > Tipulidae > Nephrotoma > Nephrotoma appendiculata. The sequence continues at coordinate 159,658,184 of OX371225.1, read as the reverse complement.
AAAAATTGTTATATTAAATTTAATTAATTTTAGTTTGTTTTTATGAATCGAGTCATTCATAAATTTTATAATATGTGCCGATGTGCGTATATCGACATCATCACTGTTTCATTGGTATATAGCGTAATAAATCCCATTCGGCCTTAATTCAATTAAATAACATGAATTATTATTATTAGTATGAACATCATATTGTTGCACACGATTTAGAGCTTATATATTTGACTCGAACCATAGTTACCATACACAGTGTTAAACTATGATTTACCCATAAAAATATGTTTGCTATATTATGAGCGCAATAAAATTGGGCGATTCAAGCACAAAACCGTATATAATAAAGATGATGATATCAAAATGCAGAACGGGGACGAAAACGATAATATGTAGTATGTATCCAATATTGCATTTAGTATTCAAATTAATTAAGAACAATATTGTTTTTCTAATTTAGACCGGGTAAGATCATAAAAATTTCATGAGTTCTTTTAAAATTTATGATCGCCCGTATCAAAATGATATTGTTAGATTTATTTTCGTACGATATAATATGTATGTAAGTATGTAATCTGTAAAATGTAGGTCCAAACGAGGTCGATTTTGAAGATATTCCATTAAAATTGATTTCTATGTGCGTTTTTAAGGATTGGGTTAAAATGTAGAGTGATAATGTAGGATTAAGAAAAAACTTTGAAGGTATTCGAAGTAGGAATGAAGAAGCAAATTTTTGACAGTTTTTTTTATTTTCTAACGTAAATCACCTTTTAGCGCGATACACTTTCCCACCGTCCCTGACTTTTTTTGAACCATTTAAAAGTACGACCAGGTTCGGTAAGTCAGCGGTTGCGGTAGCAATTCATTGCGAAATGTGACCGCAATGATTTGGGATGAATGAGCAGGTGCGTTGTCGTGGTGGAATTGCAGTTTTCTTTACCAAATGGGGCCGTGTCTCCTTTAATTCCTCATTGAGCCCTGCAATGCATTACATTATTGCCCCGTAAACGTCCTTTCTGTCTATAAAAATTCTATTAGGAGTATTCTCTTTGAATCGTAAATATTTTGCCTTCTTCGGATGGATTCCCCTGAGCAAATCCATTGTTTTGTCTGTCGCTTAGTCTCTGTCGACTGCAGATTTTTCTTTAAGAGGTCCAAACACTACGGCACTCATCAGGCCAACACCTTTCCATTCCTAGATTTATATAGGGTTTTCCAATAAGAATGACATGATTTCTTAAAAAAAACACACTAATTGTTAAAGAAATTGAAATGTTTTTTATTTAATGTGAGGTACAATCGATACAATTAAGTTCTGAGTAAAACGTCATTCAAATGGCATCCACGACTTCTTCTGCAGGAACGAATTCGATGAACCCAATTTTCGAGCACTTTTTACACTAAATCAAGTCGTATGTCATGAATAGCACGTTCAATATTGACTTGTAAAGCTTGAAGAGAGTTTGGTTTATTGCTAAAGACCAATGACTTCAAATAACCTCACAAGAAATAGTCTAATGGTGTTAAATCACAACTTCTTGGAGGCCATTCAATATCACAATTTCTTGAAATAATCGAATCTCCAAACTTTTCTCGCAATAATTCAATTGTTGCACTTGCTGTGTGGCACGTAGCCCCGTCTTGTTGGAACCAAATGCTGTCAAGATCAACTTCTTCCAATTTCAACCATAAAAAGTTGGTTATCATCCATCTAACATATACCGATCTCCATTGACAGTAACGGTGTTACCAGCGTCAATTCGAAAAAATACGGACCGATGATTCCACCAGACCAAAAACCACACCAAACTGTCAATTTAGGTGAATGTAATGGTTTTTCATGAATAATATGTGGAATTTCTTCGCACCAGAATCGACAGTTTTGTTCATTTACCGCACTATTCAGATGAAAGTGAACCTCATCGGAGAAGATGATTTTCTTAAAAAAATCGTTATCGTTTTAAAGTTGTTCCAAGGCAAAATCAGCAAATTCACGACGATTGTGATAGTCCAACGGCTTCAGTTCTTGAATGAGAACAATTTTATACGGATGCAAACCCAAATTTTTTCTCAAAATCCGCCAGGTTGTGTTTTGAGACAGTCCCAATTCTTGAGAACGTCTTGGAATCGACAAATTGCGGCCTTCAGCAACACTTGCCTGAACGGCAGCAATATTTGCATTACTTCGAGTGTTTCTTTGTCTTATTGGCACTTGAACATTATATAAAGAAAATGTACGATCAAAATTTTCAACAATTCGACGAATAGCGAGCACACTTGGACGATTATTACGACAATAAAATGTCAAAATTACACGAAAAGTTGCAATTGGACAACGATTATTTTGATAATAAAGCTGAATAATTTGTAAACATTGTTCTTACGTATATCTCACCATGATGAAATTGTAAACATTGCTGAATACAATGAAACAAAAAATGACAGATCATGACATATTACAAATGGCCGAAACGTCACTTAAAAATCATATCATTCCTATTGGAAAACCCTATATCTGAAACGTTTATTGTCGTTCCAAAGGAAACGCCTGCGACCTCTGATATTTATTTGTCGTGTCAAAATTTTGAGTGATAGAAATTGTCGTTTGGTGATAGCAGTCGGAAGTAAATATTTATAATGCAACATACTAAGATTTAAAAAACTGCCACAGCAAACAGCCACAGTAAACAATTATTTTGTAAGTTTCGACTTAATAATCTAGTAACCAAGAAGATAAGTAGTCACATCGCATGAAGTCATGCGACTGGGAATAGAAGTGTTATGCTTTATTCATAACATCGGGAAAAATACCATAGTACTCAGATGAAATTGGTCACTTTTGGAATTTTGCTCAATATATTAGTCTATTTTGTTTGTCATCCAAAAAATAAAATCTTTTATTTTTATTTTGCGGTTAGCTGTGTTAATACAAAACTGTGTTTCTGCTCTATTCTGATTTATTTATGAATGCTGGAGGAGGATCATATTTTTTGATATAAAAATAATACACCTATATTGTTGGTGAACCTGAAAAAAATATAGTAGAATGAAATGATACAAATTCCCAAACAGTAAACCCAAATAATGAAAATTCAACAACTGAGGTGATAGATCAGAATGCAACGCCCCGTTCTACTAGTGCAAGTTTTTCAGATTCGTGTGCCGATAAAATTGAAGCTTTAGAACATCTTACATATCGAAAATATTTTAAAACGCTCCAATTTGGGGCCCCGTCTCAGGTAGTCAAATTGAAAATGTCTGATAGTAGCATTTTATTTAGGAATCCAGACAGACTATTTGATGATACTTCTACAAATGTTAATGGACCAAGCCACACACGGTCTCAGTTTCTGGCTTCAAACTTAGTCGTAATAGATTTTTATTATTAATTTAAACCCTTAAGTATTTTATATTAAAACACCATTTTTTTTGTATTGTTTTATTCTGCTGTCTCGAAAATAAAATTTAAACAAAATCTACATCTCAAAATGCCCTTAAATTTTTTTTATTTTCATTCCTATTTTTTTCGAAAAAATTTTTTACGCAGTTAAAACGGATTTTGTAGGTAAAAGGGGAAGAAAGGAAGGTGAAACCGTGTGTGTCTTGGCCCAATGAAAATGGTTTACAATAAAACGCAATTTATTTTTTTAAAGACAAGAATGTTAAATTTTTTATTTCACCAGCCACACATTTTTAAAACGTTAATAGCTGTGTTTCTTGACGCTTGATCTGATCCAGTTCAGTTCATGTTTCATGAAACAACATAAAGGCGCTTGCTAGATTTAAAATCAAAATTTGTGATCTAAAACAAAATTTGAATCATGTTTTCCATATAAAATTTGAACTGATCTTGATCAATGAGCGTCAAGAAACACGGCAAATATAGAACTGGATCATTTGTTCTTTTGTCTTTTTGTCCCCACCCAATTCAAAATGTTCACATCTTTTCAATGGAGTTTGTTTGCGGTATTTAAATTCCGTGCATTTTACACGCAACACAATCTTCAACATCAATCTTCAACATCAACTTCAATATTATTTTCACTTGAAAATTACACCAAAAAAACAAAATAATCTTGCTTGTCAAAAATAAGCAGAAAAAATTATTACGTACTTTATTATGAGCAAAATAATAGACCATATTTTTTTTTTTTTAGATTTTACTTGGTACCCCTGCATTTTTGCTCAAAGTAAGAACTTTTTCAGCTCGAACATGGAAAAAGTAGGCGGAGTCTTTACATTTTGAAGCGATGTGATTAGTATAGGGAGAGCATGGATATCAATACTATGGTATTTTTCCCGATGTTATGAATAAAGCTTTAAGCCTCAACCAGTGAAAACTTGAGAGTTTAAGTTTTGCTTCGTTTGGACCACTTAGGGGAGCGGTACGACCACCAAAATTTTAGAGGTCAGTTGTTTATTTGTGACGAGAATCCTATTGGCGATTTTCATCGAATGTAGATAGCGTTAGTTTCTACGTCTACAAGAGGCACGAGAATTGTCAAATTCATTGTTATGACAGTTTTAATCCACCTTGCTTCATAGCAAACTATGATTTACATTTTGTTCACCAGATGTCAGCTACTTTGTTGAAAACCGCGAATAAAATTTGGGTGATTGTAGTATTAACCAAAATGGTAAAACAGCGAGCAACTTAAGCTCTTAAGTGTTCGCTGGTTGAGGCACTAGTCTGTTGCCAATGCTGTCAAAAAGGTTACATATATGTGTTTTGGTAGGATCGGCGAATATTAATTTTGTGGATGGAAAAAATGGATCAGAGATTTTGTATTAACAATCAAAGATGTCGCTGTTGCTCCACGAATTTGTGGCGAAACAATGCATGACTTTTGAGCCACAATAATCCACCTGCCATGATACTGCATTGCTTGTTTGTGAATTTTTGGGCAAAAACGCAACTGTAATGAGGACTAGCCTCCATATTAGCCAAACATGGCCCAGTGTGACTTTTTTCTGTTTCAAAAATAAAGAGAACCTTAAAGGGACGTTGTTTTACAAGCATAAATAAATTTAAAAACACATCATTTAGACTTTTAGAGAGCTGAATGCTATCTCAAAGATCGAATTCCATAATAGTTTGTGGCATAAGTGTATAATATCTAATGGGGATTATTAATAAAGGGGATAACATTAATGAAGACGAATGAAAAAAATTCTTCTCCAAAAACACACTTCATATTACAGAGGTGATTTATCATTAGCATGAAGCAACAGAGACACCAACCTCGCAGCAAACATAGCTAACAAAAGTTAGCTGTTTCTTGTTTTTTTTTTTTAATAAAAAGAAGGTATTAAGAGTAATTATCCAATGAATTGAATGTCCTTTTATGGTCAATAATATGGAGCCATGTTTTGGTCAATGGTGCAAACTCAACCAATTACAATAAAAGGATAACATTTCTTCGAGAATGAAAATAAACCACACGGTAAGCAAACATAAATAGAACAGTAGAGAGTTACTACTCGAATGAAACAGATTTGGATACGTGAGAAAGAGCCAAAATAGAAGATAAAAAATATTAATTCAGTCAATAAGAAGACACTTTAAGATTTCTTTAAAGTGATAACGAAAGAAAATTAATTTAATAGGCAGAACATACGAGAATCTTAGCTTAATAATTTTAAATTAGTAGTATAGTTACTTAGCTAAAGGATCCCAAAACAATTAAAGCTTGTCTAAATACATCTTATCTTCAAAATAATTATAGCCTTAATATTTTACTTTTTATTATACTAATGAAGCTTTCATTTAAATTTAAAATGATGTACTAGCAACATATTTTAGTGTTAACATGTAAATTATAATTCCAATACTACAAAATATTAGTCAAATTACAAAATGTGATTACAGTATTGTGCGAATTAATGCGAACACGGGAAATTATTGAGACAAATTATTTATTATTAATTTTTTTTACTGAAATGAATATTAATAATATATGTGCCCACCTTTGGCCTTAATGACATTTTACACACGGTTAGGCATTGCATTAATTAAATTTTGACAATTTTCTGTTATTTGCGGTTCCGGGAACCAAACCTCGATAACAGTTTCCACCCCCTTTTTTTATTGTTGTACAGTCTTGTTTCCGACTCTAACCTTACATATGGACTATAAATTATCTATCAGATTACATATAGAGAGAGTGTACATGCTAATTGACCAACTCAGGACTAGAGAAAAGTTTTGTTCTCGGACGAAACGCGTTTTGTCGTGCAGGAACAGCGTTCACGGTCTGTACGAAAATGTGCAGGGGAAAAATTGACAGCGAAACATTTCGAACAAACAGTCAAAAATCCACCAAAAAGATGTTTTGGGGATGTTTTTCGTATAAGGGCACACACAATCTTATACCCGTTTAAGACATGATGAATGGCTTGATGTATAAAGCTATGCTGGTGCAGAAATTACACCGTAATTAGAAAAAAGTCGATGTTGGCGAAAATTTTATTTTTCAACATGATTCATCGCTATGCCATAAATCAAAGTTGGTACCAAGTTACCTTGAACAGAAGAATATTTAATTCCTCGATTGGGCTGACAATTTAACGGGCTTGAATCCGATAGACAATTTATGGAAAATTTGTAAGGTTAGAGTTCGGAAACAAGGCTGTACAACAGTAAAAAAAATGGAGGAAGCTGTTATCGAGGTTTGGTTCCCGGATCCACAAATAACAGAAAATTGTCAAAATTTAATTAATGCAATGCCTAACCATGTGTAAGATGTCATTAAGGCCAAAGGTGGACACATATATTATTAATATTCATTTCAATAAAAAAATTAATAATAAATAATTTGTCTCAATAATTTCCCGTGTTCGCATTAATTCGCACAATACTGTACATCCTTCCAATGTCCCAGAAAGCGCTCAAAGCGTCTTAGATAGTTATAGAAGGTTTGATAGAATAGTGATATACATAACGAATTAAATCGATTTCTAATGCTTGGTTCACGTATGCGATCAAAAAATTATTCGCGAATCATAGGAAAATTAAATCATTGAAAACATATACAAATTTCCCCGCCCGAGATGAAATAATTTTAACTTTGGGAAAATTTTGATCGGAAGCATCCAACATAATAAAAAAAAATAACAAATTATGAGTAATAGTGCGAAATAATTACGCTCAAAGATTGGCTTGATTCGCGAATCATTTTTTGATCGCATATGTGAACCAAGCATAAAGCTTTCAAAAAATTTTTGGCGATTTTTCAAAAAACAAGTAATAATAATAATGAGAAGCTTGGGCCGAAAGTACGGAAATTGTATCTCCTTGTTGAGAAATTCTGATTATAGCTAATGACACAGTGAGTTACTGACGCCGTAAAATCAATACCACATCACCGTTTGTTCTGGACAATTTAGTTAGGACTAGATGACGCTTATAATAAAGCAATCATAGGTGCGTGCCCTCTAGGTAGAGTCTGTTTGAGCAAACTAAGCTCACCTTATAGAACTTCTATAGAGAAATCCTGAAAACGTGCAAATACGAACTAAGAAGTGCCAGAACCAACCCATGAATGCTGTACTGTGATAAATTACAAGAGTCTTCTACGCTTTTAGTTTTAGCTACCACTTCGACCACCCCGGTTTAGACTAGTGACCGGTTGTATTTTCAATTGCAACTAGCGCAGCAGCTTAGGGACAGCTAATGGAAACTCACTTTTCTGTTCTTATGAAAGCGCGCCACAAGGGCCAAGGAACACTATAACCCTCAGCCTCGTAAGGCAAATAATAATATAAGGAAAACCAAATGGTCAATAACCCGCTTTAAATCCTTTAGGTCTACAAGCCTATCCTCTTTTCGTCAAAATTTTTTGGGACGGCAAATAAATGCTCCATCGAGCCGAATACGCTGTCGAAATTACTACAAAAGTACCGTATGTACCGTATTATGTGTCAACTAATCTTCACTCCCTTTAATTGCCACATTGAGCAATCCCTTAAATATAAGGAATTCTCCATGATAGCATTTATGGATGGGGAGAGATCATTATGGATCTCATGGGACTTAGTCTGGGAGGATCCGTCATTAACAGACATGTGAGAAGAAGCACGTCACAAGGTGGGGTGTTCGCGGTCTTTGGAACTTGGTCATTAATGACCTGTTACTGAACCTGGAATGCCGCGATTTTCGAGTGGTTGCATACAGGTGCGGAGCACATAAGACTGAGTTGATCTTTTTCTGTAGGAGGTGTAAACTTCCTCTGGTTGACCCTCCACTTTAAATGGTGTCTACCTGACCTCCACAGATAATGCGGCACTGTAAAGGGATAAAAAGCCACTGTAATGGTTTATTGTTGCAAAAGTCCCATCGGGAAAATATAGGGTTTCGAGTTCCATATTGTACTCTCACTCAACCCTTCAACAATCGGACCTATTTTATTATATGTGATTAGATTACTATCTGGGGCCGGCAATTAATGTTATGATAAATCTCAAATCTTTGATGAAAGTGCAATGAACCGCTACCACCGACTAAAACCTGGAGAGATAATCGCTTTTGTCTCGAACCATTAATGCGCTAGGTAAACAAATGGCCGCAACCTGAGCTATATGGCTGACTACGATGTTTTGACACCATCCTATGAGTTGAGGTTTAGAACAGATATTCCCACCATAGAAGACTGGATAAGAGAATCTGTTCTAAACCCTGAAGGTGTTTGTTATCTTCTCCTCGGATTGTTCAAAGATGGATGTCAAGGTCTGGGTAATTCTGTGGTGTATTCAATTTAAATCTTTCTTACCGTTTTCTCATCCATTGCGGTGTATTCCAAGCTGAATTAATTGCAATAAAAAAGGGTCGTAGTCGTAGGTTGGTTGAGAAATAATAAAAATAATTCCTGAAGGGAATATTCGCACTTTTACACAGGCTTTGATTAAAGCGTTAAAATTAATTTTCCTTACGTCGAAAGTAGCCCAACGAGCTGGCAAATCAGTTCAACGACTACTACGTACTATCGGCCTCATCTCATCTAGAATAGCAGTTGTTTGTTTACTACGTCCAAACTAATGCTTCAGGAGGAAGCTGTATGACTACCAAACGACAGATGAGTTAATAGTGTCTCTTGTATAATAACTAGAAAGGTCTCGCCAAGACGAAACCTGAAAAGATCCGCCATATTAGATTGGAGTTTGTTGTGGATGCTATTACAGTGTACTGTATCATAGGAACATATGAGAACAGACTTGGCGTCTCCTCACATAATTATTGATACAGCTGCGAAGCTGCAGAGGAGGAAGAATCCGTGCTTCTAGAGTGAAACATACACAAAATTCTACTAGCTCCTCTGTTAAATGACCTGACGGACCCCTGATTTCAATGAGTAGGGGAGAACGTCCGTGGTCGTCATGCCCATCATTTAAGATACACTTGGATAATATGTGGTTTCAGTGAGAGGGTGATGCCACTTGCCACTCAGCGCGAAGATACAATGACTGTGTTGTAGGAGTGAAGAACTCATGAAACAACCCATCTTATTTGTCAGTACTATAGGCTGGCATTACGCTATGCAAAGCGGTTGTACGTAAGGTAGGACGTTAAAAGTGAACCGCAAAAGAAGGTAGGGAGTGTTGAGAGTTGGTAGTGCTCAGCCACAACAGATTGCAGAATTAATAAACAAACAAACAATTCCGGGATGATTGCAGAACTGCAGGACAAGATTCTGCACATTATAAATAAATAATTAAAGGCAATTGGTAAACCGCATTCATTTATTCGCACTGATACCTAAACGGCTATTCTGCAGCAATATGATTTATAATAATAATCTTTTTATGTTATATTAAAAGTGATAATCAGCACAATTTCGCACAACTTCTAATTTTAATTCAAACTATTTTCTGCTCAGTCTAATTAAAACTCGTTATACAAAAGCATTGAAACTTCTCATACAACATTAGATGTTAGATCTATTCTAACGGAAGAGACTACTATTTTTTCAGATTATTAAGATTTAGATTACGTCAAATACAAATAAGTACATTGAGGTCAACCCACAATACTAGTACACAACCACAATAGTTGCTGCTTGTCGTATAGTAATTCATCATAAACCGAGATAACAAAAAAGTAACTTTATGGTAACAGTCGCTAAGACAGTGAATTTTGTTTATCAATATTCAATAAATACTTTCCGATTTTCTGTATAGTGGTGGAAATAATACATAATATAACATATAAAATACAACCACATACCTTTAATGTAATAAAAAAGTCTTTGGTGATCTCCTCCAACTAATTTATTTGTTTCAAACATAACAATCTATATCCGCCATCCCTCGTCGCCATCGACATTTGAATCTACATCCGATGGTTCTTCACCATACATATCCGCTAATTTTCTAAATCGTGGTCCAAAACTGGATAAATAATCGAATTTTAAGTCACCATCATCCGTACACGATGCTAAACTTGATAGTGAACCGGTACTATTCCCATCACCTTCGTACGCATAATGTCTTACATCATCTAATGGATGTGCATCATTATCACGATCACATGAATCTTTTTTATCAACAAGGAAACCCCCTATATCGGGCACCTCATGCGGCTCCTGTTGATGATTTCGTAAATCGCGATAAGGTCGATCTTCGTAAATTGGCGGTGCCCTTAGCACATTTAAATCGTATTCCGTGTCACGTTCACCACCGCCTTCATCCTCGTAATTAATTATTGTTTCTCTAATATCGTCCATATCTTTTTCGTGCCAATCATCTTGCCGTTTTTTGGTTACGACTATCGCTAGTAACAAAATCATTAATACTATAACACAAACAATGATTGCGATTAGGAAATTTGAATCGATACCAAACGATACAGCAGTAGCAACTAATTTATTACAGCTATTTGGATTTGATGCGAGTGCCGGTTGTCCAAGATTATACGTGATCCCGTCAATTGTTAGCCTTTTAATACATCCCGTGAATCCTCGACTTGTTGGTGTATGCGTCCAATTAAAACTTGTTGATAGCATATTTAAACTAACTGATGTGCCACCCACATGAATTGGGCTATTTACATTTAAATATTTATTTGGGCCCTGTGGAGCGCCCAAATTCAAACAAGTTGAAAGTCGGCAATTGTCGACCGTCATCTCTATTCCGGATTTTGAAAGCCGTATATCGATAATATACGTTCGATCTGGTTGAATTTTTGTGTGCGTATGCTGTATGCGAACCGAACCTGTACCATAATCAACTGTTAATACTGCAAATCCGTCAACCAATTCGAGTGCCAAAAAATCTTGTACATTTAAAATTGGATTAAACGACATTGGTCCGACATATAAAATTAATCCACTTTCCACAACTAACGGTGATATTTGTATTGAAATATTAGATGAATCACACGGATTTATTGATGGGTAAAGCGCGTATCCATTTCCATTAAACCCAATACTTGTCTCTTCACAGTAAGGGCCATCAAATCCGTCGGGACATTCACAAATTTCATCGAAACGTGTCCCACCATTTAAACATTTTATTTCAGTCACAGGTACCTTACAAACACATTCGGCTTGTGTAAATGCATTAACTCCCACGAATGATGTACGATTTGTATAGACAAAAATAGGAATATTCGATTTGTGCAACACATTTGCGCATGATGCTTCGCATTTTGATTGTTCTATGATACATTCGTCGATGCTAACCATGTACATTCGAACGCCTAGCTCTTCTTCTAATTTTGCTTGTTGCTGAGATATCATCCCATTTAATTTTACTGCTTCATAGTAGGGCGACCCGTGAGCGGAATACCGAACATCAAGATAATTTTGATCTTTTTTAATAACGGTAAATACATCGACGTTATCTTGCGAGACATTCAACATTGTGGCCACTGAATTTCGGAATTTATCTTTGTAACTGAGTTGATCTATAGAATTCGGTACGGGTGATACAAAATCTTCAGCTGACATACCATAAAAACGAATCGATCCACTTTTATCCACGGCTTCTTCGGGAATATATTTTACTACCACATTTACTATTGCTGTAACCGAGTGGTAATCAATAAGGGCCGATTCTTCAGTGACGGTAAACGTTAGCTTAAAAACATCTTCTGGTGTTCCAAACAGCATCGTAATCATACCGGTATTTGGATCTAACGAGAAATTGTCGACTTCGGCACCGTTAGCCCATCTAAAAGATTTGTCTCCAAGATCCCAATCGTCTGGATCATCGACAAACACACGACCAATATCAGTATTCGGTGCTTCTCCTTTATAGTTGTAGATGAAAATTGTCGATTCGCCCGGTTTCATGGCGTTGTCGTTGACATCGCCAATGATTAGATGTAGCATACTAATATTTTCCCGGTTGTAAGGTTTACCACTGTCAGAAATAAGTATTGGAATAAAATATTCTTTTTGCTCCTCTCGGTCAAATGTTTGTAATGCCGCCAAAGTGTAATTACTGATTTGGAATTTTTGAAGTATATTTTCATCGGCACTCGAATCTATCGAAAATCGGAATGGTGGTCCATTTTGAGGTTCATCGTAATCGATTGCCCGTAGTTCTACGATTTCACCAGGTGGTTGATTTTCATACCAGATAATTGGCATAGGATTTATTAAAAATGGTGCATTATCGTTTATATCGGTAAGTGTTATATAAACAGTTGTAGTTGAAGCAAGTCCGCGTCCATTATCATCTGTGGCTGTAACCAAAATTTGCCATTCTTTATGACCATTTGGCTGATCACGGTCAAGAGGTTTTTTAAGTTTCAAACATCCACTGTCGTCTAGTTCGATTAAATCTTCGTGTTCTTTTTTGCCAACTGTATACTTAATTTTCTGTGGTTCATTGCGATCCGTTATATCCGGATCGTAAGCTTTAATATTAACCACACAATTATTTGGATCATAATATTCCTCTTCCATTGTTGCATTGTACTTGGATGGCTGGAACACTGGTCTAAGATCGTTAACATTTTCAATGTTGATAATCACTTGGCAATGATCATCGTAAATTCCGTCAAAGGCACGAATTTCCAGAGTATAGTTGGTAATTGTTTCGTAATCGAGTTTATTTTGTACGGAAATTTTTCCGGTTGTTTCTTCAATCATAAAAGCATCTCCGATATTTCCACTCACGATCTTATATGTAATAAGTGAAGCTGTATCATTATCTTTGGCAGTAACTTCTATAACAGGCAAGTTGATATTCGCATCTTCGGGCATTTTATCGACGACATACACCTTTTTAACAAACCATGGAGGGTGATCGTTTTTGTCGGCGATTTTAATCCGAAAAACTTGTTCCTGTTTATTTGGTTCGTTCGTGGAAAATAGAGCTGATGGCGAATTATCAGTTGCAATTACTTTTACGTCGTAGGATTCACGTTCTTCACGATCGAATTCAACTTTTGAATAGATAACCCCTGTATCCTTATCTATTTTGAAATATTCACTCGCTTCGTCCGAAAGTTGAAATGTGACTATATTATTGGCCGTTGTTCCATCTGTGTCGAACGCTCGTACCTGCATAACAGATGTACCGATAGGCTCATTTTCAGGAATTTGACCGCCATCGACTTCCGTAAAGAATGGAATATTATCGTTGACATCTTCTAGTTTAATCTTAATGACGTGTTCAGCGATTAGTTCGTACGTATTTCGCGCAATCATAGTAATCGAATATTCGGTGATTGCCTCGTAATCTAGCGGCTTTCCGAGTAGAATTGATACGGTATTTCCACCCTCTTGTTTGAATACAAAAGTCTTTTTACTATTAGTTTGTTCCGTGCGGCCAGTTTGCAGCTCGAAAATTACTTTTTCGTCACTCTTCACATTTGATGTTGCTTCGAGTGTTACTATCGGAGTTTGGTAATCGTTAACATTTTCCTTAAGATAGATTGGGTCCGTTGGTGGATTTATAAATGTTGGTGGTTTTTTATCGGATTCGATTACTTTGATTTTGACATCTACTTGGGCACTTTGTGGTTCTTCGACTATATTCGAAGCATTTACGGTAATGCGATACAAATCACCGGGATTTCTATCGATCGTTTTGGCCAACGAAATAATACCATTTTCACGATTTATATTAAAATATTCGTAATCTCCTTGGGACCCGGCAAAACTGTACACAACAATACTATTATTTCCGTCATCAAGATCAAGAGCTGAAATTCGCATGACAACTTTACCCGCTTGAAAATCTTTTGGTACATGTTCCTCGTATTTTGATTTTTGAAAAAGGGGCGGATTATCGTTGATATCCTCAATGGTTACTTTAAATGTGCACACATCGTCTAAGGGCGGCCGACCACTATCCGTAGCTCGAACTGTAACATATTCTTCTAGTTCGCGAGCTGGTTCGTCCCGATCGAACATTTTCGCTGTCGTTATTTGACCCGTACTCGAATCAATTTTAAAATGGTTTTGATTTGAATATCCCGTTACCAAACCATATTCAATGGTATCGTGCTCATCCGGATCGAAGGCTTCGACCCGTATCACATCGGTACCAACTCGTTGTTCCTCTTTCACTGAAGGATTATAGGACTCACAATTTCGAAAGTACGGTTTGCGGTTATCATCCACAACGTAATTCACATTATTTTCACTATGCTTATTATAACCAGCCACCAGACTTTCGTCATTTGTATTATATTCAAAATATTCATTATTACGATTGTTTTCTAAACAAAAACACAACTGTAAAATCACAAGAAACACAACAAAACACTTCATTTTCACAAGGCACATATTCATAATTTTGCTTTATTTTTTATTACTTTTCTTTTGCGAGTCACACTGTAACCAAACAATTTTATATTTTTAAAAGGTATTCCAATATATCAAGATGCACTAGTATTTGTAAAATAAACATTTGTGTGCGTTTCCATTCACACCCAAAATTTAATTCATTCCACTTTATATTTGTATTTCTTTTAAAATTAAATCCACTAATTATATTATTAAAAATATATCACAAAATATTATTAATTTAATATAAGATTACATTTTCTTAATTATAATTAATGCACACTAAATTTTAATTAAATAAACGATTCGAAATGTGTTCATAATTGCTACTTGCTAGAATACCACACGAAACAACGAAGCCACGGCGTTAGTTGAAACACGACTGATCATAGCAACAAAATACAACGCGAAACAACTTGTTGCACGCTCCTCCAAATAACGAGCGAATTGGTGATGGAAACACATAAGCAATGAATGTTTCTGCGTTGTTTAATATAATTTTCCAAACAAAATCAATAAAAATGTAGCTAATTAAAATTTGTTTAATTTTATAATACTAAAAATCTATTTTCTGTAATTTTCATTTGGTAAAATGATATTAACAGTTTACTAATCATGTGGATTTTTCTTAAACCACAGCGTTATTCAGCGTATTACTACGTATTCCGCAAACACAAGACAACGTCAATTGGGGCATTTACATGTAGGAAATTGGTTTCTTCTACAAATTTTTGCAGGTAAATATAAGAAGGATCCGCTATCCCTTTTGTGTTTTACTAACACAATTGTGCGATTCGGGCAAAAGTGCCATTTCAAAAATTTATTTTGTATGTGTTTCAACCAACTTACACATTTGTGAATTCATTTCAAAGAAGTTAAAATACTGAAGAATAGGTGGCAATACTTTACCCATATAAAATTTGCTATTTCATCTTGTGACAGATGAAGATGACAGATGATGCCAGAATAGGATGGTTATATAAAAAATCCATATGGTTTACTCATATTTCCCTATAAGAACCAGTCAAACCAGTTTTTGTTGTTGTACGAAGTGACGTTTTAATTTTGCGCGTTAAAATTATAAATTATAAATTTTTAAAATTGTTTTTTATAATACAGTAAAACATTATCATATAGTTTGTGGTTTATGTAGTGTTGCATTATTTGATAATACAAATTACAGACTTATGTAAAATGAAGTGTATTGTGAAAAAATGCCAAAATACGCCTAAGAAAATACAGAAAGGAATATCTTAACATCAGTAAGTTTACCAAGTGTTTAAATAAAATAAAATGTAAATTGTATTAAGAAGCTAGTGATTTGTGGTAAATTTATCCTTAATTTAAGTTAGATATCAGAAAAAATTAAAGAAACAATTTTGGTTGTTGGCGTGGGGTTCTTATAGATTTTTTTTGTTGTTGTTGTAATCCCGTTGATTTAGATGCTTTCTCTGTTACCCTCCGAATTTGTGACACTTGAGAGTTGCTTAGGCTCATTCTGTACCTTTAACTTCTTTGATTCATTTTTAACTTATTTTCGTCCGAAAAAAACACTATATCTATACACACAATTGTGTTGGTTTTACTTCAAATCAAGCGAAATTTTTTATCAACAACGCCATTACGTACTATGGTTTTTTACTCACACATTTGTGTGGCTTGGACTAAAATTGTTTTTTGTTTTCTTGGTTGAAAAAGGGATATATAAAAATATTCAATATGCCAGAAAGAAATGAACATATATAGTAATGAAGTAATTTTTTATAGGATCATTATTAATTTATTTTTAATGAATTCAAATGCCAAATTTACATTTTTATCTATAGCGTCTGTTTCTATTATGAATCCTCAACATTTATAAATACGAAATAATTTTTTTTCTTGTTAATTTTAAAATTGTTGCCATAAAAATACTCGGATCAAATATACTTTATAGCAACATTTATTTTTATGGCAACATTTTATAGTAGTTTTTGCTGTATAGTGGCTTAAAAATCTTCTACAAACTTTTGTTGGAATATATTTCTTTTCTTGTCTCTCATGTGCAATAAGTCAATGTTATATCTTTTTCATCTTGCAGAAGAAAAATGTTGGTCACACGTAAATGGGGTATTGTCCCAAGTATAACAAAATGGAACTCATTTTGACAGTTCCAATTGTCGTAACATTTTTGAGATATTTCATGGAAGACATGGAACTCGCAAAATATATATATATATATATATCCTCTTTGTGTTTTACTAACATAATTGTGCGGGTATGGCAAAAGTACCATGTCACAAATTTAGTTTTGTATGTTTTTTGAACCAACTTACACATTTGTGAATTCATTTTTAACTTTTTTTCGTCCGAAAAATAACACTATCTCTATACACACAATTGTGTTGGTTTTACTTCAAATCAAGCGAAATTTTTATCAACAACGCCATTACATACTATGGTTTTATACTCACACAATTGTGTGGGTTGGACTAAAATCAAGCCAATTTTGTTGTTTTCTTGGTTGAAAAAGGGATATACAGTTCTTTGAGTTACTGGTTTTTGTTCGACAGGTCATAGTAAAACTTGTAATAAAATAGAACTTGACCGTGAAATTTAGTTCACCTAGTTCCAACAAATACAATAAAAAAATTAAAGCCAAAAGTTGTTGCTTTCAAAATCAAAAGCTAAGCTAAGCAGGATTTGCGAAAGCAACACAGCTTAAGTTGATCTCTAAACCTGTCTATTTATACGTTTAAGTCTGATTTTAGCTTAGGTAAAGACGTGAAGCAGTTATATATAAAATAGCCGTTTTCGGAAATATGTCATGTTACTCATACTACGTTTACACCAGTAGTATAAAAGTATGTATCAA
This sequence comes from Nephrotoma appendiculata, assembly GCA_947310385.1. Lineage (NCBI taxonomy): Eukaryota > Metazoa > Arthropoda > Insecta > Diptera > Tipulidae > Nephrotoma > Nephrotoma appendiculata. Next base: position 159,640,601 of record OX371225.1, on the reverse strand, counting down.
AAAAGTATGACGATGTAAACTCAAAGTAAAATACTTTATTACTTTATCACATACTTTTTTGCTATTAAAGTATTGTACGTATCTAAAAAGTATTGGTATAATGTTATGCGGTGTGAACTGTTAATAATAAGTTACTCTATATGTTCGGAAATAGATTTGGTAATTTTTTGTCAGCAAGCAAGTTACTCAAAAGTTACCATGGGCTATTTCGAATAACGCCTAACATTTAAATTTGTTTTATGCCTCTATTCCATGGGAAAAAGATATCTCAGCAAACCTAAACCGAGTCAAAACTATGGATCGGCTATTTGGGAGAATAGTGTATACGATTATATTTTACTGAGCAAATTATTCGGCCACGTTACAAGGTCTCCACAACAACGGATGATAAATAAAGTGTTCCACCAACAACCAGTCGAAGTACGTCGTAGAGGAAGACCCCGACTACGCTGGCGCGACGACATCGAACAAGATCTACGAACATTAGGATGTCGAAACTGGAGGACGAGAGCGGTGGATCGAGATGGATGGAGGGCCTTAGTGCAGGCGGCGAAATCCCTTCATGGGATGTGAAAGCCAGAGAGAGAGAGAGAAATTATTGTTGTGTTGCCATTATTTTTCATAAAAAATGTCAAGTTTAGTATTTGTTATGGCAACCAAAACGAAAAACACACTCTTTTTTAATTTAATTTCAAAAATATTTTTATAGAGAAAACATTGCGCTCACGTATATTATCGTTTTGCATATACGTGTAAAAATTGCTTCAAGTCAAAACATAAAGAAATTTGTTAAATTGTTATTTAAAAAAATTCATTTTTTTCGGTTTTAATAATTATTATTTAAATTGTGGATGTAAAAATTATTTGCACATTCAAAACTTCCTGAATCATTGTGCAAATCCGGGACCAGAGAAGAAATATTATGAGAAAAACAGAAGTTTTGAGTCGAAATTGAGTATCTCCAACAAAGCCAGAAGCAGTGGTTGATCAGTACCTCAATTTTGTTGCCTTTTCGAGACTACGAGAACAAAAATTACCGGAAAATAATAATATTAGTGAATGCGAGTGTATTAGTGCGCATGCGCTGTTCGTTTTGTTTATGTTTTGTTTTTCTTTTGTGTTGATAATTTGACATATTGCCAGTACGAAACTATTTTATTGGTTATTTCTTTTATATGTAAAATTTAAATTAATAAAATAAATAAAATCATACAATTATGCTTCAATTAAATTATAATTTTTTATGTGTGTAAATTTGAATTTCAATTCTCCATCAAATTACAACGAGACAAATGGATGTAAGCACCAAAAATTTTACCGATTTAAACCGATTCGACAATTTTTCATGCTTATCGTCACACTCTCTACATTAATACACATAAAAACATGAAACCACACAGTAACACAAATTAATACTATACACAGCGTACGTATACAAAATATTTAATAGTCTCGTAGTCTCGAAAACGCATCAAAATTGAGGTACAACAGTAGTTGCATGAGGGATGACAAAAGTAAGAATCGTATCAGAATACGCTGTTACCCTCGAGGAATATGATTGCACCAAATTCGCGGTTCCACACTTTAATTCTTTCAGCGTGTTTCTTTCTTCGATTCTTTCCCCTTCACTCACAAACTAATTTTTTGGCGGGGAAATTGTTGATTCTGTTTTCGTCAATATTTTTTTTTGATTCACTGATTTCTTCGCACTATTCCGTAATAAATATTTCAAGGACGACTTGTTTATTTGTCGTTTTTGGGTTAATTTTAGTTTAATGTTTGCTTCGAGTGCAAATATATATTTTTACAACCAAGGAAGCAATTTTCGCAGCAAATAATAAATATTTTTTACTATACGAATAATTCAAAAAACATAATTTTACGCACATACATAAAAAAAGGCTATAGTCAAAAAAGGGTGCACCAAAAAAATCGTTCGGATTGTTTTGTTTGCTTATAATAAAAAATAGAAATAAAAATGATTAATTTAAAATATAATTTATATTTAATTATAATATATAATTTAAAATAAAATATATTAATTAAATATTACAGTTTTAAATTAATTATTTTTATTTTTAATATGTATAAGCAAACAAAACAATCCGAACGAATTTTTTGGTACCCCCTACAAATGTGCAAAGAAATCAAATGTGGACGTCGATTGATTTTTTGAAATCAAAGAATCACGGTGAAAGAATTAAAGTGTGGCGAGGCCCAATAACATGGACTCTCCACCTGCTATTGCTATCTAGTTATGCTAGAAAATTTCGATCAAATGGCAAGTGGAGACACGCAATAATATTTATATGCTATCTGTATGCTATGAATACATGCTATGTCGGCATAACTCGATAGCATGTATATGGCTCTTGCCACACGTAAAAAAAAAATGCCGCATTTTTCTTCGTTTCTCTCCCCGTTTACCTATGTACAAGTTTTAATTGCGACTTAAACAAATTTTCTGTGCTACCACACAACTCAAACATAAATGAAATAAAAAATATTTCAAAGACATTTTTGACTTATTTTAGTTAAAATTTTATTTAAGAGAGAGCAGAACGAAACATTGGTAGAAAAAAAATGCCAAAATACAAAAAATGCTCGTGTGGCACGGTTGTATAGCATGCATATTTTGACGTTTCAATATGGCGATATATCAATATTCAATTTCAATATTGCGTCTACTAAATTTTTTCGCTTTCATACTGGTGATACATACATATTTCAATAAATAAAAAATAAATAACCAAATAAATTTTAAAAAATTATATTAATAAAATTATATAAATATTTTTTAAGAATGATTTCTAAACGTCCAATTATAGCAAGTTTACCACACCAGACTCCATCTTGGCAAATTTTGATAGAAAGAGAAAGTAGATTGCAATAGCATTCAGATAGCATTAGAAGGTGGAGAAGCCGTGTAATGCCCGGTTTACATAAGACCAACATTTTTCTTCTGCAAAATGAATAAGATATAACATTGACTTTTTGCACATGAGAGACAAGAAAAGCAATATATCCCAACAAACTTTTGCAGAAGACTTTATGGAAGACTGTTCTCCTTATGCCCGGTTTACATGAGAAAATTGTTTTCTTCTGCAAATTTTTGCAGGTAAATAAGAAAGAATCCGCTATATAAAAATATTCAATATGCGAGAAAGAAATAAACATATATAGTAATGGCGTAATTTTTTTTATAGGATCATTATTAATTTACTTTCAATGAATCCAAATGCGAAATAGTCATTTTTATCTATGGCGTCTGTTTTTATTATAAATCCTCAACATTTATAAATGCGAAATAATTTTTTTTCTTATTGTTTTTAAAAATGTTGCCATAAAAATACTCGGATCGAATATATTTTATGGCAACATTTTCATTTTTATGGCCATTTTTGCTCAAAAATTCTTATGCAAAATTTTGTTGGGATATATTGTTTTTCTTGTCTCTCATGTGCAAAAAGTCAATGTTATATCTTATTCATTTTGCCCAAGAAAAATGTTGGTCTTATGTAAACCGGGAATATATATATATATATACATACTATATAATATATGATATGGTGTTATGACATCTTACAGTGATTGACAAAAGTGTTGTGCAATCAATTTTTTTACTGCTCAAAATGAGATATGTTGGTTTGGTATTTGGCGTGGGTTTGTATAAATAAACTGTAAATGTACCGTTCGTTAATAAACAACATTAAATAACATTATTGTTAAATTTTTGTGTATGAGAAGAAAATTTTTACCGACCAAATGGCACAGTGGTTAAAGCTTTGGCGTTTGGATCGGGGGGTACCGGGTTCGAATCCCGATAGGGGCAGGATGCAAAAGGGATTTTTCATCATTGGATTACGATCGATGATGGAAATTGAACACAACTAAGACCCCCTGTCGGAGTGCACAACTCATGGGCCGACCCATCTTCCATGTCAGTACTATAATAGGCTGGCATGGAGCTATGCAATGTGCAGATGGGTCTACGTAAATCGAACCTATAGCCGTACGTCCTCGATTTGGCAAACAATGCGTAAAGTAGGACGGTAAAAGTCAACTGCGAAAGAGTTGGGAGATTAAAACATAAAAAAAAAATAAAAAAAAAAAAAAATTATTAAAAATAATTTAATGCACGATTGCATATAATTTGTAGGTTATAATTTTTATAGCAGAGCACTTTTTATTTATTTTCGAAAATTGAATATAGAAATGTAATAACATGATTCTGCCTATACCAAAAATATTATTTAATTTTTTAGTATTATAAGAATATTCTGTCAAAAATTAAAAATAAAGATTTTTCATTTTGTTTAAAAATAATTTATAGGTTAAATGTTGTTGGTGCTAAAATTGTCTCCTTATATATTTATGGTATAGCATTTTTATATATATTTTTGAAAATTTTAAAAAATAATAAAAGATATAAAATTCTTTGTCAAACATTCAAAATCAACATTATTCATATTTTTTAAATAATTTATCGGTTACATTTTATTGATGCCAAAATTTCTCCAGTTTTTTCTACCATAAAATAAAAATGTTGTTGCAGTCGCTTTAATCTATATTTTAGTTTTTGTCTTTGTCATATGCTCAGCAAAAATTTTTGTTTTTTCCATGGAGGAGGGCCATTAAAAACAACCCTTAAAATAAGATGGTTGCTAAAATAAATTCGATATTTTACTTGTACTGTCGCGTCCGTAATAATAATACCAACGCGACCGTCATACGAGAGACATGTAACTTTATATTCAGCGTATAAAATCTACTACACAAAAATTAATTTTTATTTTACGATTTGTCGTCCTTCATTTTTTTATTTTTAGTTTATGAGGTGACAAGAGAGAGAGTAGTACGATTGTCAATTTTTTATTTGAACAAAAGTTTTTCATTTTGTTTTTATTTTAAAAGTAAAAACAAATCGTTAAAATATAAAAAATCATCTATTTATTAACTTAAAGTGATAAGTTTAGTATTGATTTGTAAATTTATTTATCTAATGTAAGCGAAATTTATGAAAAAAAAAATTTATTAAGGTGTGTAATTTATTTTTTTTTTTCGTTCCGATTGTGAATCATCAAATGGGTGAGAGAGACGAAGTACAATCATAAAACTAGTACAAATTACACGTCTTAGCTAAATTTAGTACAATTTGCGATATATTTTGTATTTATTTTTCTTTTTGAAGTTTTGATTTTACTAATATAATTTTTTGTATTCTCTTTTCGATTAAAATTCACATAAAAGATAAATTAAAACGTATATAAAATAAAGTTAAATATACATATAATATGGAAGAAGTGATTAGTGATCAAGATAAAGTACGTATTGTATCGGATTTTATATTGCACGCACCACCGGGCGAATTTAATGAAGTATTCAATGATGTAAGGGAATTACTTAAAAATGATGCACTTCTCAAGGAAGGTGCCAGTGCAGCATTTGCCCAATACAATAAGGATCAATTGACACCCGTACGAATTGAAAATTCAGAATATCATGCTCTGATCACAGAATACAATGACTTAGGTGAGTACCTCCTCCTCCGTTTATACCATTTATTTGTCATTTCTTTGATCATCCGGGAATCACGTCATCGTTCTTTACATGCGATACGCGTCTTCTGCACTATACCATACGCTCTCGAGTATACAGTTCTAAAAATATTTCCATAAATAAAATGACGATAAATATATTTAGGTTGATGGAATCATAAAACTATCCGATTCTAAATTTAGTTGCTTCGGTTATATGTGAAATTTTTTTTTTAATGTCATTTCCATCCGGTTTTCACACAAGAACTTTTCTCGTAAGTCCCAAAAGTATTTTCATAATATACAATGTTAAAATTTTTTAACGGCACTTTAAACTTTACATCAAAAAAGTCTGACCCCAATACACTTTGCATAACAGATAGCTAATGCAGAATAGAATGTTGGCTTAACCATATATGGGCATGATGACAAATATAAACTGTTTGCCCAGTTTATTAAAATTATTTGAAGTTCTACATTATCTGGATAGTAGCCAACAATTTCTGGTTTAAATTTTTAACATAACTTTTGAATTTTCTAATTTTATTCAATTGCACTAATTAGGAGTCATAAAAGGTGCTACATCGGATCTCGTTGTAATTCATTAGAATTGAAAAGTTATCGAGTGCACTTAATTTCTTTAAACTGGATGGTATGGTGAATTTTTAAAAATTGGTCTTATCTAAAATACATTTTTTGCTTTTGTTTAATTCTTATCAGTGGGGGGATTGTATTTAGTCATTTTGAATATAAAAAAGCAAAAAATTGCTTGATAACATACAAAAGTATGTACAATTTGACGATTTTGTTTGTTTGATAAGATTTTTTTCCCTTCCCCAATATATTATTTAGCGCGTAAATGTGGCTGTTTCATTTAAATTCTATAATGTTCAATTTTTATTTGTTTATGTTATTCAGGTGGTGGCCGATTCCATGATCCACGATCAAAACAATCATTCCGTTACGATCACTTACGCAAAGAGGCAAGTGAATATCAAAATCATGATCCTGATACAGTTGCAGAACCGTGGCGTGCTGCATTAGATGTGGAAGCATTAGCATATACCTTAAATCATTATAGACATGGGGTAAGTATTCTAAATTCTAATTACAATTGTAATATGTTAATTTAGAAAATTTGGGTAGGGTTTTACAACATATAATTACACATACAATTACACATACATAAACTATTAAGCAATGTAATGTATGTTCTATGAACAATAAGTAAATATTTGATTATAGGTATTCTGAAAATTAGTTGACTTCGATTGAATGGTTTAAAGACATCGCAAATTGATAAGCGTCAAAAATTACTTTTACACAGCATAAAAATATATTAATTTTCCGTTAAGGCATTTAACGTTGTGCGCTCCACGATGTTTCTTTGGATTTTTACAAGGAGGTTGCTTTCTATTTAAAATTTGGAATAGTCTAGGTTAGGAACTAGAGAAAGGGTTATCCGGCCGGGTCTTAAATCGTTGCCTTGTTTACTTGACAGCAAAAGTAGACGAGTGATGAAAAGGAACACAACTATGATCCCCTGTTGGAGTGCAAACCTCATGGGCCGCCCCAAGAGTTGCGAGTGCTGCGGCCCCACAACAGATTGCAAAGATTAAATAATAATTTTGTTTTTTTTTGCTGAATTTCAACACATGATCCACTTGTAATTTTCTAGTGCGGTAAAAGATTGTGTGTTTTATAAATCAGTATAAATTAATAATTGTCTTTAAATTGTGTTGCACAAATATTTCCAATTTATCATTTTATAAATAAATTTGATAAGTTAATCAAAAGAAAAAATTCTCTTTTGAAAATCATTTTAACGCACATTTGAATCACTGCTGGCAATAAACTGTTAGGACCCCCGTTAAACTGTTAATTATTACCGTATTTATTGAGAGAATTCGCTAAGAAATTAATAAATGATGTAGGAGCCCTATTTCGGATGAGCTCAACCCGCTTGGGCTTCTGTCAGAATGTATTAACGTCATATATTAACGATGCAGAGATGCACAGTTTGCCTAAATAAAGGTGATTCCGATTTTGAACCATTTCTAATGCATTGCAGAAAAACAAACTCCAATACGATTTACAAGTGTTCGTTTTTTAATGTTTTGCTATACTTTTGTATTGCTGTGCTGCTAACCACAGTCGAGCCTTATGTGGTATTGATGTTGTGGGTATTAATGTTTTGGGTATTAATGTTTTGGGTATTAATGTTTTAGGTATTAATGTAGAGTACGGACAAGACAGATATATGTATAATCTGTTGTTGTTTCATTTTGGATGTAAAAATATAAATATAAAATAAATGTGAGGGGCAGTAGAACGGGGATATTGAATAATAGAGACTGAATAAATAAATAAATCGGAGTATTATTTTATTATAAATATAATACATTGGAAGATATTACATTTGGCAACGAGGATGGGATGTACAATAGGTAAAGTTCAGATTGAAATGTTGATCGATTCAGGGTCTTCTTACAATATCGTAGATGGAAATACTTGGGAACTTATGAAGCCAGAAAACGCGATAGTATGGAACCAACAAACAGAAGTACGGCGAATATTTAAGGCTTACGCTAGTGAAACTCCGGTACAGATAACTGGTTTTTTTGATTCTAATATATCTGTTGGTAATGGCAAAAATAAAAACGAAATAACTGCTACATATTTCGTTGTAAAGAATAGTGACAAATCGCTACTAGGTCGAAATACAGCAATGAGACTAAACGCTTTAAAAATTGGATTGGTAGCGTGTAATGAGTTTATAACATATCAAAAAGGCGGTTTCCAAAAATAAAAGAGATTAAAATAGTAATCCCAATTGACAAATCGGTACCAGGAGTTGTTCAGCAAAATAGTCGTGTACCAATAGCATTACAGAAAGAAATAGAATCAAAATTAAAAGTACTTTTAGAACTTAACATAATCGAGAAAGTTAATCAGCCAAGTTCTCCGTTGGTCCCTATTATCAAGGATAATGGTGATCTAAGATTGTGTGTAGACATGCGAAGAGCCAATACGGCTATCAAAAGGGAAAACCACCCGTTACCGACGATTGAGGATTTCCTGCCACGATTAAGATATGCAAAATATTTTTCACGGTTGGACGTGAAAAATGCATTCCATCAAATTGAGCTTCAGGAGTCTTGCAGATATATAACCACATTTATATGTCAATAGGGAATGTTCCGATACAAACGTCTTATGTTTGGTATTAATTGTGCTCCAGAATTTTTCCAAAAGACATTGGAAATTATCATTATCGATGTCAAAAATTACCTATAATTTCATTGATGATGTCATCATTTTTGGACCTAGTGACGTAGAACATGATCGATCAATTGAAGAAGTTCTAAAAAGATTTAAAGATTACAATATTGAATTAAATTACAACAAATGTGTGTTTAAAGTGACTTCAATTGAATTCCTGCGTCATCATATAACACAAAATGGTGTTAAGCCTTCCGTTAACAAAATAAAGGCTCTTCAATCATTCCGTGCTCCAGAATCAGCGGAAGAATTGCGAAGCTTTTTAGGACTAGTTACATATGTAGGCCGATTCCTTCCAGATTTAGGAACGAAGACATTTGTGTTGCGGAATTTAACAAGAAAGGGTGTAAAATTCGGATGGACAAAGGCACATGAACATGCTTTTTCCCAAATTAAGCATATGATCTCAAACATAGACGTCTTAGGTTACTTTGATCCCAAGGATAAGACTCATGTTGTGGCAGATGCATCTTCAACGGCGTTGGGTGCCGTTTTATTGCAATTTTCGGATGATGAACCCAGATTGATTTGCTATGCTAGTAAGAGTTTAACGGACACAGAGCGTAGATACTGTCAAATAGAAAAGGAGGCATTGGCTTTGGTATGGGCGGTGGAGAAATTAAGGATTTATTTGGTGGGCCTAGAATTCGAATTAGAAACCGATCACAAACCTTTAGAGACGATTTTTTCAACAAACTCCAGACCGTGTCCCCGAATAGAGAGATGGGTCTTACGTCTCCAATCATTTAAATTCAGAGTCATATATCGTAAAGGCTCTGCTAACATTGCTGATCCACTTTCGATGGTCTGTTTCGAATGCAAAAACATTTGAAAAGTTTAAGTTAGAATTGATGGTCACGGATAACCTTTTGTTGAACGGAACGAAGCTAGTTATTCCTCAAATTTTGAGATATAGGATGCTGGAACTTGCTCACGAGGGACATCCGGTTGAAACTGCCATGAAGAGAAGAATCAGAGATCGTGCCTGGTGGCCTGGAGTAGATGAGGACGTAAAAAAATTCGCGATAGGATGTAAATGATGTCAATTGGTTGCAATGCCTGGAAAGCCGGAAGGAATGCAAAGGAAGGAGTTACCAAATGCTCCCTGGGTTGATGTAGCTATTGATTTTTTGGGACCACTTCCGTCGAACGAATATATCTTCGTTATAATAGATTATTTTAGTAGATATAAGGAAATTGAGATTATGACAAAAATAACTTCTCGGGATACCATAGAACGAGTTGATAAAATATTTGGATATCCACGTACAATAACATTATACAACGGGAAACAATTTATTAGCGAGGAATTTGTTAATTATTGCAAAAGAAAGGGCATTAAACTTAATAATACTATTCCGTATTGGCCGCAACAAAACGGCAAAGTCGAGCGGCAAAATAGATCTTTGCTGAAACATCTTAAAATAAGTCATGCACTTAACAGAAATTGGAAAAAGGATCTTAGTAACTATCTCATGATGTACTATACGACCCCTCATAGTACTACAGGAAAAACGCCAACAGAGTTATGTCTGGGAAGAACAATTCGTAGTAAACTCCCTTCTATTGGAGACTTAGAAACAACTCCACCTGACTCGGATTTTCGTGAACGTGACGCTCTGATGAAAGAAAAGGGAAGAGTCTATGCAGATGAAATAAGGGGAGCGAAGCGCAATGATCTGTAAGTTGGCGATTCGGTACTTATGCAAAATTTAGGTCAAGGTAACAAATTAGCTACAACGTTTAATCCAGAAGAGTTTGAAGTCGTAACAAAGTCAGGCCCACGTGTTGAGATAAGGAATAAAGCTAATGGAAAGACATATGAAAGGAATTCGGCCCATCTAAAAAGAATTCCTCAATCAGAACCAGCTCCAAAGGATTCAGGGGAGAGGAATACTGAGTCACCCATGACTCCAACAAAATCTAGAATAACTATTACGGAAGATTCTAGTTCGTTAAATGTAGAGCCCGTTACGATTCCAACACAGCATACGCGCGGAGCCAGTGTCAGGAAACTTCCATCTCGATTAGTTGATTATGAACTATACGACCATTAGCGGTAAACTAAAAATTGCCAAAAACAGGAGCAGTAAAACGGGGATATTGAAATAATAGAGACTGAATAAATAAATAAATCGGAGTATTATTTTATTATAAATATAATAAATTGGAGGATATTACACCTTAAATTAACCAAAAACTACCATGTTATAACACTTTAAATTAGTAAAAGGTTTTTTCTCTTTTGATTCTGTCATCAGACTCCGTTGCCATTTTTAGTTCACAGAATTAAATGGTTCATGCATTGCATTCCGGTATTTACTAGCATTTAATGTCTAGCGGACGTTTGTATTTTTTTAATTTTTTAATAAAATAAATGAGGCTCCAAGCTGGTTTTGTTGGGGCGTAACATTGGATGTTCTTGATATTTCTAAACCGAGTCTTGAGCCGACCGAAAGGATCCAAACCAAAACAGGTTTGAATTCCGTTAAGGATTTTATCGTTCTCCGAGTTCCAACTTCATTTGTATAAACGCAGAAAGCTTCAAGGCTAACTAAATCATTTTAATGTTCAAAGTCGAAAGCCCTTGTCACGCCGAGAATGTGACGGTTATCGATATCTCCTTCGCTGAGTTCTGCTAAAATTAGTTTTTACTACAGAATTTATAAAAACGTTAATATTGAAGAATTCTTGGCTAGTGCATTTAGTGCAGGTCTGGTGAGCTTTAGTATACGAATTCTGAAAATGAATAGAGCTATTGTACGCTCAGAAAATATGTCACACCTATTAAATCAAAGGTCATGATGCATACACAGTGTCGAAAATCCCAATGCCAAATCTGAAAGAGATATGGGTTTTCGAAGGTGGGCTAAAGTGGAGCTCTGACTGGGCAGAGTTTCGATTGCAATCGTTTCGTCTCGAAACACTTTAACAACCAGTCTCTTCCAGAGAGCGGGTATTATATCTGCCTTTCGAGATGTCCCTGTTGTTGATTACACAATCTAAAATACTATAGATGTCTTCAAATTTTTAAGGGAAGGCTTCGGGTTTCTCCTAATTGTAATACAAATAACGAATCGAATACTATAAAATCTTAAAACTAATTGCAATATTTTTTCTTTGTTTATTCTCAGGTATGTTCAGTATTCGGCCGTTCAAGTGGCCAACAAATAACCTTAACAATTTGTATCGAGGATCATCAATTTCAACCGAAAAATTTTTGGAACGGGCGATGGCGTTCACAATGGAATATTACATTTACGCCAGGTAACGGTTCTGTGTCAACCGAACTTAAGGGCGTCCTAAAAGCGCAGGTTCATTATTACGAGGATGGCAACGTTCAATTAGTATCATCGAAAGAATGTCGTGATTCGATAATTGTATCAAATGAGGCAGGAACCGCTAAAGAAATTATACGAATTATGGAAGAATCTGAAAATGAGTATCAATCATCGATAGCAGAAAATTACCAAACCATGTCCGACACAACATTTAAGGCTTTACGTAGGCAATTACCTGTTACACGAACCAAAATCGATTGGGGAAAAATTATATCGTATAGTATTGGGAAAGAGCTTAAGACCCAATAAAACATGAACAATTATTGCAAACAAAACAGATTAATTAAAAAACAAGAAGAAACCAAGTAATAAACGTTTAAATTAAATTTTATTTTTACTTAAAACCAACACAACAAAAAAAATCAATACAATAATTTTATTTCATTTTATATAATGGTGTTTCCAAAATCGAAATTTTTGCATTTACAAAATTTTTATATACAAAATTGTAACACAAACCCCGATAAACATTTGCACGCTGCATATTTTATGTATGTAACTCCGTCGTGTCCACCTCCAAGGTATAATTTTAGTACATAAGTGTAAAAAATTAAATAAAACTAAAAAAAAAAAATAAGTAAAATAAAAATGATTAAATAAAACGGTGCTTTAACACTTATTGTTCTAAAATTTATTAATAAAATCGTGTACATTAATGGAAAAGTACATTATTTCTGGTTTTTGTCCCAACTAAACGTAATTTGCGCAGTTCCACACGCATGTCAATTTGATTTAAAATTACAAAAATATTTTGTTTATAATTTTTGTACATAAACAACTAAAATGTATGCGTAATTCAGTAAAATAAATAAAATAAAAAAATCCTACTAATTATATCTAGATAAATCGCTTAAATTATGAGTAATAAAAAAATGTTAAGGCGGTGTTCCAATTTTAGTTTAAATATTTCCATTCTTTTCGCTTTTATTAATTTTTATATTGTAAATTTTTTTTTTATATATATACATATATATCATTTTGTTTAATTTAAAATAAATAATTTTATATTATAATAAATTAATTATTATTATAATTAAGAAATATATTATTATATTGAAAAAATAAAACGATTTTTTGTTAGCAAAGACACATTTATATTTAAAACTAATTTGGTACACACATTTTACAATTTAATTTTCTTTTTTTACTAATAAACGTTTGTCCGGTTGACTTTTAATGGCTAGCTCTACACGATTTACTTCCCAACCAGTCTCGTCGTTCCTTTTAGCCCAAAAGTACATTGTGCCACGGTCCTTTGGCCCCTTCACGGGCACTTCAAAATTAGCAGTGTGTCCATCGCAGACGTTGTTTTTATTACCAATATCCAAGCTTGACTGTTTTATTGGCTCTCCCAAAAGGGATACAGCTCCAGGATGCTGCCGTAATATTTGAAAAGCTTTCTTAAAATACTCCTCGTTGCTAATGCGTTCGGTAATTTTGTATCGCATGTACATTGCAGCCGAAATACACCCAACTGCTCCGTATACCACAATATTAGCTAGTTGTTTATTTGTAACCATTTTAATAAATTACTTGTTCACTTTAATTTTTTTTTGTTTGGCTTGAGTTTATACTCTGTCTGCGGGTTTCACCTTCAGCCTTCAGTACTTATTTAATTTTAAAGACGAAATAAATTGTTGTCAATCGACTACTTTTGACATTTTAACGGTACAAAACCGTACTGGTGCGTACCGCTGATAACGTTTTAAACGTCAAAACAAAGGTGCACACGATTTTTTGTGTCGCTCAATATATTCGATATAAAATTATATTTTAAGTTAATTTAGTGGATTTATAATGAACTTGTTAAAGATAAATCAGTTTCTAGTTAGAATACGCCAAAATACTCTGATGAACTTGAGTAATGTACGAAATTATGCGAAACCTGCAGCCGGAGGTATAACCTATACACGTGTTTTTGCTTTATTATTTTTATGTTTACTTAATTTTAATTAGCTTTTATTGGTTTTTTTAACGATTTTAATAGATATTTATGTAACAAATAGTAAAAATAATGTAAATTGTGCTAAATACTTTTCGAAGTATTTATACACTTATTTCCCGCATTTACTGACATCTATTGAAATTCATTGGAACTAATAATGAATTTTTTGATTTTCAGCGCTTTTAAAAAAGAAGAAAGTTGGCGGTAAATTGGGTCCAGCGGTTGAAAAAAGAATTTTACCAGTTGAAAAGGATCCAGTTAAGCTCGTGAATTATGTATGCGGCAGCAATATTTACAAAACCGGTGAAGATATTAAATTGAAACCCGATTCAGAGTATCCAGAATGGTTGTGGACGTTGAATACTGGTCGACCGGCAACCTTAGAAGAATTAGATCCAGAAAGTAAGCAATATTGGCGCAAGTTAAGAACAATGGCATTGCGGCGAAATAATCAATTAGCGAAATTAAAGAAATTTTAAATTTAGAGTCAAAATGTAGTTGTGAATTAAGTTTTGTGTTTTATTTTAAACGACAACCCATTTATGCTACATTTTTGTTCTGAAATCCTTTTATGAGATGGTTCGATGTCGTATTCAGGAATAGGGCCCCAGGTGTAATTCCACGGGAATATTGAATTGGGGAAACAATTTACATATAATTTCTATTTAAATTATTTTATTCTGGCATCCAGAACAGACATTGCAAGTGCAACCAAGCAATTTTTACCTACCTTTAATTTTTTATTGGAAACAACTTGGGGTAATTCGTCTAAATATGCAGACCAGTCATCGACTACCGGCTTGGAAAAAGTTACCTAAATGAAAAAGCTTTTACAATAATATAGTGTTGACTATTGGCCATAATCAGTTGCAATATGTTCGTTCGTTCAAATGTGCTAAAGAGGCATGATTGGTAATCACGTACAGATTTTCAAGGAAAGATTCATCAGTGGCCCTATTTTGGTATTTCCTGGGGGTCGGGAAATGTTTTAATTTATCGCACACATTCCCTAGTGGCACTATTCCACTATTAGAATTGCCCTGGGGAAAGGGTATTAGGAAGAATATTTTCATAACATTTTTGTACGAATCATATTTTTCTGGCCTACTGAAGGAATAACATTAGCGCAAATATTTTCAAAACAAAGGCAACAAACTATTTGAAACTTGTTTTAATCGTTTTTCGTAAATGCTTTAAACTTTTCAAAATATTTGCAAAAATCGAAAACGCTTCTATGGAAGTTATTGTTGACACTTTGCCGATAGATACGAATTTGTGTCTTATTAAATTAAAATACGCCTTTTCTATATTAGATGATAGACGAAAGTAAGAAAACATTTTTATTAAAACAAAATCAATATCAAAATGGTGCCTACTTATAAAACAATATAGGTAATTCTCATTTCAATACTCCCACTAGAATTCTATTTCTGCATAGTGCATAGTGCAAAGCCCTATTGCATTGATGAACTTATGGTGCTTTGCAATATTGAGTCCCTTTGTTAATACATCTGCTAATATATCGTTGGTCGAAACATACACAAGTTCGTTTGTCATTTATCATGTCACGAATAAAGTGATGTCTTAGATCAATGTGTTTGGTTCTTGGCTGGTTCCTGTGGTCGCAAAAAATCTTCACACACTTTGAAGTTTCTGTGTGGCCGAAGTTAATGTCATATATTCGGACTCAGTTGTTGACAGTGCCACTATGGGTTGTTTTCTGGAATTCCAGGATATCGGGCAGTTTTGATATGTAAAAATATATCTTGTAGTTGATCGTCTCTGGTTCAAATCGTTCGCCCAATCAACATCAGAAAAAACAGATAAAACCTGTTAAGGGTTATTGTTGAATCGACTAACTAAATTCACGGCATGATACACATTTGGTCTGGACACTTGAGCTGCAAACAAAATACTTCCAACAGCTGACTGATACGGCACTTCAGCCATTGCATCCAATTTCTCTTTTGTGTTTGGGCAAAACTCCGGTGACAGTTTTTGATTGATGTTTGGGCGTCGATACCGGATTGCAATTCACCATATTATAACGAGAGAGCATCTCGTTGGTATATTGTTCTTGGTCAATCTAAATAAGACCATTGTTGCGATCACGTGTTTTTTGTAGACCTAATACATAACGCGCTTCACCCAAATTTGTCATCTTAAATGTCGACATCAGGTGTTCTTTGAGTTTCCTTTTCATCTCTTTGTCTCTCGTGAATATTATCAGGTCATCATCCACATAAACAGCAACAAATATCATCTTATTTCCACTAACTTGGTAATAGACGCACGGATCGACATAAGCCAGACTTTAACAATTCATTGTTTAACTTTATATTCGAAATGTGGCTTGCTTCTTTTAAGCTTCCTCTTCTTCTTCTTTCTTATAATGATTTATCGAGACGACACACTTTGTTGCTTTTTGCATAACCTTCCGGTGGCGTCATGTAGATCTCCTCATCGAGATCCCCTTTGTAAAAACGCCGCCACTGGTTCCAATTGATCTATATCAAGATCAAATTTCACGGCGATTGCAATTAGTGTCCTAATCAAGCTATACCTGCCTTCGAGGGAATAAGTTTCTGCGTAATCAATGCCCTTCTCTTGACAACAACCTTTGATTACCAGTCTCGCCGTATACTTTATGATCTTTCCAGTTGCATCCCTCTTAGTTTTGAATACACATTTACAGTTGATCGGCTTTCGATTTGTTAGAAGATATACTAAAATCCAAGTGCTGTTTTCTTGCAAAGAACTATATTCATTACGTATAGCCTTTTAACATTTCTCACTATCCGCTCGATTCAACGCTTGGTTGACAGTGACTGGATCATCCATTTCGATTAAATGCACATTGTAAGTCATATATTCATCCCAATTTTCTGGCTTAGGTTGTCTGGATTAACACATTCATCCATACTAATCTGGGCTGTTTCAGGAGGCACATAGTCATTAGTTGTTACTTGATGAGTTTCATCCTCATCTTCCTGTTCACTGGTCATGTAAAGTGTATCATCGTTCGTTGGTCACTTCAGCGGATGATCCTGTACTGTTATTCTGATCTGGATCATTCGTTGTGGTCTGCGGCAAATCTGCGGTGTTATCATCAATTATCGACGCTTCCGGGAAAATATCTAAATAAGTAAAGTACTGACTGATTCTGATAGTAGCCGGTCCAAAACACGTTGATATTCGTGAAACGCCACATCACGACTAACTATAATCCGCTTAGAGTCGTGGTCGTCATTTTGTAGTTCATCCCTGTAGGCCTTCGATACTTCACTGTAACCGACAAAGATTCCCATCTTCGACTTTGGGTCTAGTTTTTTCCGCTTTTGCTTTGGAATATGCACCCAACACTCGAAACGGCGATAAATCTGGTTTTCGCGCCGACCTCGCTTCTTCTGGTGTCATTCCATTGATCACTCTACACGGTGAATGATTAATTATATACGCAGCGGTAGACACTGCTCCTGCCCAAACTTGTTTATCTAGGTGGGCATCAAATATCATGCATCGCACACGTTCTATTATAGTTCGTTTCATGCGCTCTGCAACTCCGTTCTGTTCTGGCGTATACGGTGCGGTTAGTTAATGCTGAATACCTGACGTAAATTGTTTATGGTCCTTCCACTCTGGTTCTTGGAGACAAGCCTTTTAAATTCCACAAAAGTATTAACTACATCTCTTTTTGACTTAAGTATGTAGGCAAAAACGCGCCATAAATTATCGTGCACCTTTAAGCGAATCACATTCGATTGGACCACATAAATCAGAATGTATTAAATTGAGTCTTTGATTGGCCCGAACTGCAACATCTTTAAAGGGAAAATGTGTTTATTTACCCTTTAAACAAATTGAACATCCATCGTGGTTTATTTAACTAAAATTAACGCCTATTGCTCGTTTTCATTTCAACTGCATTAAACTGTTGAAATTTAGGTGTCCCATTCGCCGATGCTATATAATATTTCATCTGATCTAGACGTCTCAGCACTGGATATCATGGCCAAACCATATATTATAAAGTATATATATACGCTACTAAGTGGACCAAAAAAATATTTGACTCTACCCTTATTGAATGTAAAAAAGTTCAGTGCACAATTTTTTTCACTACTACATTCTACCCTTTTCCATACAAATCAAGGTTAAAAAAAAGGTCGCAATTTTTCCATAGAAAAATCGGGTTATGTCCCTTCTGTTTGTATTATATATTCTGTGGCCAAACAATCACTCGGCCGATTAAATATAAACATATTGACGATTGTAAAAGTTGGAAAAGCGCCGCTGGTGGATCAGATTGAAACTAACTTAACTAAAAAAAAGGACATGTGTGATCGATATGCCGAAAAATCAAGGATATACATAGATTCATGTTTTTTATATTACATAAGCCACAAAATCACTAATTATACAAAACTATATCATTTTTAATTAATATATTTAAACAAAATTAAACCAAGCAAAGCTAGCACAGTAAAAAGATGAATTATCGCCGATTGTTTATTTACTTTATGCATGCGGCATAAATGTCAAAACTTGTAGTTATCATAATTCAAAAAAAAATCCGCTACGTGGAATCCGTGATGCTCCAATCGTCAATACCAATTTAATGTTTTACTGTGATAACTACTTTGTGCGATTGATCATAAACATAGCACCAACTGTTGTCAAATACCACCTTTTTACCGCTTTTTAATACTTGGCTGATGGATAAAAGGTTTGCACACAAATCTGGAACAAACATCACTCCTTCCACATTGACAACGTCCACTTCTGATTGGAACTATTTAAGCTCACTACTGAATACTTAGAGCATTTTGAAGTGAAATGTCGATGAAATTAGATCAACATTGTTAAAAGCCCCGCCAAAACGGGTTGCGGATAGAAATTCACAGATTGTTTTCGTGGATTTTTTACCCAAAATTGATTAAATTTCAATCCGGGAGGAAAAATTTGAATGGGGCTTATGGAAAAGTTTATGGAAAAACTCGAGAATTTTTGTCCGCAACTGGTGGAGCGAGCTTAAAGCAATGTCATTATCCTTTGAAAATAAGTTTTAACTATTTTTAGTATCTTTTTAGCTAGGTCATTGCAGTCTGATGAGCTGACCGAATTGTTTTATTTAAAGAATTCAAGACGACTTTTTGTTAACCTGAGTCAAATTTTCTACGACAAATTTGACTGAGAATATTGAAAAGGACTAAAACTAACCAACCAAAATATTTTATTTCAAAAACCAACCATCCTCTTTATATTTTGTTCTTTGGCAGAAATCGGTCTACAAGAAGCCCCAGCTTCTATAAGAATTTATGCGATTAAACAAAACGTTTTTAACGGAAATGGTGAGGTTTGATTAAAAATCTTTTTTTCATCAAAATTCGTCATCTCTGCAGTACAGGCGGACTGACTAATCGGGATGGAACTTCGTACTTAAGGTTTTCCTAATACAAACAGGTTTTTATATAAATTTTGAGCTACTTGCGATGAATGTTGGAAATCCGGAAGTGTATGGGAAGTGATAACTTCCGTAAGAGCTTTTTCAATTTTTGGTAGTTGAAAAGTATAACATTTACAAAAAGACGTTCAAAAATTAAAAATTCTAATAAGTTTAACGATTAAATTTTCAACAAGTTGTACCTTGTAGGTTTTCTGAAATTTAAGCGGGAATAACTATTTTTACTATATTGGGTGTGTGAATATGGCCCAATAGGTCTCGTTACTAGTACTGCTTACGTGTACTATAAATGGGCAACATTGGTATTCTATAGTACTTAACGGCATTTGGTTCGAGTGTAAACAATTACATTATTTCATTGCAAAGAAAAATGCAGAAGAAACTTATTGTTTGCTTGTTTAAATTTATGGTAAGTATCCTCCATAGAATACAACAACAACGTGTAAAGAATGGTTTCAACAATTTAAAAATGATCATTTGAATGAAGAGCATGGAAACACCCAAAAAATTTCGAGATGCTAAATTGGAAACGTTATTGGCTGAAGATTCTTCTCAAACACAATCAGAATTATCTGAAGCATTAAATGTTGATCGATCAACTGTTGCAAAACGTTTACAAACAATCTAAATGGTTCAAAAAGCTAGCAACTCGGTTCCACATGAATTTACAGAAAGAGACCTATAACTTCAAAAAACCATTTGTGAAATACTGCTTCAAAGACAACAAAGAAAACATTTTTTTTTGCATGGAATAGTTACTGGAGATGTAAAATGGATTCACTATGAAAATTGCAAACGCAAAAAATCTTGGGTGAAGCCTAGTGTGGCTGATCCAACTCAATCAAAGCGAGATATTCATTACAAGAAGGGTTTGCTCTGTATCTGATAGGATCGGAAAGGTGTGGTATATCATAAACTGCTGCAATCAAGTGAAACTATCAATGGCGATGTCTACCGACGACAACTAATACATTTGACGCGAGCTATAGTGGAAAAACGACCATACGTAAATAGAATTTTTCAGCACGACAATGCAAAACCACGGGTTGTAAACGTTGTGAAAAATTATTTAAAAGGGCAGGACTGGGAAGTTCTACCCAACCCACCGTATTTCCAAGATATATAGCTCCTTCAGATTGCTACTTATTCAGGTAGATGCTGTCGTCTCTTTTTGAACAGTAGTTATCTCGCAGAGATTGAAAATGGGCTTATTGATTGGATTACCTCCAGACCAGTATTCCGTCAGAGAGGGAATCCGTAAAATGCCTGAAAGATGAACGAAAGTTGTAGCTGCAGATGGAGCATACTTTCAATAAATAATTCTTTCATTTAACTGGTAATTATATATAATATTCAATTTTTCACTTCGTCGTCGCGGTAACATATACACATTATTAAATTAGCTGGTTTACATAGTATCAATACCAGTATATGTATACGGCCAAGTAAACCACAAAAAATACCGTTTGTATATACTAAATAACGTATCTACTAAAAAAGTCCCTACAACGTCAAGTAACCGGGACCAGCGTAAATGTAAATGTAAAATGAGAGAAAAAACAAGATCATCATTCATCCCCCTCCCCTCCCAGGATACCAGTATGGCTCATTTAGCAGCAGAATACCTCTTTCCAGCACCCCTGGGACCTGCCTAGGATTCAATACACCAATCACACAGAAAAACTATGACTATATGTAACCTCAATAGTGAGGCAGACAAAATCCTTAAATGGACTTTTACGCCAGCACATTAAAAATAAAATAAACGTGTTATTGATTAAAGAATAATGTATAAAATTTTTATTAAATGGCAAAGAGCTCTAAAATTGAAACTTTAGTTGACTTAAGGATTATTCAGAATATGTTTTTGTATTATTTAAATATTTAAGATTAAACAATATCAAACTAGAGTTTCGATATAAAATGACGTTCGTTAACTTTTGAATAAATTTTTTTCCAAAATTCAAATCGGCCACGATCTGGGTTCGGAATCATTTCTATTTTGTCATTTTCAATTTCTAAAGTATCGTTTACGGAAGTTATACCATTTTTATTTAATGAATTCCATTTAAATGGTAAATGAGTATCATTATCAGGTGTAGGATTGCCATACTTTGCAAAATTACTCCACATTTTGCACATAATTCGACGTACAACAGCTGCATTTGAGTTCTCATTCAAGTCTGAACCAAATAAATTTGATCTAGAAATTAAGAGAAAAAAAAATTAAAACACTGTGCGGTGATTATCCAGTGCATATAGAATGCCTCACTGCTTTAAAAATTTTACTATTTCTTTAATCTTTCAAACCATACTATTTTTGTTTTTAATCTTTTTTTTCTATCATTTCGTTTAATGAATTATTTTTATGAACATGACTGCCATCTACAGTTTAAAAAGTAAACTGTATACATAAGTTTGATGGTGTAGCAAGCAGTACTGCCTGGTATTCTAGGTACACTGGATTATTACACTACTATACGTATATCACTATCGAATAGAAGAATAAAAATCACTTTAAATTATTAAACTTACTTGAACAAATATAACAATTCATCTGCGTGACAAGCTCCTTTTTTATCATCCATGCCTGATATTTTCTTAAATATATTTAATTCATCGTCAACGGCGAAGCGATAACAGTAAATTGCAGATTTTTTTTGGTATTGCTTTAAAAATTCAATATAAAATAGAACACCATTTACGAATTGCCCATCTCCCGTTGCTTGAATTAATTGATCGATCGATTCCTCATTAATAGGTTTGTCACCAAAATAAAATTCTTTCACTTCATTCGCAATTGTTTTAGCAAGTTTACTATCTGAACGTACGTTTAGCGTTAACGGTAATAATTTTGTGGGATCTTCATTATAGTCATCAACCGTTTGTGCTAATTTTGGAGATAATATTAATCCTTCGTTTGAATTATATCCAATCATTATTGGAATATCACGTTTATCAGGCACTTTTAAGTCTTGTCTGGGATATTGTGTAAATGTAGAATCTTTGTTGTCCAGTTCAATCACTGGTTTAAATGGAAATCGTAATCCACGTGATTTCTCTTCTTGAGTATGTGTTTTTTTAGATTTTAATAATATTTCATTAGCATCAGCATTTCTGAGAAACTCTAATATTTCATCATCTGATTGTGATTGGCATCCAATCAAGGAAGCCAATTTCCTAGCCTTTTCTTCTGGATTAATCTGACACACCCAATCATGGCAAATTGTACCACTTTGGCTGATTACTTTGTGAAAATATTGCCTAGAATTAAAAAATAAAATTAAATTATTCGATGTGCCTAGGTTTTACGAGTATTAACTGTATCATGGCCTCTTTTTAAATATAAAAATTAATTCTTGAAATTTAGAAAATGGTTACCTAAAAGTTTCAAATAAAATGGAAAATTAAATTTAAATTTTAAATTTTTTTAATTATCTAGAAAATCAATTAAAATTTAAATTTCCATTAAAGCAGTATATAATAATATCCATTTATAACATAAAAAGTAAATTAAAGTCGTTTTCAAACAGCCATTTCAGAACAGTTCGGTTCAACTCGTAATACGCAAAACCACTTAAACATCATACACATGAATGAATGTCTCACTCAAAACACTCACTCTGCTCTGAATATCTCACTCAAAATGCCTATCTCTGATCCTCCCGTAAATGCAATAAGAAATATACCGTTTGTTGTTGTAGTTACTACAGACTGGAAGAATAAAGCAAGAAGGCAAGCGGGATAAAACAAGAACCATTTTCGGTCCCGCAATGATTGGTTTGATGATCAATGCCGCCTGGTCGCAGAAAATAAACGAAAGCTTCGTGAAAAATGGTAGCACACTAGAAGCACTCTAGCAGAATATCTTCGCGCTGGGAAAGCCACGACTATATACCTTCGACAAAAGAAATGCGATCATATGAGATCATGCATCGAAAACATCAGCTACCAAGCGAAACTGGGACTGTTTTGCTAATGCCTGGAATCTAACTAAAGACTCCGACCCAAGAAGTACAGCGATTAAAGACGGGAATAGAGAGCTGGGCATAAACGTGGCTGATGAAAGCTCAGTATGGCAAACCTATACTTTCAAACTCTGCTAAATCTGAATGACGAATTGACTTCTATTAGAGAAATAGCTCCTTCAGGTGAAGAATTGATTAAGCTCGGAGGCGCTATTCTTGTATCAAATTGGACGACAGCGTTCATATGTATATTGAACAAAAAAATTATAATCTACATAGTTATTATCCATAATATTGATTGTTGATATTATCCATAATATCAACATCCACGGATTAAGAAATTATCGCTTAATGGTAAATGTAGAAAATTTTCTTCTACAAATTTTTTCAGGTAAATAAGAAGCATCGGCAATATAAAAATATTCAACATGCGAGAAAAAATAATTTTTTTTATAATTTCTTAATTAATTAAAATGCGAAATTTACATTTTTATCTATGGCGTCTGTTTTTATTATGACTCCTCAACATTTATAATTACGATTTTTTTTTTATGTAATTTGAAAAACGTTGCCGTAAAAATACTCGGATCGAATATATTTTATGGCAACATTTTTTTTATGGCAACATTTTATAGTGGTTTTTGCGGTGTAGTGGCTTAAAAATCTTCTACAAAATTTTGTTGGGATATATTTCTTTTCTTGTCTCTCATGTGCATAAAGTCAATGTTATATACTACTTTAATTTCAAGGTTGCCTTCTGTATTTTAATTTTCAATAAAATGGTTCACCATATTGCCGTGATAAAGTCATTCAGAGAGCTCTCCATTCTCAATATGTTTGTATTAAAAAAAATGTAAATGCTTTACCTTGATTTTGCAGTCATTAAATGTATAGTGGCTGACGAAGCCCCGGCACTCTCTCCAAATAATGTTACATTATCAGGATCTCCTTGAAATTCTTTAATATTGTCCTGAATCCATTGTAACACCAGCAATTGATCATATAATCCAGCATTTCCATATATACCAGCTTTTGGTAAATAAAGAAACCCAAACGGACCCAAACGATAGTTACATGTAATAACAATTACATCCTCCTGAACTAAATAATCTGGTGAGTACCTGTGAAATACAATCGAAAGAAACAATTATAACGACAATTATAACGAATACAATAAAAAGTTTAGCCGTTTTACTAACAAATCTCCATTCCCATTTCCCGTTGAAAATCCTCCGCCATGTAAAAAGAGCATAACGGGAAATTTAGTATTTCGCTTATTTGTGTAAGGCGTATAAACATTGAGAAAAAGACAGTTTTCGGAACCACTTTTCTGATTAGTTATCATATCATTTTGTAAGCACATGTCTCCTTCTTTAAAGCAGTCAACTTTATCATTACATTTTTGTATTGCGATTGGAGGCTAAAAAAAAATAAATCAAAAAACTTTAATAGATATTTAAATATAGTTTAATTTTTTAAAAAAATGTATGAATATATATTTAGTAAACGTGTCACTCTACTCTACCAAAGCGATAATTATATCTCTATCAATAAAATTAGCTTGTGTCTTATCGTTTTAGGCATATTTCGTGAGTCGCGTTACAAAATGACGAATCGGCGGACGTGTTTTCGAAGCACGACATTAGACATTGGCATGACAAATTCAGGTTGACGCTTCTGGCGGATTGGCCTCATTTCGTTTCCACCTAATTTTTGTCAATTCACAATCTCTAAAGAAGAATTGATCACGAAAGTATACCCGAATATTGGTACATATTACAAAAACCAGGTTTGGTTGAGCGAACGGGCCATTTTGTCAGTGAAAAATACGTAGACAATTTGAATATAACAATTCAAAGTGAAATCGCCAATTGCATTCATTTAACTCGATCAATTCCATTACAGATCCAGATGAAGTCGTCAATTATCCAATTGAATTCCTGTATTCATTGGATTTGCCAGGAATGCCGTCCAACAACTTGTAGCAAGCAAAGTCAGTGCGGTTTTAATCATGCTATATGTAACCTGAACCAACGAAAACTATGCAATGGAACAAAACTAGCTGTTAAGAGGATGATTAACAACGTAGGCCGGGTAGTCCGAAAGTTGGCAAACCATCAGCGCTATTCGGTTTCTCTCCAGACAGAAAGGCAAACAATATTGTTCATCACCAAGCGTTCTGTTGGCCGCATTATTAATTGACTGATGAGGTCGTGAGATTTGACAACTCGCGATTCCTTTCCGAAGGGTTATATAAAGTCGCGGGGTTATGCTGATAAACTAGCGACAACAGACGCCTTGCGGATTAATTACAGTTATTTATTTAAAAAAATGGTAAAGTAAATAGCGAAATCGGGCAATTCTCTTTGACAATCCTAAATCAAAATCATTTATAACAAAATTAATAGAAAATTTTTCTAAATACATAATGAAAGTTTGTAAATCTGTAAGTCTCTCTGTAAACAATCTCCTGAAAAATCTATTCATCCGATTGCGATGAAACTTTGGTGAGTTGTTGCGTGCACGCCCGCGAAAGTGTCTGTTTTTGAAAAACTAGTGCTGGATCCAGGGATTTAGGAGTCCGTACAAATTTTTGAGAGGTTGCGCGGGGTTGCAATCACGTCAACGAAGGATTATGAGTTGGTAAAATTATGCCTGACCTCTGGGTCTAAAATTTCAATTTTTAACGCGTCCGGTGATGCTTTCGATACTGAATTCAGCACCTGATGAATTCCTGTCATATACAATTGTAACTACAGTGACGTCGAGATATGGTATGATATCAAAGGGGCGAATGTCGAAGGGCCGAATTTCAAAGGGCCGAATGTGTCGATGGGCCGAATGTCAAAGGGCCGAATGTCGAAGGGCCGAATGTGTCGAAGGGCCGAATGTGTCGAAGGGTCGAATGCCGAAGGGCCGAATGTAGAAGGGCCGAATGTGTCAAAGGGCCGAATGGGTCGAAGGGCCGATTTTTATTGATTTTTTTTTTGTTTTTAGAAATATATTTTTTTTATTTTGTTATTTAATTTAATTATTATTTTTATTTTTTGTACCATATACCTATTATCAGAAGGCTGACACATAGGGCCGAATGTCTGTGGTGGCGCATGACAAAGTTTTCCTCCACCAAAATGTATGGAATTTCATAAATATCCAAAGATGAAAAATAGTAAAATACATAAATTGATAAGAAAATCATTTATGTTTTAAAAAAAAATTACAAAATATTGCATAAAACAACAAATTTAAAAAATTATATTTCTAAAAACAAAAAAAAAAAATCGGCCCTTCGACACATTCGGCCCTTTGACATTCGGTCCTTTGTACCTATTCCCGAGAAATTACCTGGAAAATATCCGTAGTTCAAAGTAGTTCTAATTTCTCCTAACAAAAATCGCCGGCTAGCAGAATGGAAATCATACTTTCATTTCATCTCGACATCATACTTTCATCCCAAAGGATTATTTTGCAATTCTGTAGTACTTTCGAGCCAATGCTGATTTTTTGGAAATTTTGCACGTCGATTTAATTATCGTTTGCAAATTCAGTGAAAGTTTGAGCGCAGAATGAGCTTTTCGACCTCCTACTAACAATGTGGTAGGGGTCCCATATAATGCTTCGACCAGCGCTATTTGACTTAGTGCGCAAATCGAAGCTAAAATCAATGAAATAAGGAACGTTTTGCCAGTTCCGCCAGGTGTATCGATGAAGAAGTTTTCTCCGTAGCTGTCGTTATTCAAAAATTAGACTTTTGTTTGTACTCAAAGCATCTCGATCTATTGCCGTTCTCGTTCAAATTTTCGATTGAATACATCGTGCATGGGACGATTCGGCGCTGGCAACGCTAATTCGTGGAACATCTTGCCGGACATCATCAGGCACAAATATCTACTCTATACAAATCAACACCTCGTTCTGAATTAAGTTAAACTGGAAAAGGTTGCACATTTTGGATTTATGGTGTATTCGTGTGTTGGTGAGATGAGAATAAAATAATGTATATAAAAATATAGTTTTGTTTGCGACGCCATTAAGGATAATTTGAGTGAAGTGCAAATTTTATTGTTATTTTAAAATATAGTGAATAATGAATATTTTTCAATAATGTTATCATTTTTTAAAATAAATGGTTCCAAAAGTTAAAATAAAATATTTAATAAAAAATAAATTAGAAATACAATTTTTTTAAAATTATTTAACATATATTTTTTTATTTTATTTCCCTTAACAAATATAACGGCGCCATAACATTTAATTCACAAGCCCCGCCCCTTTTTAAACACGTGCGCAAACACACATGTACACGTTTTTGTTTACTCAAATCGAAACCAACACAAATGTATTCTACAAGCCGAACTGTTATCGAGTATACACCGATCCTATCAAATATTTCAATCATCTATTCATTTGTCAGAATCTACTTAAATATAAGTCCTGCTAACTCCACGCATATAAAATAAACAATAACTAAGTATAGATGTATTGGATTTTTTTTCCATAGTCATTTTTTTTTAAATAACTAAGTATAAATGTGTTGGTGCAGAAACAATAAAAATGAGCAAAAAAAAAAATCAAATTTACGTTACATTGTTAGTGTAACCAACAAACTCTTTGTGAGTTTTCTTTAAATAGGTATCTGTCAATGAGAGAGTAAGCAGGACTTATATTTAAGTAGATTCTGCATTTGTATTACAATAAAATTATTTAATATACGACATGATACCCACACATATCAAATAGAAGTAAAAACAAAACTAAAAACAATAACAAATATAAGAAAAATGTAAATTAGAATTGAAAGAGGAGGAGCCACATTTCATTATGATTTTTAAAAATTTGATTTTTTTATTTCGTTTAGTGTGGATATTGAAGCGAAGATTAGCATTTATTATTGAATTAAACATTATGGACTATTTTCCTTTTAACGCTGCGTACCAATCCAAGGATAAATCGTTTACTACGGTAAAAATCGGTTTTGGTTTCAGATTTTTCGATCAGTTTACCTCAGAATTTTTCAAAAATAATTGAATTTACCGAAAAATATACTTAAAATTGACTTTTAACCTTGGATTGGTACGCAGCCTAAGTAACAATTTTATTTCTAAGAAAACAAGAAACGACAGAACACTGTATAAAGATAGTAATTACGTAAAGTAGTAAAGCTTTATTTTATTTTTCGTTATCACTTTGTTTCGTTTTCTTCACAAAATTTTTTCTTCTTTATTTATACACACATTTATACACACATTTGTCTGACTTTTAGCGGCAACATTCATAGGAAATAATATTTCGGACACTCGGATAATTTCATCAAAATGTCAGAAAAGAGCAGAAATTTCCGGAAATAAAAATACTTGGGATGTTTCAAAAATCTGTCATTGGTCATTTTTCTGATTTACAAATAACAATTTTTTGTAACATTGCACTAAAAATTCTGCTACAACTTTGTGATAATACTTGTAAGTATTAAATCGCTTTTCGTATGGAGTGACTTAAAAATGACTTACAAGTGACTTATGTGAAATTCTATTTACTTTTCGAAATCAATGTGAAATTTGTGGTTCAAATAGAACAAAAAATCAAAATTGATGTGGTTTTATGTATGTATTGGAGATATTAAACAGGATTTTGAAGTTTAGAAATTGCACGTCAAAACGACATCAATTGTGCACTCCACTAATACGAAATTATATGTATATATTTTCAAACGAATAATCGTCACATATTTATTAATGAACGATTAAAATATATTTCAATTAGATTTAAAACCCATGCTTTAATTTATTAGTAATTTAACACACCAATTGACGTTTCTAGAAAAAATTGTCGTTTCATTTTGTATTGGTATTTCTCCATCAAAAAAAAATTTACATTTTTTAAAATTGATGTACATCAAAAAAAATGATTTTTTCTGTCAAATAGAACAACATTTTTGATGTACATCAATTTTTTTTGCCGGATTTTGGTAAATAGAATTTCACATTCAAATGCATCTACTGAAACTTGCTGTAAATGTCATGAAACGTTTTATCTGGACGACAATTTTCGCTCGTTTATATTTTTTAAGTGACAGCAGAATTGGACGAAAATAATACGCAATTTTTGTTATTCCCTTTATTTTCCTTATTCAGAGTATGGTCTAATAATTTCCTTCACTATCTTACGTTGTTTTATTCTTTTTATTCTATCTATATTCTACTACATTTTATGATATTATTAATAGCGTTTTCTCTGACACATAAATCTTGATCCATTTTTGATCCAAAATGGCTTTGTTTACATTATTTGTCTTTTTTTTTATTTTGGATCAAAAATAAAATCCAAACATTTGTTAGATTTTTTTGTTACGTTTGCACACACATATACTCAACGTCATGTGAAATTGCTAAAAAGACCGCGCCATTTCTATTTTATTATATGTGATTGATAGAGCAAGTTGTGTTTAATAAAATAAAAATTGTGTTTTATTCAAAGTGTTATTTTAAAAGATTTTTGTGCACCGAAAACAACCTTACAACAAATAACCTTACAACTTTTGCATGTGCTATTGCGTGATAATGATTTCGAACACCCGCAATTGATTTCAAACACTCGTTTTCGATATTATATTTTTATTTCGTTTTCGGTGCACAAATAATCTTTTAAAATAACACTTTGAATAAAACACAATTTTTATTTTATTAAACACAACTTGCTCTTTGAACAATCACAAATATAATAAAATAGAAATGGAGCAACGTCTTTTTTAACAATTCCACATGTTTAGTTTTTTTTTGTATGTGAGTAAACGTCAACAAAAAAATCCAAAATTGTGTTCTCTGGCAAAAAATAATTGATCCAAAAATTTGGATCAAGTATTTTTTGGCAGCGAAAACGCTATAAGTATATAATTATATACCCAAAAAACTGCTCAAATTTCGTACTAAATTCCGTACTACAAAATATCAAAGACACAAAAATATTGATTTTGGGCAAAAAGAAATTTCTTTCTCTTTCATTCGCGAAGTTTTTATTCTTTGGTTATTGTTTTGTATCTTCAGCACTTGAGAGGATAACACAATATACTTATGCTTACCGTGATTTTTATTTTTTATTAAGTTAACTTGTGTTTTTGTGTATTTAAATTAGTTAATAATTTTTAAATTACTTAACATTTTATATATAATAATTATATTACTTATTGTGCTACTACCAATAAATTTGGATGTAAAACGAGGTAATAAAATAATTTTAAAGTGACGTCGTCACGAAATGACGGAAATTTCCGATTTTATCGATTTTTATTTTTCAGGGTTGTCCTTGTTGGGATGTAAAATTGGATGCGCGTAAAAAGACACCATAGCAACTGAGTTAACACATCATTATTGTTCCGGTACAGTAGCTTTACGTGAAATGACATGAAATTCGTCGTGAAGTGAAGCATATTTAGTTGGTTTAATTGAAGATACAAATGTATGCGCGATTCATGACAAACGTGTTACAATTATGCCAAAAGATATTCAATTAGCAAGACGTATGGTGAACGTGCTTAAAATTTATTTTTGTATTAAAATTAAATCAAAAAACAAATTGGACTAATTGAATGGCGCTTCCGGGGTTTTATAAAATTTAATTGTGTATATTTGTCAATAAAAAATTAATATTTATTTTATAATAAATTAATTTTTTTTTTATTTCGAATAAGAATTATTATTTATTCCAATTGGAAAATATATACAAACATGTGCCTCTTGTTTCGTGCATAAAAGTGTCTGAAATCAGTATGGAAAAGGCTGGAAAAACGCCAATTTCCATTTAAAATCCATCTAGTTTCTCATTTGTTTTTTCTCTTTTTAGTCGGGGTCCACCCCCACACCCGCACTGGAAATTTTGTGACACTTTTCTTTGGCAGGTAGTACGAATTTCCGTGTACTCAACATGGTTCATTCCATAGAAGAGTGTGTTTTTAGAACGCGAATGTAAATGGAAATCCGTCGGCATTGCATATTGAGACGCTACTCTACCCTTATTGAATGTAAACAAGTTTAGTGTACAATTTTTTTCACCACTATATGTTCTACCCTTTTCCATACACATCAAGGATAAAAAAAAACGATCGAAACTTTTTCATAAAAAAATCGGGTTATGTCCCTTCTGTTTTTATTCTATATTCTGTGATTTTATTCTACTTAACAAGACACCAAAAATGCATCATTTTTATAATTTGTTATTTATGAATTTTTTTGTTTTTGTGTTCAAATGGGTTTTGTCATTTTGAGTAAATTAATATATTAAACAAATTAATAAAAATGTTTAGTATTATTCATTATATATAAACTTGCTAATAAACAAACAAAAAAATATGTGGGACTTTATGACCCTATTCCATAGAAAAAAAATATGTTGTCAATAAAAATAAAAGCGAGAAAAAAATATAGATTTTATTGGTTGTGTACGAAACAAATCATGTTGTCAGTTGTGATGGTGGTAGTTTACTGCCATAATACTGCCTTAAAAAATTTAAAATGAAGTATTTTTTATAGCAGTATTTTTCACACATCTACAAAAAATGTATGTAAACATAAGACATATTTCTCACACTAATACAAAATAAGTCGTTCGCCATTTTTATACTCAAGTGTCGATTTGATTTTTGTGTTGAAATTTGTTAACGTTAGTGGTTTTTTGTGGTATATGTATATATTAAAATTAAAATATATAAATTAAAAATCGAATTGTACGAAAATGGACAAATTAAAAATTTTATGAAATTATTGGGTTATGCCAAAATGTAAAACCATAAAATTTTACTATAAAATGAAATAAAAAATAATTCTGTTCTTTGTCACTCTTATGGTATTTTAATTTTTTTTTCTTTTGCGTTTTATCAGCAAAAAAATTGCTGTCAGCAAATCTTTTCCATGGAATTAAAGCATTACTGTTAATTGCAACACAAATGCAATAAAACAAAATATATTTTTTCAAAAATGTGAATTGTCAAAACTTGATCTACATATTTTGAAAAATGCACAGAACTTACCAATAAATTTGATCTGGATCAAATCTATATACATAGATCATATATTTTGTACGATAGAACTCCACATTTAGTATTGATGACATGTGAGAAATGGCAAATGTACCTTTGTACTGTGGTCTTTTTTTTTAAATTAAGAAATTACACATCCATAAATCAAACAAAGTTTATTATGCAAATATAGCTCTAGTCTAGATTACTTTTTGGAGTGCAAAAGAATTAGTTCAGACGACGCCAAACAAATAAGAAAATTGTTGAAAATAAAAACTAGGTACAAAGTACGCTAAAGTTAAACTTACAGCAAATCTTAATTCTCCAATCGGTGGTTTGGCAAATGGAATTCCTTTGAAAGATAGAAATGATTTTCCATTTGGCAAAAGTTTTTCCACCCCACATAACCGAATATTTTTTAAATTTACTAGTTTAGTTATTGTACTCATTATTGTAAAATATGCTTCTAATTACTTGAACCACAATGACACGAAAAATTACATGTTAATAACTCAGAAATATCCACTTGTATAGAGATAAAGTAGGAAAAGTATAAATAACGCTACCAGTGGAAAAAATGAAGTTCGTTTCAGATACACCCAAGACACTTTTTCATTTTTAAAATGATAATTTTAATAATTATTCAATTATTAAGGCGAAGGAAAGTGGTAAAAGCGCCACTAGTAGCAAAAAACAAAACTGCTTTATAACCAAAATTTTGTTTTGACGTTTCTTATGTGTTTACAATACATAGATTTACACAGAAATATTTCTCAAGTAATTATTATTTTAAACAGCAAAGTTTAAAATTATTTAATAAACAATTAATTTGAATTTAATTTGTGACTTTTAATATTTTATTTGTTTTTGTATTATTTAGAATGGTTATTAAATTACGTAAAAAAGTCAGATTGGTATCTATAGATATGGCAGAAATAGTAGTAAATCTAAACGGATATCTAAATATCAATGTAGATGATGGGCATACTTTTAACATATCATTATGTGATATAATAGTCCATTTTAATGGTTAAAAAAGGTCTTTACGTAAAGGGGAAAGCATATTGGCGGATAGTATGCAATCGAAGTCGTATCGGGCCATCGATCAAACCGACTTCTGAGGCTAGTTATACAATAATACAAACATCAGCAACGTCAGATAGCCCACATGAAGTGAGATTAGACCAGTTGGAGAAATCGTGTAAAAATTGCAAATACATGTGTACACAGTCCGTACATGTACATGTACGTGTAAAGCCCACCAAGGCGATAAATATAAACACGTAGCGGTTTGCTTATTAACAATTTATCGGTAATTAATAAAAACATTCTACATTAATTTTAGTTAGAATTTACATATTTATTTTTTAGAGAACCGCACCTTGAAATCATACGCTGTACCAAGCTCAAGCAGCAATGGGGCAAACCCGGAAAAACTATTTTATCAGAGTACAGCTTAGTAATTGTTCAAAACTTTTGATGGCACAATGAAGAATTGCTGAACTGTACTCTGTCATGTATTTACAAAAATTAAATCGCAATACCATGATGTTATATCGACAGAACAGGAAGTTGTAATTAAATCAATGTTTATTAATAGTAAGTAAATTAACCCCCCGATTCTGACGATAAGACTACTAAGACCATTTTAGCTAAAACTTTATTGTAAAGACTTTTTTTGAAAGACTAAAGTCTTCATTGAAATTCTGAAGGCAGTAGTCTTAAATAATATATTATAAACTCTCCAAAATACATATAATTATTGTTTCTGTTTAAATGTCAAAATTCCTGACTGATGACTCCTAAGACCACATATTTCGCTGATATTAACGAAGACAATTTTTTAAGACTAAGTGCAGAATAAGAATTGAAAGTTTATAGTCTTCGCTTAGACAAAAGTTTTTGCTAAGACTGAAAATACGTCTGTGACTATACGTTAGAATCGGGGGGTAAATACTCAATTCCCTTAGACGTATCACTTCATGCAACGTTACTATCGATCTTCCTGGTCACTAGATTTTAAAATCAAAATTTGCTAAAACTCTCAATGAAAATTTTTTAAATCTTAGTTGGCTGCATTAGTTTTATTTTTTTTTATTTATTTGTCACGTCAAAATTTCAAGTGATAGAAATTGTCATTTGAAGTGATAGCAGTCGCAAGGAAATGTTTATAAAACAGCATACTAAGATTTAAAAAACAGCCAGAACGACTTTATTGAACAATTTGGTAAGTTTCGATTTAATGATCTAGTAAACAAGAAGATGAGTAGTTACATGCACATCACTTGAAGTGATGCGACTCCTATTCCCTTAAGAGTGTAAAACTAAAAATATAAAAATAAAAATTTAATTTTTTTTCTAGCCGCCTCAGAATCGGTGTTGCCAAAATAATTGCAGGTTGTCGATCAAATCATCAGGAGATAAATTTCGAAATGGACGAAACAAGCGAAGACGATTTTTATAATTTTATTATATTTTGTCATGATGGCCTTAAACAATTTGTTCCGTTTTTAAATAAAACTTTATTAATTCCATTACACCATTCCAATATAAATAAATTTGATTTCAAAATATCTAAATTTGCCTGAACTTTCTTTCATTATTACACCACGTTAAACCCCAACTGAAATTGGATTGGTTTCCATTATCTCTTCATCATGTCCAATACAAACATCTCAATTCTCCGATTCAATAAAGATACAAAGAAAATTTAAATGAAAGGTAGATATTATCACTTACAAATTTCGACGAGATTTCAAACGATCCGACCTTTATTTTTCTTTATCATCCTGTAATTACCTTAACATAGATGATTTTGGCAAATTTTAGAATAGAATGCTCCTTGTTTAGTCCCACTTTCATGTTTACATTCAGTTGACTTACGGGGCACAGCAACTCAGCAGTTTTAAAAACCTTCATGTCCGAAGTTCATTATGGTTTTCCAAAACCTCGCTTGGAATTGAATGCGTCGACACATCGTCTGACATTATATACTGAGGAACACTGCAGTGCGCTTTTACTGAAGCCGTTTTTAACTGCATACCGAAGTTATTTAACTAAATTATGATGAATATAAGTATGTGGTACAAAAGCAATGTATAGCACAAAAAACTCACTTATTTTCTTAATGAACTTTTCCGAGAGCAATAAGTTTAGCTTTTTTTATTAAATTAATTTTAATCGTTATTTTTAACAATTCACTTGCGAAATTAAACACACTCGAAATTAAAAAAATATAAACTTACTGAAATTCAATTGAAGGCCATAAAAACATTTTCGTATACCAAATACTTTACTTTTATTAAAAGGTAGTTTGGATTGTCGCAACGCTTGCATATCAATAACGAAATTACAGTACAATATAGAAAAATATTGAATTATAGTGACACATGGAAGGAATGTATACTCTGCATTTTAAATTACGGGTGCAAAATGCAAAAAATGCCAACGACACGAAGTGTTCCCAAGCGGTCACCCATCTAAGTACTAACTTCGCCCAATGTTGCTTGACTTCGGTGATCGGACGAGAACCGGTATACTTAACATGGTATGGTCGTTGCCGGATACTGTATATTTGTTAATCAAACAAGATCTTTAAAATTATTTAACAATTGAATTGATTACATATTTCAAAAACAACGTGTTACTATTGTAGATGTTGAATAAATTGTAGATGTTGAAACCGGGTCAAATGGCACCATATTTTGGGGCTAGTGCAAAATAAATAAATAAAAAAAAACGTGTTACTATTTTAGCAAACATAAAAAAAACAGTGAAATCGATGTTGTTGTAGGTAGTTTTCAAAGAAGTTAAAAGTACAGAATGAGTGTAAGCAACTGTCAAGTGTCACAAATTCGGAGGGTAAAAGAGAAATCATCTAAATCAACGAGATTTTACAACAACAACAAAATCTATAAGAACCCCACGCAAACAACCAAAATTGTTTTCTTAATTTTTTCTGATTTATAACTTAAATTAAGGATAAATTTACCACAAATCACTAGCTTCTGAACATAATTTACATTTTATTTGATTTAAACACTTGGTAAACTTACTGATGGTAAAATATTCTTTCTTGTATTTTTTTAGGCGTATTTTGGCATTTTTTCATGATACATTTCATTTTGCACAAGTCTGTAATTTTTGTTATCATATAATGCACCACTACATAAACAAATAACTTTTTGATAAAAATTTTATTGTTTTTATGTATTATAATTAATAATTTTAAAAATTTATAATTTATAATTTTACTGTGCAAAATTAAAACGTCACTTCGTACAACAATAAAACCTGGTTTGACGGGTTCTTATACGAGATATGAGTAAGCCATATGCAATTTTTATATAACCATCTTGCTCTGGCTTGTGACAGATGAAATAGCAAATTTTATACGGGTAAAATATTGCCACTCATTCTGCAGTATTTGTAATTCTTTGGTAGCTTTATACACGAACAAAAATTTTTTTATGAAGGTATTTTTAACTGGATGATTACAGCGCATCCCCAATAGAAATCCTCCTTCTTGACTTTTTCCGTACAGAAAAGTATGAAAAAAGAATTTGAGAATTTTTTTTGTTAGGTTGGTGATTTCCTCATGAAAAAAGTTATTAAACTTTTAACTTTTTCCTAATGCTGAATTCACGGAACGAGATAAAAAACAAGCTGGCTTTTTTACTAACTATTGCTCAAAATATTTGGTTGTCATGTAAGTCATATCGCACATCCTTTAAAAAGTGTCATAATACAAAAAAACAGTTTTGAGATAAATGCATTTTAAATTGCTAACAGCATCACAGTAGCCTTATCAATTAAAAAAAATAAAATGCATTTATCTCAAAACTGTTTATTTGTGTTGACAGTTTTTAAGAGGATGTGCGATATGTTTTCTGTTGTTTCGTATTTTTTGTTTACAATTTCTGCTTTGTTTACGATTAGTTGGGGCTTTATTTTAATTTAATCGAATAAAAGTATGTCTGGGGATTACAAATACACAATATTCGGTTTTATACAGACATCACAATTTATAAACTATCAAGTAATTTATAGCACGACAGTTGCCGCAAAATAAATTTTTTGGTTCTAATCCTAATTGTTTTACTTAAATGAATCTCGCATATTTATTCCATTTATTTTATAAATTAACTTTAAATTAAATTATTTAAGGCGATAAACTATGTTGGTACAAATTAGATTATTTGCTCAAAAGAAGGAAATATTTCAACTTAACCGAAATCAAATTGGGCGGGACTTAGCTGAATATAAAAATTTTATTGGCTGAAGAGTTGGATAAAAAATAATCCCGTTTCGTGAATTCAGCATTATAAGAAATACAATGAAGTTAACCGCGTTTTAAATTTAATGTCAATTGCTTGTTGGTGTATATGTTACGGTTAAAGTACGAAATGCGGCGAATGTCCACATTTACCGGGAAATGTACACATTTACCTATCCAATTGGTAAATGTATGTTCAATCTACTTCTACCTGCAAATTTAGAATATTTCCACATTTACCAGCACAATTTGGTAAATGTTCGATTAACTTTAATATTAGAAAATTTATACTAGTGTACTGTCCACATTTACCGGGAAATATACACATTTACCTATCCATTTGGTAAATGTATGTTCAATTTACTTCTACCTGCAAATTTACACTATTTAAACATTTATCAGCACATTTTGGTAAATGTTCCATTAACTTTAATATTAGAAAATTTATACTAGTGTACTATTTAATTTCTTTTACATATTACATTATGGCTTCCACATTTAAGAATAGTTAAATTAAAAAAGGTTATTTTCTAAATTTAAATACACGCTTTTATTTCATTCTAAAAATGAAAAATTTTCATATTATTAAATTGAATTTATGTGAGTGTACAATCTAAAAATTATGGTGCACTTTATAATCTATAAATTGTACCATAATTTTTAGAGTGTGTGTGACTCACAATTTCATAAAATGAAAATATTATATTTCCAGTGATAGTTACTGTTTAATTTATTAGCGAAACTTTCAATTTTAAGTTTCAAACATATAATTCTAAAATGTTGACTGTTAAAATTATAATAATATTGAGAAAAAGTTGCTTATAAGAAGTTGAAGAAAAATAGAATATAACTCAGGAATAAACAGTGATTGCTCTCATTCAGTTACCACCCTGTCGTTCGGCTTAGGGCAGTAATTTCTTACCTCCATCGTAGCAAAAAAAACCAATCGGGGTTTAAGCTTCATCTGAAACGCAAATGTTTGGTAAAACATAAGGTCAAAAATTAAAAATCATGTATGTCATCGCTAATTACAAGAAGTCGATGGTTATCCAAACACTGCAGTTCCTTGCGGAGTTCGTGCATTTGGGGAGTGGGATTTTGGAAAAATTAGAAATTGTTTTTAACGATATACAGTAAACCCTGGATTTAACGGACCCCGATTTAACGGACGCTCAATTTAACAGATAATTTTTATTTTCCATTTTTCGATTACCAACTATGATAGATAGATTCGGGGAGTCTTTTTGGGAAAAAATTATTCCCCATTATAGCAGTTTTGACGTTTATTATTCCATACCTATTTTAGGAAATAATTAACTGAGAATAGAATTTAACGGAAATTTACTGTATTTTGTACTTATAGCAATATTATAACTGTAAATTTATACTGAAAACTGGTAATATTTATTGGAAATATTAATATCCATTATCCAATTTTTTACTTTAATAAACAAAATTATTTTTTAAGTAAAATTCGATTAAAATATCAACAAAAACCAATTAAACGTAGTAAGCTATTTTCAGACTTCCGTTTTCTTGTCTTATTGCGATCGCGTGTCGACCGTGAATTAAATTATAATTAAATTATTTTCCGGTAAATTCATTCCTCAATCGCCAAAATTAACTTTTGGAAAACGGGGAATTGGGAACAGAGTCTGGGGAATATAGCTGCTACAAAAAGAAATTATTCCCTATTCCCGGGTAATTCACAGAATAGGGCCACTGGGACGAAACTCGATTAATTATTAACCGATTACGATGGGATTGAGTATGCTGGATAGAAATGGGGTTCTTAAATGATTTTGGAAAGAAATTTTGGAATATGGCCGCCTGGGACGGAACTCGATCAAGTGCTAATCGATTAAGAAGGGACTGGTTATGTTGGATGGAAATGGGATTCATGTAATTATGTATTGTGATTAATTACTTAATATTATGTAGAAAGAAACGTTTTTGATTTTAACAGTACGAAATTGCACAAACATATCAGCTGACACAAATTATCAGCAAAGACACGAGTTTGAAATCATAGTCTAAGGAACTAGATGAGGTATGTTTTTTTAAAATTTTAAAATTCTACATCATGATTACTTATATATTACTCTCGAGGTGAACATTTGAACTCCACAAAAATTCCGCAGTTCCACACTTTGATTCTTTCGTCGTGATTCTTTGCTCGTTTCCTTCCGCTTCACCTACAAACTTATTTTGTGTTGGGGAAATTTTTGATTCTTTTTTCAGCAACATTTTTTTTTGATTCAACTGATTCTGATATGCACTACTATAAAGATAAATATTTGAAGGATACCTTGCTTAATTGTCGTTTTGGGTTAATTTTTGTTTCGAGACGAAAAATATTTTTATTTTCAAACAAAGAAGCAGTTTTCGCAGTATTAGTAACAACAAACAGGTTAGGTGTTGTTACAACACAAAAAGCGATGAAGAAGTACTCGTCTAAACAGGTACAATGCGAATGTAAGCATTGACAGTTGCTTGCGTCACAAATTCGGAGGATAAAAGAGAAAACGAATAAATCAACAGGGTCCTATTTAGAATTTTGTTCGGCCGAATGCAATGAAGTTAGAAAGTTAAAATTTAAAAAAATATTTAAATTGAAATATATTTTTATGAATTTATACAAAAACTTAATTGTTTTTTCCTTAAAATTAATTTTCCCTTCCAATTAATTCCCTAATACAATATATTGTATATTTAAATCTGTTTATATTCCTTTTCCTGAAAATTTTAATGGCAAAATCGTTTTATCTGTAGTCGTGTGTTGCAACAATAAAATGAAAAAATACTAACCAAATTATTTTATATAGCAACATTCTAATACATTTACATAAAAAAGTATATAACGAGAAATATTTTTCACACACTACGATCGTTTCATGGTTGGGAACATATTATGGTTGAACCGACATTTTTATTATTTTTATTCTGGTCTATTGCAGATGCAGATATAGGTTCAGAAATGTTCCCACATACCCCCAAACCAGTATCGAAGCGTGGCACCGGCGCCTTAAAGCTGAAGTCCGACAACGGCATGCTGAAGTGCATAAAACTATAGAAAATATAGCGACGAAGGAATTTATTGTGACAAAAACTCAAATTAATAAGGTGAAATTCGGGAACGTCTTTCAAAGAAAAGCAAATCAATATTTAAAAATAAAACGAAGCAATGCTAAAACGGAAAAAGTCAGTAAACCAGATTTTTTAAAAAGAATCGCTCATAATATTATTCTTTTTTAATTGATTACTTAATTTTACCTTTTTTTAATTATAATATAAAATTACAACTATACTTCTTTTAGTTTTTTAGACTTATTGTAGTTTTTAATTGAGAAATCATTAATTTTTGCTTGTGTCGCAGATAGATACTAAAGCGCCAAAATTTGCAAGATTTTGTACTTGCAAGATTTGGTACCCGCTAGATTTTGCACTTGCAACATTTCGTTACTGTAAGATTTTTAAAAATGAATGTTTAAAAATAAAAGATTTTGTACTTGCAATGTTTTGCAATGCAAGATTTCGGTGCGCTCTCATTAGTTGTTTATGATGTCATTGCCATTTAGGAAGTTAAAATTAAGAAGATATTTAAATTGAATTATATTTTTATTCATCTAATACAAAAAATTAATGGTTTTTTACTTAAGTACAATATATTGTAGATTAAACCTGTGTATATCCGTTTTCCTGCCAGACAAAAAATGTTTAAGCATCAATTTAAGTAATTATTTGTTTCGGACGAAAACGATTTATTCCTTTCCTGACCCGCATACACAATTGTGTATGTAAGTTTCGATTACGACACACGAAGATGTCAAACATAGAATTAGGTGGTAATTGAAGACCAGTGTACACATTTGTGTAAACCACTTAATTTTGTTTTCGTCCGAAAAATAACAGTAACTATAATAATGATAAAATAATTAATATGTTGTCAAGAACAAATAAATTATATGTTATATCCCTTTAGTGATTTACTAACACAATTGTGCAGGTAGGGCAAAAGTACCATGCTAAAAATTTAGTTTTGTATGTTTTTTGAACCAACTTACACATTTGTGAATTCCGTTTTAACTTATTTTCGTCCGAAAAAAAACATTATATCGTTACACACAATTGTGTTGGTTTTACTTCAAATAAAGCGAAATTTGTTATCAACAACGCCATTACTTACTATGGTTTTTTACTCACACATTTGTGTGGGTTGGACTAAAACTGAGTCATTTTCTGTGTTTTCTTGGTTGATAAAGGGACATAATTAATTTGTTAACTAATTATTATGCTTTTATCAAAAAGAATTCCGATTTAACTAAGATCCGTTAAAATACGGAAGACATTACAACCTGTCATTAATTAAATACACAGTTGTGTATGGTGAACTTAAATTGAACCTAAAAAAATTTTTTTTTTGAACTCGAAAGAGAGATTACTGGAATGCACAAATGTGTATGGTGTTCCATACAAAAATAAATTTTTTACATGATCTTTTTCGTAACCCATATAATTGTGAAAGGCAGGTAGGGAAAGGGATATAACGGCGATGGTATTCGTTTGTGTGTAACGTTTTGGTTTCTTGGGTATACATATGTTATTGTTTTTAAATGTCAGTTGTGTCCAATTACATTTTTTTAATACATTTTGCCGAAAAATTAATTTTAGTTGTTTATTTTTTAGTTATGTTGATGTGTTGTTGTTATCAGATAAGTTATATGTTTATAATAAATTAAATTATAAGTGTTGATTCTTTGTGTAAATTTTAGGAATCCGTGCCAAAATATCCACATGATAAGGTATATTCAAGTTATATATCCTCCAGGGAGCCAATTTGCGTTGCGTGAAATAATGAATATGAAAAGTTTTTTTCATTGGCAATCTAGTAGTTTGAATTATTCGCACGTAATTTGAAATTTTACTGAGTGAAATCAAAATTTCATATGGAAAATGCAAACCTACTCGATTGCTAATGAAAAAAACTTTTCATTTTCATTATTTCACGGAGCGCGAATTGACTTCCAGAATTTGAATAAACGAGCGCATAATGATCTCACAGCAACAATAGTTGGTAACAATTACATTTTGAAT
This sequence comes from Nephrotoma appendiculata, assembly GCA_947310385.1. NCBI lineage: Eukaryota > Metazoa > Arthropoda > Insecta > Diptera > Tipulidae > Nephrotoma > Nephrotoma appendiculata. The sequence goes on along the minus strand of OX371225.1, from coordinate 159,597,688 downwards.
TTTAAAATAACGTAAAAATGCTACTAAATATATTCAATTAAATAGTAATGTGCTAGAATATTTTTGAATATTATTACAAATCGTAACTAATTTCACGTCTTGTTTAGAAAAATTCGATGTCAAATTAACAAAAACCACTTTTATATATTTTTTTAATTGCCAACATTTAAAATTAAAAGTACGAGTACATATTGAATAAAACTGCGTCCTAGTGGTGAAGATTAAAACTACAGGGCTGGGATGTTCTAACATCACCATGTTTCGATAATTTATCGTAGTTTATTTCTCGTTTCTGTAGAATAAAATTTATCTCTGTTTCAATTTTTTTATCGTTTACCAGCCTGCTAGATTGCAATATTGTGATGTTTCTACTGTGTTTCTATCACCAGATAATTTTTTTTTGATTGTAGAATGAAAATAATTGAAATAGATATTGTTCAAATATATTCTAGTAGGTTGTGATAGCAATAGAGAAGAAATAATTGATAAACGAAACAGAAGTCAAATTAGTTCTAGCAGAAAGAGACGTAGACTTCGATAAAATATCGCAAAATGGTGATGTTAGAACATCCCAGCCCTGGTACATAGAATAAAACAAAGAAGTTAAAAGTACAGAATGAGTCTAAGCAACTGTCAAGTGTTACAAATTCCGAGAGTAAACGAGAAAGCATCTAAATCAACGGGATTACAACAACAACAAAATCTATAAGAACCCCACGCCAACAGCCAAAATTGTTTTCCTAATTTTTTCTGATTTATAACTTAAATTCAGGATAAATTTACCATAAATCGCTAGCTTCTTAACATAATTTACAGTTTATTTTATATAAACACTTGGTAAACTTACTGATGGTAAGATATTCCTTCTTGTATTTTTTCAGGCGTATTTTTGCAATTTTTCACGATACACTTCATTTTGCTCAAAAGTTTGTATTTTTTGTTATCATATAATGTACCACTACATAAACACATAACTATTTAATGAAGTTTTTATTGTTTTGATGTATTATAATTAACAACTTTAAAAATTTATAATTTATATTTTAAATAATAAATTTAAATAACAAAAACTGGTTTGACGGGTTTTTATAGGGAGATATGAGTAAACCATATGGATTTTTTTATATAACCATCCTATTCTGCCTTGTGACAGATGAAATAGCAAATTTTATATGGGTAAAATATTGCCACCTATTCTTCAGTATTTTAACTTCTTTGGAATAAAATTATTCTATACCGGCATAAAAGTTGGTTTAAAACTATTCCAATTTGGAATAACATATCCCTTTTCCAGACAGAACTTTTTTTCTTCCATATAAGTCCACCGCGCCCAAATGGGTATGTACAAAATGACTGGTTTATTGTCTTCCGGATTTTAACGGATTAAATCGGAATTCTTTTTGAAAAAAGCATTATAATTTGATAACATACAAATAATATAACATATTAATTATTTGTTTTTGATAACATATTAATTATTTTATTATTATTATTATAGTTATAGTCTTATTTTTCGGACGAAAACAAAATTAACTGAAATGCACAAATGTGTATATTAGTGCAAAGTACATACAAAAATAAATTTTTCAACCAAATTCAACAATTCAACCAAACTTTGCAATATTTTACCAGTTAATGGTTCGAATTGAGGTTTTGGGTGATCCTTTAATGATTGTTCCGGCAAATGATTTATTGGTTTTTGATGAAGTTTCGCGTTAGGCTCGCATATATTTAATAAATCTTCAGATTGGCAACCTTTATTTAAATTGTCCGAACTTGTAGTCGTTAGGCCAAGTTCCATTTTGGCTCCAAACATGGCTTCATAAGGTGATTGCTTCATATTTGCATTACATGCCCGATTTTTCATAGCTTGAACAATTCTCAATGTTTGAGTCCAATTAGCGTATTTATTGGTACCAATCCATTTTTTCAACATATTTTGAATATCCTGATTTTCCTGTTTAATTAAAACCTCACTTTGTAATTCATATTGGTCACCGGGAACAATTTTTATTTCATTCCAAAAATCGTTTAACTTCAAAATAGTTTCATTTATAAAATGAAGACCGTTTTCACTATACAAAATAGCTGGGGCTCCTAATATTGAAAAGATATCAAATAATTGATCAGCTAATTCTGTTGTCGTTTTTGTTTTGAGTGGTCTCAAAATAACAAACATCGTTCGGAGGTCATGGTAGCTCAAACTAAAATTAAACTCGCCGTCTGGTTGCACTTTTAAATCTATAAAATCTACTCGGCAACTTGAAATAAATTCGTTTTGAATAGGTTTGTCAGTTGTAACTGATGCGTTTTTGTTTTTCTTGTTTTTTCCTTCACAAGTTTTACATAAGCTTAAATATAATTTGATTGCTTCAACTGTTATATTTTTAAATTTCACATTTAGCTCATCAAATAAACGATTTCTTCCGCCATGGTTAAGCGAAAGATGGGTATTGTGTATTGTGTCAAAAATATCTTCTATTGACACAACATATTTAATGTTGCCACTTATAGTGAGTGGGGAAACTAATTTAGTTTCCTTTCCAACGGTGATTATGTCGTATCTTTGCAGACGTCGATAATCTTGGGCTGTTTTGTGATGTAGCTTCGATTTCGCTTCAGTTACTTCTTTAATAAGATTGCGATACAAATCTTGGCTTATATAAACGTTATTAACGTTTTTTTTATTTATTAATTCGTTGAGTAGTTGATTAAATTTATCCTTCATTTCAAAAATCTGATAAAAAATATATTAAATTGATTAGGAAAAAACATTTTTGGAGAAATTTCTAAAATACTTACCAGTAAGACAGCTATTTTTTTTTTTTTTTTTTTTTTTTTTTTATAAGGTATATTTAATAATCAAGTTATATTTCCTCAAAACAACAATGCCAATTAAAGAATCAAAAACATCTCAAATAGAACCAAATAGTTAACAAAGAATTGTCCAACATTAACAAAAAATGTAATTTTAAATTAATATTGAACGACGTAATATTGGAGAATGTTCTAGGTATTCAGTATCAAATATGAGCATATAACATGTCAAAACATATTTCGTATGCGAAAAATTAGTTGGAATCAGAATTTAACGATAATTGTTGGATGCAACCACAAATTGAAATAACGAGCGCATAATGATCCACAGCAGTAAATAAAAATCTAATAATTGGTACGTTCCACACTGCATTTCTTTTGATATTTCTTTCTTTCGTCAAACTAAGATTTTTTATTGCTTATTTAAACCCCTATTTTATATTAAAACCAATTTTTGTTTGTCTTGTTTTATTGTGCTCTCTCGAAAATAAAATTTAAACTAAAATTAAAATCTACATTTTAAAATTGCCCTTAAATTTTTTTTATTTCATTTATATTTATGTTAAAGATATTGCACCAACAAAAATTTGGTTGAAAAATTTATTTTTGTATGTAACTACTTTGCACTAATATACACATTTGTGCATTTCAGTTAATTTTGTTTTCGTCCGAAAAATAAGACTATAACTATAATAATAATAATAAAATAATTAATATGTTATCAAAAACAAATAACTAATATGTTATATTATTTGTATGCTATCAAATTATAATGCTTTTTTCAAAAAGAATTCCGATTTAATCCGTTAAAATCCGGAAGACAATAAACCAGTCATTTTGTACATACCCATTTGGGCGCGGTGGACTTATATGGAAGAAAAAAGTTCTGTCTGGAAAAGGGATATGTTATTCCAAATTGGAATAGTTTTAAACCAACTTTTATGCCGGTATAGAATAATTTTATTCCAAAGAAGTTAAAATACTGAAGAATAGGTGGCAATATTTTACCCATATAAAATTTGCTATTTCATCTGTCACAAGGCAGAATAGGATGGTTATATAAAAAATCCATATGGTTTACTCATATCTCCCTATAAGAACCCGTCAAACCAGTTTTTGTTATTTAAATTTATTATTTAAAATATAAATTATAAATTTTTAAAGTTGTTAATTATAATACATCAAAACAATAAAAACTTCATTAAATAGTTATGTGTTTATGTAGTGGTACATTATATGATAACAAAAAATACAAACTTTTGAGCAAAATGAAGTGTATCGTGAAAAAATGCAAAAATACGCCTGAAAAAATACAAGAAGGAATATCTTACCATCAGTAAGTTTACCAAGTGTTTATATAAAATAAACTGTAAATTATGTTAAGAAGCTAGCGATTTATGGTAAATTTATCCTGAATTTAAGTTATAAATCAGAAAAAATTAGGAAAACAATTTTGGCTGTTGGCGTGGGGTTCTTATAGATTTTGTTGTTGTTGTAATCCCGTTGATTTAGATGCTTTCTCGTTTACTCTCGGAATTTGTAACACTTGACAGTTGCTTAGACTCATTCTGTACTTTTAACTTCTTTGTTTTATTCTATGTACCAGGGCTGGGATGTTCTAACATCACCATTTTGCGATATTTTATCGAAGTCTACGTCTCTTTCTGCTAGAACTAATTTGACTTCTGTTTCGTTTATCAATTATTTCTTCTCTATTGCTATCACAACCTACTAGAATATATTTGAACAATATCTATTTCAATTATTTTCATTCTACAATCAAAAAAAAATTATCTGGTGATAGAAACACAGTAGAAACATCACAATATTGCAATCTAGCAGGCTGGTAAACGATAAAAAAATTGAAACAGAGATAAATTTTATTCTACAGAAACGAGAAATAAACTACGATAAATTATCGAAACATGGTGATGTTAGAACATCCCAGCCCTGTAGTTTTAATCTTCACCACTAGGACGCAGTTTTATTCAATATGTACTCGTACTTTTAATTTTAAATGTTGGCAATTAAAAAAATATATAAAAGTGGTTTTTGTTAATTTGACATCGAATTTTTCTAAACAAGACGTGAAATTAGTTACGATTTGTAATAATATTCAAAAATATTCTAGCACATTACTATTTAATTGAATATATTTAGTAGCATTTTTACGTTATTTTAAAATTCAAAATGTAATTGTTACCAACTATTGTTGCTGTGAGATCATTATGCGCTCGTTTATTCAAATTCTGGAAGTCAATTCGCGCTCCGTGAAATAATGAAAATGAAAAGTTTTTTTCATTAGCAATCGAGTAGGTTTGCATTTTCCATATGAAATTTTGATTTCACTCAGTAAAATTTCAAATTACGTGCGAATAATTCAAACTACTAGATTGCCAATGAAAAAAACTTTTCATATTCATTATTTCACGCAACGCAAATTGGCTCCCTGGAGGATATATAACTTGATTACATCCCTTTTTCAACCAAGAAAACACAAAAAATGACTCAGTTTTAGTCCAACCCAAACAAATGTGTGAGTAAAAACCCAAAATATGTAATGGTGTTGTTGATAAAAAGATTTCGCTTTATTTGTAGTAAAACCAACACAATTATGTGTAACGATATAGTGTTTTTTTCGAACGAAAATAAGTTAAAAAGGAATTCACAATTGTGTAAGTTGGTTCAAAAAACATACAAAACTAAATTTTTGACATGGTACTTTTGCCCTACCTGCACAATTGTGTTAGTAAATCACTAAAGGGATATACCTTATCATGTGGATATTTTGGCACGGATTCCTAAAATTTACACAAAGAATCAACACTTATAATTTAATTTATTATAAACATATAACTTATCTGATAACAACAACACATCAACATAACTAAAAAATAAACAACTAAAATTAATTTTTCGGCAAAATGTATTAAAAAAATGTAATTGGACACAACTGACATTTAAAAACAATAACATATGTATACCCAAGAAACCAAAACGTTACACACAAACGAATACCATCGCCGTTATATCCCTTTCCCTACCTGCCTTTCACAATTATATGGGTTACGAAAAAGATCATGTCAAAAATTTATTTTTGTATGGAACACCATACACATTTGTGCATTCTAGTTAACTCTTTCGAGTTCAAAAAAAAAAATTTTTTTAGGTTCAATTTAAGTTCACCATACACAACTGTGTATTTAATTAATGACAGGTTGTAATGTCTTCCGTATTTTAACGGATCTTAGTTAAATCGGAATTATTTTGATAAAAGCATAATAATTAGTTAACAAATTAATTATGTCCCTTTATCAACCAAGAAAACACAGAAAATGACTCAGTTTTAGTCCAACCCACACAAATGTGTGACTAAAAAACCATAGTAAGTAATGGCGTTGTTGATAACAAATTTCGCTTTATTTGAAGTAAAACCAACACAATTGTGTTTAACGATATAGTGTTTTTTTTCGGACGAAAATAAGTTAAAACGGAATTCACAAATGTGTAAGTTGGTTCAAAAAACATACAAAACTAAATTTTTAGCATGGTACTTTTGCCCTACCTGCACAATTGTGTTAGTAAATCACTAAAGGGATATAACATATAATTTATTTGTTCTTGACAACATATTAATTATTTTATCATTATTATAGTTACTGTTATTATTCGGACGAAAACAAAATTAAGTGGTTTACACAAATGTGTACACTGGTCTTCAATTACCACCTAATTCTATGTTTGACATCTTCGTGTGTCGTAATCGAAACTTACATACACAATTGTGTATGCGGGTCAGGAAAGGAATAAATCGTTTTCGTCCGAAACAAATAATTACTTAAATTGATGCTTAAACATTTTTTGTCTGGCAGGAAAACGGATATACACAGGTTTAATCTACAATATATTGTACTTAAGTAAAAAACCATTAATTTTTTGTATTAGATGAATAAAAATATAATTCAATTTTAATATCTTCTTAATTTTAACTTCCTAAATGGCAATGACATCATAAACAACTAATGAGAGCGCACCGAAATCTTGCATTGCAAAACATTGCAAGTACAAAATCTTTTATTTTTAAACATTCATTTTTAAAAATCTTACAGTAACGAAATGTTGCAAGTGCAAAATCTAGCGGGTACCAAATCTTGCAAGTACAAAATCTTGCAAATTTTGGCGCTTTAGTATCTATCTGCGACACAAGCAAAAATTAATGATTTCTCAATTAAAAACTACAATAAGTCTAAAAAACTAAAAGAAGTATAGTTGTAATTTTATATTATAATTAAAAAAAGGTAAAATTAAGTAATCAATTAAAAAAGAATAATATTATGAGCGATTCTTTTTAAAAAATCTGTTTTACTGACTTTTTCCGTTTTAGCATTGCTTCGTTTTATTTTTTTATTTTTAAATATTGATTTGCTTTTCTTTGAAAGACGTTCCCGAATTTGACCTTATTAATTTGAGTCTTTGTCACAATAAATTCCTTCGTCGCTATATTTTCTATAGTTTTATGCACTTCAGCATGCCGTTGTCGGACTTCAGCTTTAAGGCGCCGGTGCCACGCTTCGATACTGGTTTGGGGGTATGTGGGAACATTTCTGAACCTATATCTGCATCTGCAATAGACCAGAATAAAAATAATAAAAATGTCGGTTCAACCATAATATGTTCCCAACCATGAAACGATCGTAGTGTGTGAAAAATATTTCTCGTTATATACTTTTTTATGTAAATGTATTAGAATGTTGCTATATAAAATAATTTGGTTAGTATTTTTTCATTTTATTGTTGCAACACACGACTACAGATAAAACGATTTTGCCATTAAAATTTTCAGGAAAAGGAATATAAACAGATTTAAATATACAATATATTGTATTAGGGAATTAATTGGAAGGGAAAATTAATTTTAAGGAAAAAACAATTAAGTTTTTGTATAAATTAATAAAAATATATTTCAATTTAAATATTTTTTTAAATTTTAACTTTCTAACTTCATTGCATTCGGCCGAACAAAATTCTAAATAGGACCCTGTTGATTTATTCGTTTTCTCTTTTATCCTCCGAATTTGTGACGCAAGCAACTGTCAATGCTTACATTCGCATTGTACCTGTTTAGACGAGTACTTCTTCATCGCTTTTTGTGTTGTAACAACACCTAACCTGTTTGTTGTTACTCATACTGCGAAAACTGCTTCTTTGTTTGAAAATAAAAATATTTTTCGTCTCGAAACAAAAATTAACCCAAAACGACAATTAAGCAAGGTATCCTTCAAATATTTATCTTTATAGTAGTGCATATCAGAATCAGTTGAATCAAAAAAAAATGTTGCTGAAAAAAGAATCAAAAATTTCCCCAACACAAAATAAGTTTGTAGGTGAAGCGGAAGGAAACGAGCAAAGAATCACGACGAAAGAATCAAAGTGTGGAACTGCGGAATTTTTGTGGAGTTCAAATGTTCACCTCGAGAGTAATATATAAGTAATCATGATGTAGAATTTTAAAATTTTAAAAAAACATACCTCATCTAGTTCCTTAGACTATGATTTCAAACTCGTGTCTTTGCTGATAATTTGTGTCAGCTGATATGTTTGTGCAATTTCGTATTGTTAAAATCAAAAACGCCACTTTCTACATAATATTAAGTAATTAATCAATACATAATTACATGGGTTGATTCATTTTGTATCTTGTAGGAATACAAGCTAAAGTTTTATTGGTGGAGCTCAAGGGCTGGTTGGAAACTTAAAGATTTAGCAAACAAATTTATAAAAAAAACGCTATCCACAACATTTACAGTCTAGTGTAATTATTACATATTGACATGTTTTGGAACTCTTGATATCTAACAAAATTTAATTTGCACAAAGATATTGGTAAACGTATTCAGTTATCATGTCTAGCATTCAATTTATGTTATGCTTATTACCTAATTTTTTTCAAAATTTACTACCCTAGCCGAACAAAATTCCTTCTAAATTAATTTTATTTAATCGAAATTCATCGAAAGTAAATCTTGAGTCTTTACAATCTTTACTTATATTTTAACAATATAATTTTTTATGTGACAAACTATATTGGCACGTCTTTTCAAGTTTTGGGATGTGTCGCGTAATTACGTGAAATATTCTCTTTATTTCGCTTATGTTGTATTTATTTAAGACATTAAAAGAAATTGCGCATCTATCTCATCTAACTGATTCTATTTAATTTTAATTTAAATTAAATCGTATTGTAAATCTGCACATTACACCATCATTTTTAGAATGTACACTCGCATAAATTCAATTTAATAAAATAAAATTGTAGGGAAATGTTTACATTTACCAAAATGTAATATAAATGTGTACATATACTGGGAAATGTACGGATTATCAAATATTTTTAATTTTAGTTTCACATTTACCTAGCATTTTGGTAAATTTGCACATTTCCCGGTAAATGTGGACATTCGCCGATTTCGGACATTAACCGTAACATATACATATGTTTGCCTGCAAAAACTACATAAGTCCAAACATTTGAACCAAGAAAATTTCCAAACAAAACTAACGGAAAATTTCAAATTGTTTGGAAAAACATTTTTATACTCCCCATTCAAATACAAAACAAATTAGTTAAGTCAATATAAATTCCTTTTTTGGAAAAAACAGATTTACCAGTTTACCAAAAATTTCGAAAGCACCGTAAAAATTTTGTATCTTCAGACAATACAATCGTTTCATGTAATAAAGAAGACGTAGATCAAGTGACGTTGGATGACTCATATCTTCCAGCAACACCGATAGAAGAAATATCTGTGGATACAGTACCGAGAAAATCCTCGCGCCACCGTAAACCGAAACAAATGGAAGATTTTGTTTCTTACACATCTCACCACAGTGAATTATATGATCCAACAACCATCGAAGAAGCTATGTCAAGGGCTGATGCATTAATGTGGGAAAATGCTGAAAGGGAAATATATAGATACAAAGCGAGATTAGTTGTGAAAGGATGTTCATAACGAAAAGGAGTTGACTACGATGAAACCTATGCGCCAGTGTTAAGATTTACTTCCTTAAGATATTTAATATCACTTGCAGCAAAATTCAATTTGGACATTGAACAAATGGATGCTGTAAATGCTCATGGTGCACTTAAAGAAGAAATTTACATTGAAATTAACAATGGCGTTAAAGTATGCAAACTTAGGAAGTCACTTTATGGACTCAAGCAGTCTAGTCGTATATGGAATCAACAACTTGATAAAGTATTAAAGCAACTTGGACTGTTACAATCTAAAGTTGATCCTTGCATATAGTACAAAATAGAAGGGGATAAGATGATGTTTTTGTCAGTATATGTCGACGATTTCTTATTATAGTAAACGCTCGATTTAACGGACCCCGATTTAACGGACGCTCGATTTAACGGACAATTTATTTATTTTCCATTTTTCGTTTACGATTATGATGGGATTGGGTATGTTGGATGGAAATGGAGTTCTTAATCGATTTTGGGAAGAAATTCTGGAATATGGCCATCTGGGACGGAACTCGATCAATTCTTAACCGATTATGATGGGATTGGGTATGCTGGATGGAAATGGGATTATTAAATGATTTTTGGAATAAATTTTGGAATATGGCCATCCATGACGGAACTTGATTAATTCTTAACCGATTATGATGAGGTTGGGTATGTCAAATGGAAAAGCAACTCTTAAATGATTTGTTTAAGAAATTCTGAAATATTGCCACGAAACTTGGTAATTTAAACTAGAGCGGAACTCGATTATAAGGAGGCGTTTTTCTTGAAGCAAGCGGCTCGTAATGCTAATATGTTTCTGGTAAGGCAGGATGCTTTAACATCTATCACCATTACGTAACTCACTCATGGGATTAGCGGGTTGAGCGGCAGGTCAACTACTTACTCTCACAAAAAAAAAATCACATTATGAACCCTTCACAAAGGGTTAGGATAAATTTATATTATTCTTATCAACATCGACCCCGAAAACTGTTCACGAGAACATGGAATATGCTGTCTTCTAAGATCATGAGATCTTCGGAACCTTTAGAACCAAGCGAAAATTTACACTTTTGAGGTACTTGCAATAAAAGAACGCATAATCGATAAGGCTATCCAGAACTTTTTCCAAAAACTATTTGGTAATCTCATTTCATCCACAATGCCCAATTTCGGTCCTAGGAGGTCATATTCCAGAATTTCTTCCAAAAATCGTTTAATAATACCATTTCCATTCAACATACCCAATTCCAACATAATCGGTTAAGAAATTAAAGAGTTCCGATCCAGGACCATATTCCAAAACTTCTTCCAAAAACTGTTTATGCATTTCTGTTCCACCCAACAAACAAAATCCCATCATAATCGATTAAGAAGTGATCGAGTTCCGCCTCAGATGGTCATTATCCACAACTTCTTCCAAAAATCATTTAAGAGTCCCATTTACATCCAACATACAAAATCTCATCATAATCAGCTAAGAATTGCCTGAGTTCCTTCTCAGATGGCCATATTTCAGAACTTCTTCTGAAAACTGTATATGAATCTCATTGCCATCCAACAAACAAAATCCCTTCATAATCGGTTAAGAGATAAACGAGTTCTGTCCTAGGTGGCCATATTTTTCAGAACAAGTGCAAAATCTATATTCGATTAAATTTAAAAACCTACCATTCGGATTTAACGGACATTCGGATTTAACGGACTCCCCAATTAGTCCGTTAAATCGAGCGTTTACTGTATTTTCAAACGACCAACAACTCAAGTCATCGGTCAAAACCAAATTAATGGAACATTTTAAGATGAAAGATATTAGAGAAGCAAGGTATTACGCTGGAATACATATAACACCGGACCGTGTAGAAGGAAAAATATGGATTGATCAGGTGCAGTATATAAATAAAATATTGCAGCGATTCAGTATGAGTGAATGTAATCCTTGTGCAACGCCCATGGATCTAAATCTGAAACTCTCCAGATCAATGTGTCCTAAAACAAATCTCGAACAAGAAGAAATGAAGAACGTGCCTTATCAGCAAGCAGTGGGAAGCATTCTGTTCGCGTCTCAATTTTCTCGACCATACATTAACTATGCTGTGAGCAATTTCAGCAGATTCAATTATGATCCCGGAAGAGTGCATTGGTTGGCAGGGAAGAGAATTCTGCGATATTTAAAGGGTACTGGTAGTGCAAAATTAGAATTCTGTAAACTAACAACTTCAAGTGTTACGGGTTACTGCGATGCTGATTAGGATAGTGATGAAGACGAACGCAAATCTATCACCGGTTATGTTTTTATGCATCAAAATGGAGCGAAATGTTGGAATTCTAAAAAAACAACCAACATGGCAGCGTCATCTACAATGGAAGCAGAATACATGGCGGCGTCATCTGCAATTCAGGAAGCTCTCTGGCTTAAATCACTCGAAATGGTACTTTTTGCGATGTCGGATCCCGTAACTGTCATGTATGCGACAACAAAAGTGCATCTGGCATCAACAAACGTTTTTCATGCCAGAGCAAAACATATAGATATCAGGCACCATTTTGTACGAGCAAATGTGGCGTCTGGTATAGGATAAAGATGAAGCATATCACAACGAATGAAATGAGGACAGACGTTGTGACGAAGGCCCTTAATGGACCACAGCATTTCATTTGTACTACCGGGATGGGAATGAAATTTTAATAGATTAAGTAAAATATTAGTTTTTAGTGGGAATTTTGAAATAGTAAAACCTGATATGAATTGTTTACTAAATATTGAAGTATGTACATATGTGTTCACTGACGGTTTTCTGACATAAAAAATCGGTATATTTTTTACATATTTTACCCCGGCTAACTTCGCTGCAGTAAAATATCCCATTTTTCCTTTATTACACGAGTGAACGCGTTTTTTTTGGCCTAAAAATAAATTATTAAAATCTTTGGTTTTACATGACAAATATATATCTGTCAAATACATCTATATTTTCTGTCAAATTATAGCAAAAATAAAAATGGCGACTTACAATGAGCACAAAATTTAGTTCCATTTGTATTTTTTGGTTGGCAAGCTTGAGGAAACCATAGCTCAAAATAGAAAATATTTCAATTTGATTGCGGCAACAGTAGGCGGCACATAGAGCGTTTGACGCAATTTGATTGGTTTAGACTGCGGGAACGTTTGCGGCAATCGTTGTATCCGCAATTATGTATTCAGCATTAATGTTCTACTCTGTGCTTTTATATTAAAAATCAGTTTTATTGTGCAAATTAAAATTTTTGATCACTCATCATCGATCATCATAACGTTTACCAATTTTGTATAGGTACTTAAGCCTGAAAAAATTGCATCATCATTATTATAACAAATGGGTGTGCTTAATTACAGTCGATAGTAAATGGTAGACTTGAATTCCTCCATCTCCTTCTTGCATTCCACTTCCGATATAAAGAAAACGCAATGTATAACAAACAATGAGAATTTAATTATCCGAATTCTTTGAAATCACCATTCACTTCTTTTATAAATATTGGTGTTACCTTAATTTCATAATTCTAAGACTCGTCAATAATAATTTGCATTAATATTTTATAAACAGTTTGCCTCTTCCGCCCAGTTTCCGTAAAAGTTTTATGTACACAGACAACCTAACTATAAATATGAGCATATTAACCATGTATGCGAAAAATAGTTTTGTAACGTCGAGTTAACATTGAATTTCAATAAAATTTAATTACTATCGATTATGCCACAATATCTATCCATTCTAAACACTTGCAGTTCAATAGGTTAGTTTAGTGCTTCCTATATATGAATAAAACGGTTATACTACTTCCTTGTTTGGGGAAACGCAAAAGTTCAATGATCTTTAGGTATTTTTGATTTGGGGTGCGATTTTTTTGTGGTCTGTGCAAATTATGTTTTCAAAATTTCATAATGGTTTATATTTACAATGTATTTTCTAATTTATATTGAAAGAAAGATTAATCGGATAATTGGTAGCATGTGATGGACGGAATGAAAAGTATATTCATAATTTATGACTCGGTGGTAAACAGTGTTATGAATTGCAAAACATATGGGGTTTATCCATATGTAAATTAGTATGCACCTTGAAAATCTCTTCCTATTCTTTTCGTCTTTATGTAATATGTTAATATATAAATTTTATGACAATATGTTCTTGAATTTGTAATAATTATGCCATAAAAGATTGTGAATATTTACGCCGTACAAATCAATTTGTTGGGTCATATGTTACGATATGATGGGGTTCGAGTTTCGGAATGAATATAAATCTGTGTCTCGTGTGATGGCCCTATAGAAATTTGGTTTCCCTGGATTCATTCTTTTTTATAACAGACTAAAACGTTATTCCCTCCATATTGTCCAACTATCATTAGTTCAAGGTGAGTTAGAAAGGTGTGCTTACAAAAACATGCTGTTTATTATTTTGTTTAGCATCTTAAACAAAATCCGTATCCTGGGCTTCATAAAGCGATTGTGAAGACTTAAACAAATTTGTGGTTAATAATAAGCCAAAACAATTGCAAATTTTATAAACAAAAGACGGGAATTTTCTGCAAAACAATTATATTTTCATAAGTGAAATAATTAATCCGCATTCAGGATGCACAGCTTTAAATAAATCCGTATGTGGTTTTGAAATAAAAAATTTCTAATAATATGATCTAATAATAGACAAAAAAAATGATCTCAACCCGAAACAATGGGATTTACCAGCTTAATATACCAGATTATAGAGCCATATATCCGCTCTAAATAATTATGAGTTACAAGGTGCATAGACCTTATACATTGATTAAAATCTCGGATTAGTTTGGCTGTAGTTGTAGGCAACAATATGGGATATACTGCCTTACGCCTGCCGTTAACAGCAAGTTATACCATTAAAATTCTGCCAGTTGTAGGTGGAGACGCAAAATATTAATGTCTTGGCAGATTTGTTAAAATATTTTCTCGGCTTTCATATGTATGTGAAGATAGCCCAAATTCCATCCCCGAAAAATGCGATGGCAACACTAATTATTGCTATCATGACATTTTCTACTCTCAGCCCGAAAAATCTCTACATTTTTACTCTCAGCCCCGAAAATATTTGCTATCATGATAGTTAAAAAATGTCATGACAGTTGAAATTTTCGGGGCTGAGAGTAAAAATAATACTGTGAATGTTTAAGACGCATGTATGATTTTTTTTTAGAATTTTCTATGAACTAAAAAATGTCGTGACAGTTGAAATTTTCAGAGCACAGTATTATTTATTAGAAATAATACTGTGAATGTTAAAGGAGCGTGTATTCATTTTTTTAGAATTTTTCTATGTATAGGAGTTGAGATATAGTCCATAGAAGTCAGGAAATATTCGTTGACCCAACTAGCGGAACTAGCGGTGCACATCGTTTGATAGATGAAAGTTTAAGGAGCGTATATGATTTTTTTTAGAATTTTTCTATGTATAGTAGTTGAGATATAGTCCATAGAAGTAAGGAAATATTCGTTGACCCAACTAGCGGTGCACATCGTTTGATAGGTGAATGTTTAAGGAGCGTTTATGAAATTTTTTAGAATTGTTCTATGTATAGTAGTTGAGATATAGTTCATAGAAGTTAGGAAATATTCGTTGGCCCAACTAGCGGTGCACATCGTTTGATAGGTGAATGTTTAAGGAGCGTTTATGATTTTTTTTAGAATTTTTCTATGTATAGTAGTTGAGATATAGTCCATAGAAGTTAGGAAATATTCGTTGGCCCAACTAGCGGTGCACATCGTTTGATAGGTGAATGTTTAAGGAGCGTATATGAATTTTTTTACAATTTTTCTATGTATAGTAGTTGAGATACAGTCCATAGAAGTCAGGAAATATTCGTTGGCCCAACTAGCAGTGCACATCGTTTGATAGGTGAATGTTTAAGGAGCGTATATGAATTTTTTTAGAATTTTTCTATGTATAGTAGTTGAAATACAGTCCATAGAAGTTAGGAAATATTCGTTGGCCCAACTAGCGGTGCACATCGTTTTATATGTGAATTTTAAATGAGCATGTATGATTTTTTTTAGAATTTTTCTATGTTTAATCCTTCTTTAGTGAAAGTTTATTATCAGGTAGGTACATTGCCATAATTATGGCTCATTTAAAAAGACGGTACATTAATAGCAAAATAACAATTTTAATGGTAATATAAATCACTGGTATAGATAAGTAGATGACGTAATACTATTATTTAACGGCAAGACATAAAAAACTTACAACCCATTATAAAATTTACCTTTGAAACAGAAAACAATAAACTCATGTTAACTTCACCATTGAAAATGAAAACCAGTGCAGAGAAAGAATTCATTAACGTATAATACAATAAAATGACTACAAAATAATAGAAAAGATTTTCAAAAAAATTCAGAAACATGATGACCCTACAAAAACAGTAATAAATTAGAACAGAAACCCAAAATTTAAAACGCCCCAAAAAATAGACGCAGCAGTATACAAACTAACATGTTACGAATGCCCAAAATTTTACATCGTACAAACAGGTAGAAGTTTTCCAGAGAGGTGCAAAGAACATATGAACGACATAACAAAAACAGAACCGAAAGCAAATTTTGCACTACATATTAAAAACGAAAAAATCGCAAATACCCCTTTCCTGACCCGCATACACAATTGTGTATGTAAATTTCGTTTACGACAAACGAAGATGTCAAACATAGAATTAAGTGGTAATTGAAGACCAGTGTACACATTTGTGTAAATCACTTAATTTTGTTTTCGTCCGAAAGATAACAGTAACTATAATAAAGATAAAATAATTAATTGTTATCAAGAACAAATAAATTATATGTTATATAATTAATTTGTTAACAAATTATTATGGTTTTTTCAAAAAGAATTCCGATTTAACTAAGATCCGTTAAAATACGGAAGACATTACAACCAGTCATAATTAACATACACATTTGTGTATGGTGGACTTAAATTGAACCAAAAAAAAAATTTTTTTTGAACTCGAAATGGATACACTGACATAAATACAAAGTTAACAATATTATACAAAATCTCGCATTTCCCTTTTACAACGAAGAAAACAAAATTGGCTCAACTAAAGTTCAAACCACACAAATACGTGACTAAAAAATAATAGTAAAAGTGACTAAAAAATTTGTAATGGCGTTTCTGATAAAAAATTTCGCTTCATTTGAAGTACAACCAACACAATTGTATGTATAGTTATAGTAATTCACCTATCAAACGATGTGTACCGCTAGTTGGGCCAACGAATATTTCCTTACTTCTATGGACTGTATCTCAACTACTATACATAGAAAAATTCTAAAACAATTCATATACGCTCCTTAAATATTCACCAATCAAACTATGTGTACCGCTAGTTGGGCCAACGAATATTTCCTAACTTCTATGGACTATATCTCAACTACCATACAAAGAAAAATTCTAAAAAAATTCATATACGCTCCTTAAATATTCACCTATCAAACGATGTGAACCGCTAGTTGGGCCAACGAATATTTCCTAACTTCTATGGACTATATCTCAACTCCTATACATAGAAAAATTCTAAAAAAATTCATAAACGCTCCTTAAACATTCACCTATCAAACGATGTGCACCGCTAGTTGGGCCAACGAATATTTCCTAACTTCTATGGACTGTATCTCAACTACTATACATAGAAAAATTCTAAAACAATTCATATACGCTCCTTAAATATTCACCAATCAAACTATGTGTACCGCTAGTTGGGCCAACGAATATTTCCTTACTTCTATGGACTATATCTCAACTTCTATACATAGAAAAATTCTAAAAAAATTCATATACGCTCCTTAAACATTCACCTATCAAACGATGTGCACCGCTAGTTGGGCCAACGAATATTTCCTAACTTCTATGAACAATATCTCAACTACTATACATAGAAAAATTGTAAAAAAATTCATATACGCTCCTTAAACATTCACCTATCAAACGATGTGCACCGCTAGTTGGGCTAACGAATATTTCCTATTTTCTATGGACTGTATCTCAACTACTATACATAGAAAAATTCTAAAAAAATTCATATACGCTCCTTAAACATTCACCTATCAAATTATGTGCACCGCTAGTTGGGCCATCGACTATTTCCTAACTTCTATGGACTATATCTCAACTCCTATACATAGAAAAATTCTAAAAAAATTCATAAACGCTCCTTAAACATTCACCTATCAAACGAAGTGCACCGCTAGTTGAGCCAACGAATATTTCCTTACTTCTATGGACTATATCTCAACTACTATACATAGAAAAATTCTAAAAATTTCATAAACGCTCCTTAAACATTCACCTATCAAACGATGTGCACCGCTAGTTGGGCCAACGAATATTTCCTAACTTCTATGGACTGTATCTCAACTACTATACATAGAAAAATTCTAAAAAAATTCATAAACGCTCCTTAAACATTCACCTATCAAACGATGTGCACCGCTAGTTGGGCCAACGAATATTTCCTAACTTCTATGGACTGTATCTCAACTACTATACATAGAAAAATTCTAAAAAAATTCATATACGCTCCTTAAACATTCACCTATCAAACTATGTGCACCGCTAGTTGGGCCAACGAATATTTCTTGATTTCTATGGACTGTATCTCAACTACTATACATAGAAAAATTCTAAAAAAATTCATATACGCTCCTTAAATATTCACCAATCAAACTATGTGTACCGCTAGTTGAGCCAACGAATATTTCCTTACTTCTATGGACTATATCTCAACTACTATACATAGAAAAATTCTAAAAATTTCATAAACGCTCCTTAAACATTCACCTATCAAACGATGTGCACCGCTAGTTGGGCCAACGAATATTTCCTAACTTCTATGGACTGTATCTCAACTACTATACATAGAAAAATTCTAAAAAAATTCATATACGCTCCTTAAATATTCACCAATCAAACTATGTGTACCGCTAGTTGAGCCAACGAATATTTCCTTACTTCTATGGACTATATCTCAACTACTATACATAGAAAAATTCTAAAAATTTCATAAACGCTCCTTAAACATTCACCTATCAAACGATGTGCACCGCTAGTTGGGCCAACGAATATTTCCTAACTTCTATGGACTGTATCTCAACTACTATACATAGAAAAATTCTAAAAAAATTCATATACGCTCCTTAAATATTCACCAATCAAACTATGTGTACCGCTAGTTGGGCCAACGAATATATCCTTACTTCTATGGACTATATCTCAACTACTATACATAGAAAAATTCTAAAAATATTCATATACGCTCCTTAAACATTCACCTATCAAACGATGTGTACCGCTAGTTGGGCCAACGAATATTTTCTAACTTCTATGGACTGTATCTCAACTACTATACATAGAAAAATTCTAAAAATATTCATAAACGCTCCTTAAACATTCACCTATCAAACGATGTGCACCGCTAGTTAGGCCAACGAATATTTCCTAACTTCTATGGACTGTATCTCAACTACCATACAAAGAAAAATTCTAAAAAAATTCATATACGTTCCTTAAATATTCACCTATCAAACGATGTGCACCGCTAGTTGGGCCAACGAATATTTCCTAACTTCTATGGACTATATCTCAACTACCATACAAAGAAAAATTCTAAAAAAATTCATATACGCTCCTTAAACATTCACCTATCAAACGATGTGCACCGCTAGTTGGGCCAACGAATATTTTCTAACTTCTATGGACTGTATCTCAACTACTATACATAGAAAAATTCTAAAAATATTCATAAACGCTCCTTAAACATTCACCTATCAAACGATGTGCACCGCTAGTTAGGCCAACGAATATTTCCTAATTTCTATGGACTATATTTCCACTACTATACATAGAAAAATTCTAAAAAAATTCATATACGCTCCTTAAACATTCACCTATCAAACGATGTGCACCGCTAGTTAGGCCAACGAATATTTCCTAATTTCTATGGACTATATTTCCACTACTATACATAGAAAAATTCTAAAAAAATTCATATACGCTCCTTAAACATTCACCTATCAAACGATGTGCACCGCTAGTTGGGCCAACGAATATTTTCTAACTTCTATGGACTGTATCTCAACTACTATACATAGAAAAATTCTAAAAAAATGCATATACGCTCCTTAAACATTCAACTATCAAATTATGTGCACCGCTAGTTGGGCCAACGAATATTTCCTAACTTCTATGGACTATATCTCAACTACTATACATAGAAAAATTCTAAAAAAAATCTTATACGCTCCTTAAACATTCACCTATCAAACGATGTGCACCGCTAGTTGGGCCAACGAATATTTCCTAACTTCTATGGACTATATCTCAACTACTATACATGGAAAAATTCTAAAAAAATTCATATACGCTCCTTAAATATTCACCTATCAAACGATGTGCACCGCTAGTTGGGCCAACGAATATTTCCTAACTTCTATGGACTATATCTCAACTACTATACATAGAAAAATTCTAAAAAAATTCATAAACGCTCCTTAAACATTCACCTATCAAACGATGTGCACCGCTAGTTGGGCCAACGAATATTTCCTAACTTCTATGGACTGTATCTCAACTACTATACATAGAAAAATTCTAAAAATATTCATAAACGCTCCTTAAACATTCACCTATCAAACGATGTGCACCGCTAGTTAGGCCAACGAATATTTCCTTACTTCTATGGACTATATCTCAGTTACCATACAAAGAAAAATTCTAAAAAAATTCATATACGCTCCTTAACCATTCACCTATCAAACGATGTGCACCGCTAGTTAGGCCAACGAATATTTCCTAACTTCTATGGACTATATCTCAGTTACCATACAAAGAAAAATTCTAAAAAAATTCATATACGCTCCTTAAACATTCACCTATCAAACGATGTGCACCGCTAGTTGGGCCAACGAATATTTCCTTACTTCTATGGACTGTATCTCAACTACTATACATAGAAAAATTCTAAAAAAATGCATATACGCTCCTTAAACATTCAACTATCAAATTATGTGCACCGCTAGTTGGGCCAACGAATATTTCCTAACTTCTATGGACTATATCTCAACTACTATACATAGAAAAATTCTAAAAAAAATCTTATACGCTCCTTAAACATTCACCTATCAAACGATGTGCACCGCTAGTTGGGCCAACGAATATTTCCTAACTTCTATGGACTATATCTCAACTACTATACATGGAAAAATTCTAAAAAAATTCATATACGCTCCTTAAATATTCACCTATCAAACGATGTGCACCGCTAGTTGGGCCAACGAATATTTCCTAACTTCTATGGACTATATCTCAACTACTCTACATAGAAAAATTCTAAAAAAATTCATAAACGCTCCTTAAACATTCACCTATCAAACGATGTGCACCGCTAGTTGGGCCAACGAATATTTCCTAACTTCTATGGACTGTATCTCAACTACTATACATAGAAAAATTCTAAAAATATTCATAAACGCTCCTTAAACATTCACCTATCAAACGATGTGCACCGCTAGTTAGGCCAACGAATATTTCCTAACTTCTATGGACTATATCTCAACTACCATACAAAGAAAAATTCTAAAAAAATTCATATACGTTCCTTAAATATTCACCTATCAAACGATGTGCACCGCTAGTTGGGCCAACGAATATTTCCTAACTTCTATGGACTGTATCTCAACTACTATACATAGAAAAATTCTAAAAAAATGCATATACGCTCCTTAAACATTCAACTATCAAATTATGTGCACCGCTAGTTGGGCCAACGAATATTTCCTAACTTCTATGGACTATATCTCAACTACTATACATAGAAAAATTCTAAAAAAAATCTTATACGCTCCTTAAACATTCACCTATCAAACGATGTGCACCGCTAGTTGGGCCAACGAATATTTCCTAACTTCTATGGACTGTATCTCAACTACTATACATAGAAAAATTCTAAAAATATTCATAAACGCTCCTTAAACATTCACCTATCAAACGATGTGCACCGCTAGTTAGGCCAACGAATATTTCCTAACTTCTATGGACTATATCTCAACTACCATACAAAGAAAAATTCTAAAAAAATTCATATACGTTCCTTAAACATTCACCTATCAAACGATGTGCACCGCTAGTTGGGCCAACGAATATTTCCTAACTTCTATGGACTATATCTCAACTCCTATACATAGAAAAATTCTAAAAAAATTCATAAACGCTCCTTAAACATTCACCTATCAAATTATGTGCACCGCTAGTTGGGCCATCGACTATTTCCTAACTTCTATGGACTATATCTCAACTCCTATACATAGAAAAATTCTAAAAAAATTCATAAACGCTCCTTAAACATTCACCTATCAAATTATGTGCACCGCTAGTTGGGCCATCGACTATTTCCTGACTTCTATGGACTATATCTCAACTACCATAGATAGAAAAATTCTAAAAAAATTCATATACGCTCCTTAAATATTCACCTATCAAACGATGTGCACCGCTAGTTGGGCCAACGAATATTTCCTAACTTCTATGGACTGTATCTCAACTACTACACATAGAAAAATTCTAAAAAAAATCATACATGCTCCTTTAAAATTCACCTATCAAACTATGTGCACCGCTAGTTGGGCCAACGAATATTTTCTTAATTCTATGGACTGTATCTCAACTTCTATACATAGAAAAATTCTAAAAAAATTCATATACGCTCCTTAAACATTCACCTATCAAACGATGTGCACCGCTAGTTGGGCCATCGACTATTTCCTAACTTCTATGGACTATATCTCAACTCCTATACATAGAAAAATTCTAAAAAAATGCATATACGCTCCTTAAACATTCAACTATCAAATTATGTGCACCGCTAGTTGGGCCAACGAATATTTCCTGACTTCTATGGACTATATCTCAATTACTATACATAGAAAAATTCTAAAAAAATTCATATACGCTCCTTAAACATTCAACTATCAAATTATGTGCACCGCTAGTTGGGCCATCGAATATTTCCTAACTTCTATGGACTGTATCTCAACTACTATACATAGAAAAATTCTAAAAAAATGCATATACGCTCCTTAAACATTCAACTATCAAATTATGTGCACCGCTAGTTGGGCCAACGAATATTTCCTAACTTCTATGGACTATATCTCAACTCCTATACATAGAAAAATTCTAAAAAAATGCATATACGCTCCTTAAACATTCAACTATCAAATTATGTGCACCGCTAGTTGGGCCAACGAATATTTCCTTACTTCTATGGACTATATCTCAACTCCTATACATAGAAAAATTCTAAAAAAATTCATAAACGCTCCTTAAACATTCACCTATCAAACGATGTGCACCGCTAGTTGGGCCAACGAATATTTCCTAACTTCTATGAACAATATCTCAACTACTATACATAGAAAAATTGTAAAAAAATTCATATACGCTCCTTAAACATTCACCTATCAAACGATGTGCACCGCTAGTTGGGGTAACGAATATTTCCTATTTTCTATGGACTGTATCTCAACTACTATACATAGAAAAATTCTAAAAAAATTCATATACGCTCCTTAAACATTCACCTATCAAATTATGTGCACCGCTAGTTGGGCCATCGACTATTTCCTAACTTCTATGGACTGTATCTCAACTCCTATACATAGAAAAATTCTAAAAAAATTCATAAACGCTCCTTAAACATTCACCTATTAAACGAAGTGCACCGCTAGTTGAGCCAACGAATATTTCCTTACTTCTATGGACTATATCTCAACTACTATACATAGAAAAATTCTAAAAATTTCATAAACGCTCCTTAAACATTCACCTATCAAACGATGTGCACCGCTAGTTGGGCCAACGAATATTTCCTAACTTCTATGGACTGTATCTCAACTACTATACATAGAAAAATTCTAAAAAAATGCATATACGCTCCTTAAACATTCAACTATCAAATTATGTGCACCGCTAGTTGGGCCAACGAATATTTCCTAACTTCTATGGACTATATCTCAACTCCTATACATAGAAAAATTCTAAAAAAATGCATATACGCTCCTTAAACATTCAACTATCAAATTATGTGCACCGCTAGTTGGGCCAACGAATATTTCCTAACTTCTATGGACTATATCTCAACTCCTATACATAGAAAAATTCTAAAAAAATTCATAAACGCTCCTTAAACATTCACCTATCAAACGATGTGCACCGCTAGTTGGGCCAACGAATATTTCCTAACTTCTATGAACAATATCTCAACTACTATACATAGAAAAATTGTAAAAAAATTCATATACGCTCCTTAAACATTCACCTATCAAACGATGTGCACCGCTAGTTGGGCTAACGAATATTTCCTATTTTCTATGGACTGTATCTCAACTACTATACATAGAAAAATTCTAAAAAAATTCATATACGCTCCTTAAACATTCACCTATCAAACGATGTGCACCGCTAGTTGGGCCATCGACTATTTCCTAACTTCTATGGACTATATCTCAACTCCTATACATAGAAAAATTCTAAAAAAATTCATAAACGCTCCTTAAACATTCACCTATCAAACGAAGTGCACCGCTAGTTGAGCCAACGAATATTTCCTTACTTCTATGGACTATATCTCAACTACTATACATAGAAAAATTCTAAAAATTTCATAAACGCTCCTTAAACATTCACCTATCAAACGATGTGCACCGCTAGTTGGGCCAACGAATATTTCCTAACTTCTATGGACTGTATCTCAACTACTATACATAGAAAAATTCTAAAAAAATGCATATACGCTCCTTAAACATTCAACTATCAAATTATGTGCACCGCTAGTTGGGCCAACGAATATTTCCTAACTTCTATGGACTATATCTCAACTCCTATACATAGAAAAATTCTAAAAAAATTCATAAACGCTCCTTAAACATTCACCTATCAAACGATGTGCACCGCTAGTTGGGCCAACGAATATTTCCTAACTTCTATGGACTGTATCTCAACTACTATACATAGAAAAATTCTAAAAAATTCATAAACGCTCCTTAAACATTCACCTATCAAACGATGTGCACCGCTAGTTGGGCCAACGAATATTTCCTGACTTCTATGGACTATATCTCAACTACTATACATAGAAAAATTCTAAAACAATTCATATACGCTCCTTAAATATTCACATATCAAACGATGTGCACCGCTAGTTGGGCCAACGAATATTTCCTTACTTCTATGGACTGTATCTCAACTACTATTCATAGAAAAATTCTAAAAAAATTCATATACGCTCCTTAAATATTCACCAATCAAACTATGTGTACCGCTAGTTGAGCCAACGAATATTTCCTTACTTCTATGGACTATATCTCAACTACTATACATAGAAAAATTCTAAAAATTTCATAAACGCTCCTTAAACATTCACCTATCAAACGATGTGCACCGCTAGTTGGGCCAACGAATATTTCCTAACTTCTATGGACTGTATCTCAACTACTATACATAGAAAAATTCTAAAAAAATTCATATACGCTCCTTAAATATTCACCTATCAAACGATGTGTACCGCTAGTTGGGCCAACGAATATTTCCTAACTTCTATGGACTATATCTCAACTACCATACAAAGAAAAATTCTAAAAAAATTCATATACGCTCCTTAAACATTCACCTATCAAACGATGTGCACCGCTAGTTGGGCCAACGAATATTTCCTTACTTCTATGGACTGTATCTCAACTACTATACATAGAAAAATTCTAAAATAATTCATATACGCTCCTTAAATATTCACCTATCAAACGATGTGTACCGCTAGTTGGGCCAACGAATATTTCCTAACTTCTATGGACTATATCTCAACTACTATACATAGAAAAATTCTAAAAAAATTCATATACGCTCTTTAAACATTCACCTATCAAACGATGTGCACCGCTAGTTGGGCCAACGAATAATTCCTGACTTCTATGGACTATATCTCAACTACTCTACATAGAAAAATTCTAAAAAAATTCATATACGCTCCTTAAACATTCACCTATCAAACGATGTGCACCGCTAGTTGGGCCAACGAATATTTCCTAACTTCTATAGACTATATCTCAACTACTATACATAGAAAAATTCTAAAAAAATTCATAAACGCTCCTTAAACATTCACCTATCAAACGATGTGCACCGCTAGTTGGGCCAACGAATATTTCCTAACTTCTATGGACTGTATCTCAACTACTATACATAGAAAAATTCTAAAAAAATTCATAAACGCTCCTTAAACATTCACCTATCAAACGATGTGCACCGCTAGTTGGGCCAACGAATATTTCCTAACTTCTATGGACTGTATCTCAACTACTATACATAGAAAAATTCTAAAAAAATTCATATACGCTCCTTAAACATTCACCTATCAAACTATGTGCACCGCTAGTTGGGCCAACGAATATTTCTTGATTTCTATGGACTGTATCTCAGCTCTTTTTGAATTCAAAAATCATAGAAACTTTCATCAAATATGTCTCGAGACTTTTATATATCATATACTAAAGTTGTATACTATGTTACAATAGTTAACATTAATTTTGTTGTTTACTGTAATTTATTTATAATCTAAGAAGGTTGTTCATTTTTTAAATGATATACGTCTAGTTTTATTTATACAATTTCGTAAAAAAAAATTACAAAACAATTTTTTTTTTTTATTTATAAAATTTTATACTTGTATATCAAGTTTTTGACTCTCAGCCCCGAAAATATTTACTGTCATGATAGCTTAAACTATCACGACACAAACATTTTTCTGGGCTGAGAGAAAAATATTGCTTTTTTGTGAATGAGGAAGATTCAAAGTAATTTTTTATTTTCGATGTCAGTATATTTCTTGGAGAGTAGAATTTAGTTATTTTTGTTTATTTACACATTTTATCAGAACTTTTTATTGTTTTAATTAAACTCATAATATTTTTATTTATTATTTAGCTGTTATTCGGAAATATTTATACCCGAATTTAGATTTATTGCTATAATTGTTAATTAAATGTCGCAATAGTATACATAAACTTGCATAGTATTGCCACAAGCAACTTTTTCGATTTTCGGGGATAGAAATTTGGGCTATCTTCACAAAGGTGGCTTTCATGACTTCATTTTATACCAATTGATGTCAATTTTTAAATTTTAAAACGGCGAAATCATTTATTTTGTGGGAATGTGTAAAATTTAATGTTAATGGTATACACTATGTCAGGTGCAGCTCTAATGGAGATTAGAAGTTTATGGTGTAGTCCGATATTTGGTTATAGGGTGTCCATCAATAGGTGTCACCTACGACTGTCGTGGAGACGTTTAGTGTCTTCTACCACCCTAAAGTATTTTACTTCTTTAGTGTTTGTTGTGGTTGAGTGGAATAGGCATCAAGCACAGGTTTGCCACCGATCGCTTTTATATAGCATCCCCACATGTGACAACTCGAACTCGTGCATCGGATTCTCGATGCATATCTATGATCCTGCCGAGTAACTATTTCGACGGTGGTTCTATTTGATGAGCACTAATTGACCGATGTAGTTACCGTACGCGTGATAGTTTGTTGCCGTACGCGGGAAATGTATTCCGTCGACCAAATTTTCCAGTTGTGTTGGTACATTCTCT
Source organism: Nephrotoma appendiculata (assembly GCA_947310385.1). Lineage (NCBI taxonomy): Eukaryota > Metazoa > Arthropoda > Insecta > Diptera > Tipulidae > Nephrotoma > Nephrotoma appendiculata. The sequence goes on along the minus strand of OX371225.1, from coordinate 159,570,136 downwards.
GCAGTCACTGGTAACGATTGAGATGATTGTAATGTTGGTTCAGACGTGATTGGTCCCTCCCCGATTAAAAAGTGCCCTGAAGTAAGGATTGTCCACCCATCAAGGTCATTCGACATGTAGCATACAATGGTTTAGAGTTTAAGCACGTTTCTATATGGCATAGCGATGTGAAGGATGCTTACCCGATTTTATCTCTGCTTCCTACAAGCTGCCAAAATGCAGCGAAGCAGGAGGAGTGAAGTTCGAGGTGGTACCATCCTGAGTCAATAATGCAGCGATCTCATGTTTTTTATGTCTCGTGCTCTGCTGATGCAGGAATGCCATTTGATTATTAGCTCCGTCGAAGTTGGTTGCACAATCACTAATTATGCACATCTATAAGAAAGTACATATTTATTTGAGTTCAGTTGAAACATGTGTTGAATATTTAGTCAATCACTTCGAGCCAACCACATATGCTATCATAAAGCAGCCTCGACATAAATTCTTACTGCGTTATTATATCACGAGTAACATAAATCCATAAAGAAAAATGCTAAATTTAAATTCCAAATTGTTAAAAATTAAGCCAATATTCATTAATAAAGTTGTAGCCGAACAATGTTGTCGATGAAGTTGAATTTAATTGTATATTATTACGGTAAAGTTTAGTGTGTGAAATTATTTTGTCTACGGCATAGAAATAAGCGTGTGTTCCACACACTCATTGGTTCTACGAGCCGGATGCGGAAAGAATCCAGTGTAGATAACAGTTTATCTACGTACAGCGTAATTGATGCGCCATTAGCAAGTTTGTCACCACGTGCTAAACCAGCTTCAGTGTGTGTGGTGTATCGAAACGGCCAGTTTGGTTAAGTGAAAATTAAATATGGAGGCACTAACTCCCTGAAGAGGTGTGTTTAAAGACGGCATAACAAAATTAGAGACCTACGCTAAAGTGGCAACTAATGAAAATACCTACGACGATTTAGACGGTTAGAGAGAATTCAAGACGCAAAAAAAGAATTTATTCAAGTCGAAAACGAAATGTTTTCTTTGAATTCTCTTGAAAGTAGTGACGATGAATTAGTGTCCGAACAATAACTATATAGTCACTAGGTTGAATGCCCCAATGAGAGCCAAAACAGTTTTAATTCTACGTTTTGCCAACCACCTGTATCCGATTTTTATTTTTTATTTATTTACTTATTTTATTTCCTTTAAATCAATACAAACGACAAACATACTAAATTACATATCAGATCATTTTTGAGTATACTTAAGAATAATTAACAAACAAATAATAATTAAAATAATATAATATAAAATATAATAATAGTTAACGCTAACTAGTATTCATATCAACAAAAATTATATTTGTATCGCATAAAGAGGAAATTAGGAAGTTCTTGTGACCGACTAAACGATCAATTTTTAGAACTACCTGCTTCTAATTAAAAACTTTAAAATTAAAATTAAATATTTGATGAGGGGCGTCAAATATAAAATAAAAATTATACTAATTAAATTATTTCATAAAAATCCGAAATAAACAAAATTGTGTAATACGAGGGTATATCAAAAAGTCTTGCAATATCATATGAAAAAAACGAGTGAGTGAGACAACAATATATTTTTCAAAACCATTTTTTGTCACGATGAAACTTCTAGAAGAACATTTCGATGTAAATTTTACGGTTCGTTTGTTTTTGTCAATTTAGTAACATGTGTTTTGAATTTTTCTTAAAATGAATGAAATTGAATATCGCGCCGTTACTAAATTTTTCTATAAAGATGGACGAAATGCAATTTATATATTCAACTATATATCAAAAGTTTACGGCGAATCTGCACCATCATATGCCACAGTAACAAAGTGGGTAAAATTATTCAAAAGTGGTTGGGAGTCATTATAAGACGATAACCGCTCGGGTCGGCCAGCAGATGCTATTAGCCATGAAAACGTAATTTTGGCTGATTCTATTGTATTGGAGGACCGGCGTATTTCTGTTCCGCGGTTAGCGTGGAGACTTTCTCTTTCATACGGTACCACATATACTATATTACATGACCACCTTCACATGTCGAAAGTAAGTGCGCGATGGGTTCCCCGTTTGTTGAATGCTGAACAAAAAAAAATGCGTGTTTAAACTTCAAAGGCGATTTTAGATATGTACAAAGCAGATCCAGAAAATTTCTTGGGTAACATAATAACAGGCGATGAAACATGGCTTCATCACTGGGATCTGGAATCCAAACAAGAATCGATGCAATGGATTAAACGTAGTGAACCACCACCAAAGAAATTCAAAACTCAACCGTCTGCTGGTAAGGTTTTGGCAACAATTTTTTGGGATGCTGAAGGAATTTTGATAATCGATTATATGCCACCGAAAACCACAATCACAGGCATATATTACGCAGAGGTTTTGCGAAAATTGAAAAAAGCGATCCGGGAAAAACGGCCAAGGAAAGTTAGGAAAAAAATCTTGCTTCTTCACGACAATACACCAGTGCGCAAGGCTAATATTGCTCAAGCTGCATTAAAGGACTGCGGCTTCGTGGAAATTCCGCATCCACCGTACAGTCTAGACTTGGCACCCAGTGACTACTTCTCTTTCCCAATTTGAAAAAAACACTAAGGGGCCGGAAATTTTCCAGTGACTATGAAGTACAGTCTGTTGTAAATGAATATTTTATGGAGCAAAAGAAATCTTTTTTTTTAGAGGGTTTAGGTAAGTTAATTGATCGATGTGACAAATGTATAAACCTTAAAGGAGATTATGTCGAAAAATAAAAATATTGCTGTCTCTCTCACTCTTTTTTTTCATATGATATTGCAAGACTTTTTGATTTGCCCTCGTACATTAATAAAAATTATAATAAACGAAATTACTTCATTACTTTGAATACAAGTTCGGAATCATCCAACTCTATTAACCAAGTGCGCAATGACTTTAAGAACGGATTGATATTATTCATACTTTTTATATTATTTGGTAGCTGATTAAATAACATAGGGGCGGTGTACACATAAAATCGCCTGAAGAATTCTTTCTTTGAAGCAGGAACCACACAATATTTATTTCTTAATGGATACAATGATTCTTTAAAATGACGATTTCCACTTCGAATAAAAAATAATTTTAGTACCTTAAAAATGTATATTCGCTTTCCTAAATAACGTTGTGCTTGACATGTGTCGTGATGCATTATATAGATTTCGTAAAATAAACTTTTGGGATACATGCAGTCGCTTTAAATTACTATAGTATATTCCTCCCCAACAATTAATTCCATAAGTCGAGATTGAACTAAGGAGTAATACAAATTTTTAAGAAGAATCTGTGAACATAGTGGCTTTAATCTAAAAAGAATACGATTTGTAAGAAATAAATGGTTTTGTAAGATGTTGATATGCATTTTAAAATTTAGGTTCTTGTCTAAAGTTATTCCTAAATATTTGAAGGAATCAACATAATCAATTTTTACACATGAGCTGGAACAATTATTATCACTCACGATCATAAATTGATGATCAAACCAAGCTCGCAAAATTCTCAAATCATGAGTTATTTTCATAGATAAACTTAAACTACTAGTACCACTATATATCAGTGCAACGGCATCTGCAAACGCTACTTTATCAGCATATAGATTAAGTTCAAGAAATGAGTTACTGTAACTGAGGAATAGTAGTGGCCCTAAAACAGAGCCTTGAGGCACGCCACATTGAACATGTCAATGTTACTCAAATTTTCATTGATATTACTTACTTGAATTCTATCTTCTAAATAAGATCGAAACCAACGATTAGTAACTCCGCGGATTCCGATTGAGGATAATTTAGCAATTAATAAATTGTGATCTACCGTATCAAATGCTTTTTTAACATCAATAAACAAGCAATTAACAACACGGCCTTCATTTAAAGTGTTGTAAGTAGAGGTAAGTAATTCCATTAGTGCATTCTCAGTACTAAGTCCTTCTCGAAATCCATATTGAGGTTGAGTAATAAATTTATTTTATTTAAATAAGACAAAACACGAGCTTTAACACACTTCTCTAGAATTTTTGAAAAAACTGATAATAGTGATATAGGTCGATAGTTAGAAACTAAATTAGCATAACCTCCTTTAAACAACGGTATTATTACAGCTTTTTTAAGTGCTGCTGGAAAGTTCCCTTGAATAAAACTATTATTAAAAATGTGAACCAATGGAAAACATATAAGATGTAACCAAATTTCTTTATCACAAGCGAGCTTATGCCATCACTGCCTGTCGCAACTTTATTTTTGAGCGTAGATATAATAGCACAGATTTCATAAATATCAGTAGGAAAAACGAAGAAATTCGACTCATTATATTCATCATAATTTATGTTATTTGTGCAACTATTAAAACTAATTGATGTTTTTAAAGTCTTACCTATATTCGCGAAATCGAAATATTGATTAAACTGATTAGCAATCACAACACTATCAGTAAGAATTGTATTATTGTCTCCAATGATACTATTTATTGTGTTAGATTTACGACGTTTTCCTAGTAAGTCATTCAGTAAATTCCATTGCTTTTTTTGGTCAAAACTTACAGCCTCAAATTTTTGAATATAACAACGTTTTCTAGCAGTTTAGCAATCTAATTTGATTTGTTTCGAAAGAGTTTTTACTTTACTTTTTAGGATGTTTCTTACAAATTTTAGATAAAGCATTTTTACGGCGAATTTTACCTAATAGAACATTATTTATCCATGGTTTAGCATAGTTTGACTTATAACTTATCACAGAGGAAGTCGTGTAGGTTGCTGCCACATGTTTAGATAACGTTGATAAAAAAATATCAAATGATTTACAGTACATGGCTATTGAATTAGCAACTTTTGATTTTCTAAAATTCCACTATTAATACAAGCAATTTCTGGAAAATTTTATCTTTATTCTATAACACATATCTATCGTTGTTTATGACGTATAAAATTATTTACCGTTATTTCTCTTGAATTTTTTTTTTGAATATTTTTTTAATTTCTGTACTGCGCAATACGAGCGGAGCGATTGATGAACAACATATAACATTACTATTCAAATAGTGTAATAAATGAGGAGTAATTGTTTTTTAATTAAGTATTGTGTTAGTGGTTCTGCATTGGTGCTATAGTTTATAATATTCAATTGTGTTTAGTAAGTGGTTTTTGAGAGTTTCGCGGTACTGTCATTATGGGACGAAAAACAGATATTACATTGACAAAAAAACAGCGTATTGCTGATTTATTGGAACATGCATCATTAAAACAATATGAAATTGCCAGAATAGTTGAAACCAGTAAACATATTGTGTTCAGAATTAAGAAATCACTCCAAAATGGCGAGGTCGAAGTTCCACCACGCAGGGAAAATTGCAGAAAACAAAGGAACACATCCGAAAGGGAAGACAGAATCATCTTAAAATTAACTTTGCAGAATTGTAAACGATCAACGACTTCAATAAATGACATTTTAAAGAAATACGACATCATCATTTTGAAAAGAACATTGCGACACCGCCTTAAGCAATTTCGATTAAAACAATGCCGTCCGACTATTAAACAAAAATTAATGCACAACATGATACTTACACGAATTGCATGGGGACGGAAATATAAGCACTTCTCAGTGTCAGATTGGCCTAATGTAAGTAAAAATTCTTGTTTGCTATTTCATTTCTACAAATTTTCTTAAACGAACAAATTTTCAGGTTTGTTTCTCGGATGAATCGTCGGTCCAAATTACTGCCGGGAGAAATATTTTTGTTAAACGCCGCTCACATGAACGTTTCAACAAAGACTGTGTTCACAAAAGGTTAAACATCCAACATCTGTCATGGTCTGGGGGTGTATCACCGCCAAAGGTCGTGGGCCTTTCCATGTAGTAGATGGGATTATGAATGCTAATAAGTATATCCAGATATTGGATAAGGTTTTTTTTACCAAAACCACCTCAATTATTTTGCCGTCGGCAAAGGTATATTTTTCAGCAGGATGGAGCTCCTTGTCCCACCGCCAAATCGGCTAAAAACTATTTGAGTTCTAAAAATATACCACTATTGGATTAGCCTGGGAACTCTCCGGATATGAACGTAATAGAAAATGTTTGGATGGTTCTAAAGAAGCAGTTATCAGAAAAACGTATCACAGACAAACAAACATTGATTAAGGAAATTAAAACCATATGGTTCAACGACCCAATTATTAAAAAAACCATAATAAACTAGTTCCATGCTATGCCACAAAGAGTCGAAATGTTGCTCAAGAATAAAGGAATGTGGACTAAATATTGAATAGTACCTCTATTAAACTTTTATTTAATTTTTTTATATTCATTAAATCTTAATTTAATAAATGAAATGATATTGATTTGTTAAATGAATTTTATTGATATTCAATTCCCCGAAAAACTAAATTTTATAAAAGTTGCTAATTCAATGGCCACTTACTGTAGAAGGATCATTTTCTTCAAAAACTTCCTTCCATGATTCGACTTGGAAACACCGGTCTAATTCTTCAAAGTTAATAAAAGTTTGTTGTCTAGGTATTTTATGCGGAGGTTCCCAATTTAAGTTAAATTTTAAAGATGTCATATAATGATCAGATAATTCTAATTAAGTGTTTCAGCTATACAATTGATAGTATATCCAATTTTGCTTCTAGTAAAAATATGGTCAATACATGTCATACCATTGGATACAACTCTAGTAGGTTCGTTGATTAATGACTCAAGTCCTAAGGAAGACATCATTGAAAAGTGTTTACATTCCTGCGGATCTAGGTGATCTATATTTAAAATGTTAATATTCAAATCTCCAAGAACAATTAGATTTTTAGAATTTATCTGTTTAAGGTAATTTTCAAATTCAAGAATGTAAACTATACACGAGATTAATACTTCACCAACTGTAAAATTCACTCGAAGTAGATCAGAAGACTGTAAATGAGTACTATAGAGAACGTAAAATGAATATCATTTCTAACATAATTCTGTGGTCACAAGTTAAAAGTGCTAAAGTCGACTTAAGTACAGACGTATATTTTATATTTCCTAAATTTATTATGAAAAATTCATTTAAAATTCTGTAAAATTTGGAATTATAACAGTATGATAGTTTCAAATTTTACAGACTTTTAAATACATTTTTTGTGATAAGGTTAGGAAAATATAAAATATGCGTCTGTACTTAAGTCGACTTTAGCACTTTTGACTTGTGATCACAGATATGCTAATACACCACCAGATCTATAGTCATTGTTACAGCAGTCCAATAAAATATATTCATCTAAATTGTAATAATTAATTTCAGCACTATCAATCCACACTTCAGTCAAAAAAATAATAAGCGGTTTTATATCGATACATGATAACTGAGCAAACAAACTTAAACTGTTAGCCCGAAGACTACGAATATTTTGGTGTACGATCCATACTAATTTATTTTCACTTACATTAATATTATTTTGCAAACTAAAAGATAAATCTAAATTATTATTATGATCTTGAAAAGATATATTAGATAAATTAAGACTCATATAAGATTAACATTTATTATACTTATCTGTAATCTTTTCAAGATCATTTGAACAATTAACTTTTAGTATTTCAGATCCTTCACTTTGCCTCATAAAAATATTCCCATTGCAAATCCAAACATATTTAAATTTAAGCTGTAGTTTCAAATTTTTTGCATCGTAAAACAACTTCCGCTTGCTACTGCTTAGACTTTCATTGATGCAAATCCTGCTCCCGATCGGCAAACCAGCTTTCGTGACATCAAATTTTTGCTTCGATTTCGCATACATAATACGTATTTTGTTTTGTTAATATTTTAAGCTGCAATCATGCATAATTCCTCGTTTTGATGGTAAATATGAGGAATGGATATCATTTCATGATCTTTTTAAAGTCACAATACACGAAAAGGCTAACCTCTCGCCTATTGAGAAATATAATATCTAAAGGGATTATTAAAAGGGGAAGCAAGTGCTCTAATTCAGCATTTTCATGTGAATGATGCCAGCTATATCGAAGCTTTCCAGCGTTTATGTTAATACATTTCTCCAAGCATACCTCCAATTACGAAGGAAACATCAGCAAATATAACAAAGGTTCATGATAAATGCGATGAGGTAGTCCGCGGTCTTAAACAAAATGGTTCTGAAACAGAAGAAGCCAACTGTCACGCATCTATACTATGCAGAATAATAATCTCGTACGTAACAAAGGCATTATTACCGACAGCACAAGTTCCAGTTAAAGATATTAGTGAAAAATGGTTGACATGCCTTTATATTACATGATAGCAAATATTTTCGGGGCTGAGAGTAAAAAATGTGGAGATTTTTTGGGCTGAGGGTAAAAAATGTCATGATAGCAATTAATGTGCCGTCGCACTTTTCGTGGATGGAATTTTGGCTATCTTCACATACATGAAATCATACAACATATTTATGCATGTGTAAGCGCACCAAGGTTTTAATGCTTAGGAACAAATAGTTTTTTCGTAGCTGAGCCAACATCAGCTGTGAATCATAGCGATGTGCTTGTGGAATAACTCAATTGGTAAGCATGTTTTCTTTGCGAAGGAAAATGCTGATGTTTCCTTGTGTATAGCAAATTCGATTCACGCGATTTACGACCATACAATAGTGGTGAGAACATTATAAAATGCATAATTCGACACATACACAAATCGCGAACACATCGCAAATTCGACACATGCATTAGAATTTCAACATGGTCAGAGGGTTAATGGTAACATAATGGTAACAACGTCTTACCTATAAAAATTCAAAGTCATCAAAAAAAACAATAATTTCAATTAAAACGATATCGATTAAATATATCGCATTTCATTTTCCATTTTATTTTATTTTCTAAAAAAAGATAATATTGTGAAAAAATCAGTATATTTGGTAACTGACGACATAAGTCGTCTCATTGTAATTTAAATAAATAAATTCGTTATAAAAAGTAAAGTTCGAAAAAAGAAGAAAAGCAAGTTTTATTTTTCTCTGACCACGATTGCTCGAACCAAAATATAACTCACGCAGCCGTCCTAAAACCTGTAGTATGCCGTCTCTGCCAACAAAAAGGGTTCAGAGATCGAACTTTGTTGTTGAGATCCTCTTGTCTAATAGATGTTCCTTAAATTGTCATCTTGATATCTCGTCAGCGAAATGAGTTTCTTGAACCAGCTTAACCAAGAACGGTTGTGCTTACGTAGAGTCGACATTATTTCAAAAAGTTCTTTCAGCGATTTGGCGTGCTGTGACACGGCACTATCTTATGTGTAAGTTGAGCGAGGAGCATATTTGCACGAAGCTCTGATTGTTTTCAGTGGCGCGACCTTTGTCTTGGATGCCAGCATTGTGATTTTGATGGCGGCCATCTGCCAACGTTGTATGAGTATACACCACCGCTTTCACAGAGGGATCGCTGAACCCGTTTCATCCCACAATACGCCGGGTACTCAGAATTCTTGAAGTATGTTTTTGTCATATTAATATAATTGTGGTAGGGGATACCCCAGCCGGGCGAATCAAATCTCTATCTTGCCTGCGTCAATATTGTTCGTTTGGTTGGTGCACGAGCACACCATTCCATATTAACCTGCAGTTGAATCTTCAATTGATCAATTCAGCTCAACTTAACCAAGTGATATCTCATTGAGAAGCTGTGGCTGTTTTGGGGATCACTTGAACTTCGTCATCAAATCATCAAAGTAGCCAAGTAGAAGTCTCTCGATGCTACTTTGGTTGCAATTGGGAATTTTTCCTGTTCGCTCATGTTAGCTGGTATATACATATTTCAAATTGCGAGATACAGAGCCCTGGTAGTTCTCGTGTTCGGGCGTCCCCAGGATCTGTCAATAAATCTGTTTGACATCTGTAACGAAAACAAATTTATGTTTGCCAAAATGGGTTAGTACTTCGAAGATGTTTTACTGAAGCTTGGGGCCAATGTTAAGCTTCTGATTTAGATATACGAAGGTTGTTGTTTTGTGAGATGTGCCGAATACGTGTTTTAGCACTTCCTTCATATGACCAAATTCCAGATATTCTTGCAAGAACTTGTGGTGTTCAAAGCGGAGTTGATCTCTCTTAGAAAACCGACGCTCCATATGTTGTAGCGGAAAAAGTGCATCCCCTCGTGACCTTCCAAGGGATGATAAGTTATCATTGAATGACGAGAAGACTATTGCCTTGCGCTCCACCATACCGAAGATGATGTAACCAAGTTTCGTATTTTGGACGTAACAAAACTGAGCAATCATCTTGTTGAAGCATTCCAATAGTATCACCTCCGAGTAAAATGTCTGTCTTGTTGGGAAGATAGTAATGAGGATCAGCAAATTCCAACAGCTCCACGTATGGACATTGATTGCTGTAACCTAGATGAAGAATGTTGAATCGATTGCCAAAACGATTGCCTGATGACGATTTGGTATTTAAATTCGAATTGTGTAGTATTAGCGTATGATGTCTTTTGTTGCAAACCTGGCACAAGCTGGATTTGCAAGACGATCTGGTTTTGACCGTTCCTCGAATGTGTAGTGAAAGTGATGACGAGTGAACGAGTTGATTGTGTGTTAGATTTGCGATATGTTCGAATGTGCGATGAATGCGATGATGACGGAGTTTCCTTTTGCGACTGTGATGAATTCGATTTTGTTCTGGTCATGGAAATCATCTCCAGTAACTGCTAGCAGGTGTTCTGGAAATCGATAAGATTCTGGTATGATGGATACTGTAGTCGGTTTAATGACATCTCAGATTGTCGATGGGTCGACCGGTACTTCTAAAACTTTTAGACGGCGAACGGTGTCGGTCGTTGTTTCAAGGCCCTTGCGTAATCTTACGGCTGATTCAACTAGCAGTGCAGGCATGATTCTAAACTTTCATAAATGACTGGCGATGTGAACCAACGATGATTATATATGGATCTCGAAGAATGCACCACTCTTCCTCGTAATTATTGTTGGTTTTGCTCATACAGACTTGAGCAACAACGCTACGTCTCCAGTTAAATTTCCTTTGTGTAACTTCTGTCATCAAAAACATTTTCGGTCAAGTTTGAATGCTTTTTGTCAAGTACGTGTTTAAAAGCAGCGTTAACAGTTTAACATTTTTGCATTTTGTTGGGCAATATCAAAACTAGTTATGCAACAAGTGGTAACATCCTCGCGCAGCTCACTAGTAGAGGAAATTCTGTTTATAGTCATGGACACTATATGTCACGGCGAGTCATTGGCACCCTAAAACCAATACAAAATCAGCATCTGTTTCAGGTATGACTGGATACATTAATTAAGATCTATCACCAGTACGTGGCCCACATACGCAAAAAGTGGGTTGAGCGGCAGGCCCAACTAACTACTCGCCTCGGATTAATTTTTCGGATTCATCAAAATAAGGAGGTCAGAAAATGTACACGGACAACGCTATAAAAATGAGAATATGAAACGTGCTAAGCCATTTAAAATCTGAGAATCTATAGAACCTTTCGAAGCAGGCTGAAATTTACATGGTATGGAAGTGCGATTCATAATACCACCAATGGCTACACTTTGCTCTATAGTGCAGTCGTCAGGATTGAGGAGAATTTAGAGACGGCTTTCCCATCCAACGGTGTGTGCAGCTGTATATAATTGACTTCCGTCCTGTTACGCACAACAATGTTTAATATCACGATTGTCAACGCATACGCGCCAACCGAAGACAAATCGGACGATGTGAAAGATTTGTTCTTTGTTAAGCTGGAAGACACCATCAATAACATCTCATACCATGTTCTCCAAATCATCGTGGGTGACTTTAGTACAAATAATTTACCTCGTATCGAGTACGATCTTTCAACATAAGAAAATCCATAAAGTAACGTGGAGATCGAATAATGGAAAAACGGAAAATCAAATTGATCACGTCATGATCCCGATGTTAGATCATCTAGAGATATATAAAGGCGCCGATATTGACATCGATCATATGCTTGGTAAGCTGTCTAGTCAGCCATCACAACCATGGCTGAAAATACAATCGGATTCCCATAGGGGAAACACCTCGATGAATGGAAGAACTCACTCATCTGTCCTCTTGTGCTTGCTAATATTATACTTGGTTTTCGCACAAACTGACGATCTTTGAAAAATTTTGGGAGTACAACGTAACCATTCATATGCCAAGGAAATTCAGAGAAGTTCTGCTCTTTGAGCATCATAGCATTATAGTGGAAGGGACAGGTTTTGACCCCTTCGAAATAACCTCAAGACAACGTGTTTTCAACGCAAGTTTTATGGAAGTTTTACAAAAAACCAGAAAATACTTCCTAATGCGCCGTATCAATTACTAAACTAAAACTACGTGGTAGAATAATACTTCCGCCAATATAAAAATAAACCCGAAAAACTACCGCCCACCGCACTATTCATCATTATTCCATCAATCATCTTGTTGTATATACGTACTTATAATATAAGAACAAGAAGTCGTCTAATCGTCTCCGAAGGACGACCTTACGTCGAAAACGAGTAAACGCTAATTTCCCATCAATTATTCATTTGTTTTCTGCGATCAAATAAAGTGATTATCATTAGATAAATATACATGCTTATACTTATCTCTTCTCACTTCCGCTTAATTTTAAAGAAGTTTTAAAATATGGTAATTTATGATTCTATTGTGAAGTACAAATTAGGAGAAGAGAAGTTCTTCTTCTTAACGGCTGTCGATATATTATTAAACTCCGGTGTTTACGAGTCTCTTGTACGCAGACATTACGTATCGGTGTCGAGACGAGATTCCATTTATACGCGTTTATAAGCGAAGCTCTCATAAATCATTTATGAATTATCGATCAAGACTACCGACAACTGGTTCATGCTAAAAATTTGTCATATTTTACGAGTATATAGTATATATGGGCATAGGGTCAAGCATTTATTCATTTTGAAGGCCAGCCTGTGTATTTTATTTTTGATTCCGAATTCCAATTCAATAAGATTAAAAATATATTCATAAATATGTTTACGATATCTAGAAGACTATATATTTACATATAGGCATATATAACGAGGACGGTCTGTGGTCACGTACCATTTCTTCTTTACATATTTTATGAATTTATGAAATACATATTTATGTTGTGTTGGCTGCAATATTTTATCACCTATTTATCGCGGATTATTTCCTTTGTTGATTTTATTTTATCGTTCCGGTTATGAGATATTTTTAGACAAGAATTTGGTACAAGGTTTAATTTTACAAAATAATTTAATCGCATTTCTTCCGGGTGGACTTATCACAGAGTGTACGATATTTATAGAAACCGTGCGCTTCGTCTCCTGTTTGACACGAGCATGATCGCGATTTAATTTTTGTCGCGTGTTTTAAAATCGAAATTTTGTTTCTCATTGAAATGGTTTAACAATGATAATCGTATCGTATTTAATGTTAATGTTCTGGCCAAGTGTTGACCGGAAACATGATCAACAAAATGATGGATAGTTGAACTTGTTTGAAGTTATTATGCAGTGTCTTTTGAATAGTGAAGAGTATTTACTTAACAAATATGCATTAAACTAAAAAATAACATTTTTCTTGAGTTTTGACATTAGGTGTTACCCAATAAGCAATAGTTTGAAAGTTAATGCCCTTAACACGTTTTAAATCATTTTTATAAGCCTGGCTTCAAAAAGGACCTCAATGTTGGCAAAACGGAACGAAATTTAATGCCAGCAATTGGACCAACTGAGAGCAGCAATCGACCTGAAGCAGTCATAATTTGCGAATAAGAGAGGCGTCGTGTGCCACCAGGGCACAAATTCCGGTTTAATGATGAATGACAATGAGTAATGTTTTCATTATTTATTGGTAATTTCTGCCTTAGTTCTCAAATAATTATCGGTTTTGCGTCTTGAACCAGGCTAACGAAAATACCTTAAAGGACCGGAAACATAAACATTTTAAAAATTCAAACTAAATGATTGACAAAAAGTACAAAGACATTCTCATTAGTCATTGAGCCGGAATTCATGCCCAAGACACACCAGGCCTGACACGTCCACGATGACCTATCAAAAACTCCAAGAGCTTGGTTGGGAGGTTATTATTCATCCACCTTATAGTTCGGACCTGGCAGCAAGCGATTATCATCTCGTTTTGGCCATGGTAAATGCTCTTGGGGATATAAAAATGGCCTCAAGAGAGGCTCGTGCTAGCTCAGTATTTTGGAAACAAGGACACGGCGTTTTAGATAAGCAACATATAATGAAATTGCCTTTCAAACGGCATTGAGTTATATCGAAACGCTATGCCATGTCAAATAAAGCTCCGCAATAATCGTAAAAATAATGAATTTATTTTTCTCCAACCGTATATTTGGCGATATTTAGGAGGCGTTGGCCCTGATTGTAAATTGCTCGGATGGCTTCCATTAGGTGGTATAGTATGAATCCTCAAGTATATAGAAATATTATTTTTCAATGGCAGCTGGATGACGGATTCTTCTTCTGTAACTGAAAATTAAATGAGTAAATAGTGATTTATTTCTGTAACTTTCGAAAGTCCCAAAATTACAAGTATACTTTATAAAGGAAAGCTTGTTACAGGCTGGCTACTGCCAACCTGCAGATTTCACTAAGCGCATGCAGAGGCCTCCACGGTGATGTTTTGCCGGCTACGTTCTCAGGGAGAAGTGCGAAGGGTCGTGGGGTTTGAGGCATGCATGGCTCCTGGTTTACACCGTGATGATTACAGATAATTAACTAAAAATAAAGCGCAAATAATAATAAAACCGAGTTCCGCCGAAACTCGTCGGCCGGAACTTGAGGAACGAACAACTCAGAAATTATAAATGGGAGAGAGGTGCATTAGTGCGCGCATCCATCCGAATTCAAACGGGGCCGAGCCCTGGTTACGGAATTGGATGCGGGCACCAAGGGACCGCAATCACTAAGCCGACACAGAGGGAGTCTCCGCTCCCATCATACCAAACGAAAAATTTAATAATTCATTTTATTTAAAAGGAAAAACAAAAAGAAAACAACTTCCCGAAAAAAAGAAAGGGAGGGAACGAGAGAGAGAGAGAACAATACGCATCGAGCGTGCACCCGCTATGCGGCGCTCGATTACAAAATAAAATTTAATATAATATACAAAATATAAAAAAGATTAAATCAAAAAAATATAAATAAAAAAATGGTACCTTAATATATTAAATACAACAAATTGTTGCGGCCTTGCGCGGCCGTCATGCCACACCTGGACCGTTGCGGCTTTGTGTGCCGTTACGCCACCGTTTCGACCTTGGTGCCGTACTGTTGCGGGGCCTCTCCCCGATACCAATATAAATAAAAAACGCAATAGCTGGCTGGCTACCGTTAGTTGCGGATGCGGGGCTTTGTATGCCTTCGTTGGGCTTTGTATGCCTTCGTTGGGCTTTGTATGCCTTCGTTGGGCTTTGTATGCCTTCGTTGGGCGTCCTTCGCCTTAAGGAAAAATAGCAAAAAAATGAGTGACCTCAACTGGCCACCCTGTACTGTACCGTTGCGGCACACCCTGGCCGGTAAATACTTTAGCCGCGACCGTCCGATTGCTGCGGTATAAATTGCTTTCACCGTAAATAAAAATGTCAATGACCACGTGGCTGTGGTTGGCCACCCGTTACTATTAGGTGCCTGTTAATATGAGGCGACCCCCGTCGAATCATAAAACGTGACGGCGTCTACCGGTAAATTTAAAATAAAACTGCGAAACCACGAGCTGGCCGCCCGTCAAATAACTTTTGAGACTAGCTACGTGATACAATCTGTTGGCCTCATCAAATTCTAGCGGCGCAAACCCAATCAAAATTTTGGTTGCCTGTATTTCCAAGCGTTAGAGAATCTACTTTTCAATTACTCTACACGTACAACTTCTTTCACTGTATACCACTAAACACACTTTCGTATTTTCTTTTCGATTTAATGATAATACCAAACACGAACAAAATAAACTTTTTTTTTATCGATTTATTATTTTACCATCACATCAAATTATGAATTTTGTACCAATGCAAAATCCAATTCACAAAAAAATAATTTTCAGTTTTTTTATTTTTTTTTTATATTTTCAAGAAAACAATAATGGTGGAAGACCAGAAAAATTTTTGTTTTTTTTAGATTTAACTCGACTTCTACATACCAAAATAAAACACTCGAATCATCCAAAATCACAACTTGAATGACGACAACCAAAAAAAATTCGTGCGTCGCACAGCTCGTAAAACGTTTTAGAAGAAAATGCATCTCTCTTCTCTGTCTCTCCTTTATACCAAATTTTCGTTGGTACAAAAGAGAGACATACAAGAAAAAACATTTTTTTCAAAACGTTTTACTTTGCACACACTCGATGTGCATTGTCCTCTCTTCCTCTCCCATTCTCGTTCCGTTGCCAACATAACAGAAGAAAACACACAGGAATCCATCCACCAAGAAATCACGTTCAGACAGCGAAAACACGGACGCAAGAAACCACGTTTAGACAACAAAAACCCGGACGCAAGAAACCACGTGGAGAATAGAAACAAATTTACAAAAATGTCTTGTTAAGACCACACAGTCGTAACAAGCTATATCTTCATTGTAGCTGGTATCTGATACTAAACTGCAGTACTTGAATTTTATTTTAATTTGACCATCCTCAGCAGACACAATCTACACGAGCTTTGCTCTCTCTCCATGTCGGTAATTTTTTAACCAGCTGCCCAGGTTACAAGTAAATCAACGCGAAAATTTTAGCTTCCATCGATACACCGGATGGTTGAATGACGGATCTGCCTTTATAGATGTAATCTTCTAAACGTTAATTTGGATTATTCTATGTTACTTTGTGCTAAATCGCGACAACTCGTTGCAACAAAAATTAAACCTGCAAAAACTGAGTTCCAGTTTATGAGAGACATCGGAATCTGCCACCCCTCATGCAAAAAAGATAGCTATAACCCCACATACATAGTTTCTAGCTAAACTCGATGGCGCTACTATTTTGTCGAAAATAGATTTAGTTCGAGTCTATCATAAAATTTTCATGGCTCACGAAAATATTCATAAAACTAGGATTACCGGATTACCACTCGTTTTGGCCTTTTCGAGTTTACCAGAATGCCTTATGGTCTTCGCACCTCAGGTGAGATATTTCAGCGATTAACTAACGTTGTACTTCGTACGTTGTCCTGATTGCGATTCACTCCGAGAAGGATCAAAATGAACATCTCGAGTCAGTATTTAAACGTCAGTATTTTCGGGACTTCGTGAACCATACAAACATTCCAGAGCCAACATCAATATACCAAATATAGCAGTTCTTCGGTATGATGAATCTGCAATCACCGCTTGATGTTCCATTTAGCCGAACTGTTATCACCTATTCACAGTCATTTGCTTTACTTAACCCTTAATGCAGATTTGTGTCATATATGACACATATTTATTTTTGTTTAGTTTTTTCGTCATGTAAACTATCTGATACAAATGGTTTATAACAAATTCAAATAGAAGGATTTACTCGTTTCTATGCGTGAGTTACTCTCACATGGCAATGACATTAATTCAGTAAAATTGGCGGGAATCCGATGGTTTTAGTTTTATGTAATCGTGTGTTGTTCAAACATAAAAATAAAATATAACTAAAAGTATTATCCTTTTACAAATGAATTATAACTATAATTCAATAAGTATTAATCATTTTGATTGTATTTCCTCAACGAATCCTGAATTATTTGTTTAGTTATTGGTAAGTAAAATTTATGTATCATATTTGACACAAAAACTCGTTAAGCAATTTTTCATTAATGTGTCATATATGCTCACTTTCTAATTTTGGAAAATTTATATTCATAACCATTAGACGAATTTCCATTTTAGGGCTGTTATAATAAAGTTGTGCAATAATGTCGTCTCGAAAAAAATATTTGACTCTAGAAGAGATTGAAAAAATTGTAGAGGAGTGGTCTGATAACAGTGAAGATGATCTTGAAGAAGACAATGAGGAGGAGCAATTTCAACCACAACAAACAGAAGAATGTGATAACAATAACGATGAATTAATCGAAAATTTAAACATCGAGACTATTTCTGTCGTGTTCGCCAATGATATAAATATGGAAGATGCATATATTTTTGACGCTGATGATATGGATTATGGACGAAATATTGAAAATGGAAATGATGTGCGAAATGAGGAAGTTGAGTTGAAAAATCTGAGAGAGAGATTTTTGAAATTGATTTGGAAAAATACACCGGTTGAAATCGAGTCCAATTCAGCCCAATTCAAAGGCGATGCATCACTACCATCAAATATTTTAGAACTTGAGACACCACTCTCATTTTTTAATTATATTTTTGATGATGAAATGATAGATATGATTCTAAATGAAAC
Organism: Nephrotoma appendiculata; assembly: GCA_947310385.1. Classification (NCBI taxonomy): domain Eukaryota; kingdom Metazoa; phylum Arthropoda; class Insecta; order Diptera; family Tipulidae; genus Nephrotoma; species Nephrotoma appendiculata. Next base: position 159,551,710 of record OX371225.1, on the reverse strand, counting down.
CAACCTGTACAGCGCTCGTAACAATATTTCTAATCCATACACACTTACTAAATTGGAACTTAAGAAATTTTTGGACATCTGCATTCTATCGTCAATTCATCAATTACCGAATACGAGACTCTACTGGGATCCAGATGTTGGCAACAAAATTGTGCAAGGTGCAATGTCATTAAAGACGTTTATTAAAATAAAAAGCAATTTGCATTTCGCCGACAACCATTTAATGCCGCCGAAAGAACACCCAAATCATGATAGGTTATTTAAAATCCGACCATTCATTAATATTTAAAAAAAAAAAAATTACAAACGCGTTTGGAAGCAAATCTTTCAATAGACGAGCAAATTTGCAGCACGAAACTTCGAAATTATATGAAGCATTATGTGAATTATGTCCCATCCAAGCCGCATAAGTAGGGATTCAAGATATTTGCTTTAACAGAGGGCACTTCTGGTAAATATTAGGCTTATATTAAATGTGTAATATAAAAGTATGTTTTCTCGAAACTAAATTATTTATCTATTATCATAGGCTATATGTACAATTTCGAGATATACTCGGGTCAAGAAAACATGTACCGTCAGATAGAGGAAGACAATTTAGGAGCCTCGGCTAATGTCATTATTCGATTGTGTCGTATAATACCAAGGCACTTGAATCATACTGTATTTTGTGATAATTATTTCACTACAGTACCTCTCATTATGTACTTACAGAAAGATGGTATTCAAAGTATTGGTACTATCAGGAGAAACCGCATACCGAACTCGAAATTAAAAACAGAGAGAGAAATGTGGAGAAGTGCTAGGGGGTTTTACGAGGAGTATTCATCCACATTTGACGATGTTCCAATGTCGCTCGTCCACTGGAAAGACAATAAAAGTGTTACCCTAATATCGTCTTACTGCGGAGCACTTACTACTTCAACTGTACTGAGATGGGATAAAACTAAAAGGAAATCGATAAATATTCAATGCCCGAAAATAGTAAAAGAGTATAACCGGCACATGGGAGATGTCGATTTGCATGACAGCTTTATCGGACGATACAGAATTAAATTTAAATCGTCAAAATGGTACTTACGGATATTTTTCCATTTTCTGGATGTATCAGTAGTAAACTCGTGGATTCTTTATAAGCAACTGTGCGCTTCCTGAAATATGCCAGCAATGACTTTACTTCAATTTAGGACCGATGTAGCGAAAGGCCTTTGTTTAGTTGGCTCCTATGAAAAACCAGCATCAACTAGTTCATCAAAACGAGTAAACCAAGCATTAATGACAAAGACTCGAAAAAAATCAGCCCAAAATGTTCCGATTAAAGATATTAGAATCGATAGAATAGATCACTTTGCAATATGGGACAAGCGAACGAGCTGCAAATTACCGTCGTATAAGGAGCAAACTTTTATAAAATGCTCGAAATGTAAAGTCAGCTTATGTTTAAATGCGACAAGAAACTGTTTTATGGACTTTCACAAGTAAACAAACCTATAAATTAATTATTATTAAGACTGCAGCAACAGTGCTGTGATATGAAATTCATTTTTTTTTATTTTACACTAAATGAGTTAATTATGTGGTTTTTGTGATTTATTTTATAAATAAATATATGTAGAACTATATACTCGTATCTAAATATATATCTACTGAATTCGAAACGAAATATTTAGTTTTAGTCCTTACGACATTTTGTGTCATATATGACACATTAATATATTTTGATTTTCCAGGAAAATTATTAATTTTTCAAAATAGGGCCCAATATTAAACTAGATTAATTCATGGAGCTCCTTCGAATCACCAAGTTTGGCCAAAATTCCTTTTATCGGCGCACTAAGGGTTAAGAAAGGCCAAAACAGAAGAGACTACTCTTGACCCGAAGATTCTCAACCGTTCTCTTGCCGCACCTTCGTTGAACGACACGTAGTTCAACATTACAAACCGATGCTTCGAATGTGGCAGTTGTAGTAGTCTGATCATTAACGTTCTTTTGAAAAAAGTTACAGAACTCAGCATCGTCTCTTTCGACATGAAGGAATTACTTGTACAGCAACAATGCGACAACGAATTACAGAAGTTGACATCAGTGCGCACCTCAAATTTAAGCTTTAATTTGCAACGAATAGACTTACCAAACAAGCAGCAAATTTGGTGTTACAATTTTACAGGCAAAATTCGACCCTTCGTTCCTTTCAACATGCGACACACAATCTTCGATAGTCTACATAGCTTATCACATCCCGCCATCCGTGCGTCGCGAAAACTTACTGTTTCAAAATACGTCTGGGCTGATATAAGCAACTGAAAACAAATGCAAGCAACTGTAATTAGGATAATGAAGGCTTAGTCGACCGATTTACCCGGTGGCCAGTAGCTTATCCAAGACCGCAAAAATCGCAAGCAAGACCTGCTACAAAGAGCATATCTGTACTCATGGCGTCCCTTTCTTTATAATGACAGACAAAGGAACACAATTCGAATCAACTTTGCTCATCAAGCTCACGAACCTCCTAGGTTCACATCGCAACCACTGCATATACACCCTGAACGCAAATGAAGATGTCGAACGGTTCTACAGGCAACTAAAAGCTGCATTAACAGCCGGATGTAATACTTCCCATTGGCGTTCAAAACTTCCAATGGTTCCGCAAATCCATCGAATTTTGTAAAGCAGCTGCGTACATTAATTATAGCCTTAATTCCTACAGACGTGAAACATCCCACCAAACTGGCGACGAATACATTCTCAAAAATCTTGAAAACAATTTACTCGTATTCGTGCGCATGGATAGAGTGAGCGGTCCTCTGAGCACGCCCTATTTTGCGCATCCAGTGACCCGGAAATTACGCAAACTCGTTGTTGTGGATGGCGATGGAAAACGAACAACAATTGGTATCGACAGGCTTAAACCAGCATACACAAAAGTTGTGAAAAATCCAGTCGAAAACAGTAAGATTCGTAAAACAAGTACGTTCAATTTAAAACACTATACAGTGTTTGTCCCAGACGGGAAGTGATGTAGGTTGTAGCGGACCAAATCTAAAATACATTTTTCACTTCTTGGCATTCCTATTAGCTTAGAAACATTTATACACCGCGCCGCTTAATTACGAGCCATATTACAGGTTCTACTGATTATAACGATTTCGCCCGTCATCTCCATTCACGACTTATCGACAATGCTCATATTTTTTCATGCTTTAAACGCAATTGGGTTTATTTTGGTAATGTTTCATGACCTTACTTAACCATGCGGAAATCAAATAAATGGATCGAGTTTACCTCTCTCTCTCTCTCTAGCTTCACATCCCATGAAGGGATTTTGCCGCCCGCACTATGGTCCTCCATCCGTCTCGGTCCATCGCTCTCGACCTCCAGTTTCGACATCCTAGTGCCTGTAGATCTTGTTCGACGTCGTCACGCCAGCGCAGTCGGGGTCTTCCTCTACGACGCACACCGGCTGGTTGTTGATGGAACACTTTATTGGTCATCCGTTGTTGTGGGGACCTTGCAACGTGGCCGAGCCATCTTACTCGATTGGATTTGATGAATCCGATAATATCGCAACCTCCAAGAATTTGCTTTATCTCGTGGTTCATGCGAATCCGATATTCATTGTTCGCGACTTTAATAGGACCAAAGATGGAGCGAATGACCTTCCTTTCGAAGGTAGATAATAATCTACAATCATTAGTGGTCATGGTCCAGCTCTCGCTTCCGAAAGCCAGCACAGGTCTTATGAGTGCTTTATAAAGTGCGAGCTTGCACGACTGCGATAGATGTCTAGATCGCAATAATTTTGATTGGGCGTAGAAAACTCGATGTGCGGCAGCGATTCGGGCTTTTATATCTGCCTGCATGTCATTTGATGATGTTATAACTGACCCGAGGTATTTGAAGTTTTCAACGCGATCAAAGTTATGGTCGCCAATTCCGAGATTTGCCGTAGAGATGTTCCTGGGTGTTGATACAAATTTGGTTTTGTTACTGTTCACCTTCAAACCAAGTCTTCGTGCGCAGCGATCGAGCGGCACGAAACTGTCTATGATATCGCTAGGTCTTCGGCCAAGAAGCACGATATCATCTGCATATCCAAGAATTTGGCCTGATTTATTAAATATACAGCGCGAAGTTTCGATGTTGCTTTTCCTCACTACGTACTCAAGCGCCAAATTGAACAGCACAGGCGCGAGTGCATCTCCCTGTCGAACACCAGATGTTATTTCAAAGGAGTCTGACACAGTTCCTTCGATTACAATTCTACATACAGACCCAGACGTTGTTAATTTGCACAGAGAAACGAGTTTCTCTGGAATTCCTAGGCATATGAGCGCGGCCCAAAGGTTATCGCGGTTTATACTGTCATATGCCTGACGGAAGTCTATATATAATTGATGTATGGTTATGTTGTACTCCCAACATTTTTCCAAGATCATCCTCATGGTGAAACACTGGTCAGTGGTCGATCGGTTGGGACGAAAACCACACTGATAGTCGCCAATGATGTTTTCGGCGAGAGGGATGAGTCTGGCAAGTACAACATTAGCCAACACTTTGTAAGCAGTGTTCAATAGAGCTATACCACGATAGTTTTCACATTTAAGACGGTCGCCTTTTTTATGCAACGGACATATGAGCGCGGTCTTCCAATTCTCCGGCAACTCTTCTTGGTCCCAAATACATACGATGAGATCGTATAGACTTGTTGCAAGAGTAGCGCCTCCGAGTTTGATTAATTCTGCGGGGATTCCATCGAGACCGGGTGTCTTGCCGTTTTTCAATCGACTAATAGCTGCGTCTACTTCCTCCACTGTGGGATATTCGACGAAGACCTCATCACCTGGAGGAGCTATTGCTCTAATGGGGGTCACGTCGTCATTCCGATTTAGTAGATTTTGAAAGTAGGTTTGCCATTTGAGAGAACATCAGCCACGTTTGTTCTCAATTCTCCATTCCCGTCTTTGATGGCTGTACTTCTTGGGTGGAAGTCTTTAGTGAGATTCCTGGCATTGGCAAAACAGTCCCTTGAATTTCCTACTTCCGCTTGGAAGCTGATGTTTTCGATGCATAATCTCATATGATCGCGTTTCTTTTAACGAAGTTATTAAGTCGTGGCTTTCCTGGCGCGGAGATATTCTGCATGTGTGCTTCTAGTGTTGCGAGCCAACCATTTTTCACGAAGCTTTTGTTTATTTGCGACGATCAGGCGACATTGATCATCGAACCAATCATTGCGGGGTCTCGGAGGTCTTCTTCCGATAGTGTTTTGCGCCGCGGTGGTAATGGCTGACTGTATTGTGTGCCACTGCTCCTGGATGGTAGAAGGAGCTTCTTCGTTGTTGCTAGGCCGCTCTAGATAGTTAGTGACAGCTGATTGGTAACTCTGCAGTGACGTTTGGTCTTTTAGAGCATCCACATTCCATCGAACGGTTTTTTGTGCTTGTCTGTTGAACGTAGATGACAGTTTGCACTTATATTTAAATACGACAAGCATATGATCGCTGTCCATATCTGCACCCCTGTAGGATCTAACGTCAGATATACTGGTCGAGTGTCTCTTAGACACCATGACGTGATCAATTTGGTTTTCCGTTCTTCCATCATTCGATCTCCACGTTACTTTGTGGATTCTCTTATGTGGGAAAAACGTACTTGATACAACTAAGTTGTACATTAATGCCAGGTCGGTGACGTGTTGGCCGTTGTTGTTACTAGTTAGATGCAGAGTGTTGGGACCGATGTGCGATGTATTTTCTGCACTCCTACCGATTTTTGCATTAAAGTCGCGCACGATGATTTTTTTGTCGTGGTGCGGTATGTTATTGATGACTTCCTCCAGCTCCACAAAGAAGAGATCTTTGATGTCATCAGATTTATCTTCGGTGGGTGCATGCACATTAACGATCGTGATGTTAAATTTCTTAGTGCGAAGTCTGACCGTGCATATCCGCATGTTGATAGGGCGGAAATCGATGATATGGTGCTTCACGCGCCGATGGATGAGGAAGCCAACTCCAAATTCTCCTCCGTTCTGATGGCCGCTGTAGTGAAGAGTGTAACCATTGGTGGTGTCATGGATCCCACTCCCGGACCATCTAAGCTCTTGTAGTGCAAGTACGTCTAATGTGTAACTCTTTGCTTGGTTCGAAAGGTTCTGGAGATCTCCAGGTCTTAAGAGGCTAAGCACGTTCCATGTTCCCATTTTTAAAGCGTTGTCCGTGTACAATTTCCGAGGTCGAGTTTGTAATGAATCCGATATGGTAATCCGAGGCCTTTGTTCAGGGTTCATAACTTAAATGGTTTTTATGAGGGAAGGTTGTTGGCCTGCCGCTCAACCGCTTGTTACGTGTGTGGGTCACGTACTGGTGAAAATCTTATGGCATCCAGTCCTACCTTGAACACATTTATATAGCGAGCCGCTTGATACAAGACAGACGCCCGCTTT